>CANTUQ010000146.1:27445000-27917500 GCA_947683425.1 Excoecaria cochinchinensis | reverse complement strand
TAGATATCCCAATATAATTCATCATATTTTCTTGGATTATCCTCATATATTCTTCAAGATGCCTCTCATAATTGTTGGTGATCTTTTCCCAAGTCTTGAAGGTCTTAGATTTGAAATCCAGGCTAAGGCTCTTCTTATTTAGCCTCAAAAGTAATCCCTTGCTTTTTTCTTACATCGAACCATTCCTTGAAGTTTCTCAGGACAAGGAAAATTTTTGTACTGGATAGTGACAAAAATTGTACCATCTCTAAGGATACATTATTCTTGGTAGGAATAACTCCTTCTAGCATAGACTTAAGAAACAAATTTGAAGCACTTGGTTAATAATCTTAGTTTCTTCATATTTTTTCCAATCCAATTTTAAAAATTTACTATTAACTTTTTGTGGTTCAACAAGTCCTTGTGCTAAAATAGGTTGCAAAGCTCATAATTGATAAGGATAATGAATTTTACCATCCTTTTTATACTTCATGATTGTACTAAGAATCTGAAATGAGACAACTTTGGTTACATCTTGTGACGCGCACTGAACCCCGGAGGCCCCAAAAACTCGCTTTTAGGGTATTCGAGAGAGGTTCATAAGACTTATAAAAATTACAGGGGCATCTATTTTAGGCAATAAGAGGTATTTTGGAGTCACCACCCAATAAAATATTAGAAAAGTTCGTCTAACCTCACTGAGCCTAAGACAGTGCGTATATGTCTATTTTGGGCAACAAGAAGGTATTTTGGATTTTCCTTTCCAATAGAACATTGGAAAGGTAGCAGGAGATATTTTGAAATTTCCTTTCTAATAGAATATTGAAAAAATTCATCTAATCTCGTGAAGCCTAAGACCAGAGAGAGTTCGGGACTCCACTCTTATTCATACCTCGGTTAAAGTTATAAGTGAGTTTTGAAGTTAAAATTTCATCCATTTTCTCATACAGTTCAATGCAAGAATTAAAGCTCAAATCAATCACATAACGAAAACGATAAATAAAATAATTTCAGAATCAAATTGATAAAATCACAATAATTTACAACAAAACTAAGGGCGGAATACAACTCCCATTGTAAATGAATAGAAGCACGAGAAAACATACATAAAATGGAATATTCGATTTGGGGTGAGGACATTGGTCCTCGCATGCATAGTCAAAAAGAACAATATTAAAGGTGACAATTTAGCTTGGAAAAAATCAGGACATTGGTCCCATTTTATTTAAGAAAAACCTCATTTATTTGTAGAAATCAATTGCCACTTTTTGTATTTACGAATGCAAAGATAACATTTATAATGAACTGGAATTAAAAAAAAAAAGAGGTAAAACTAGAAAGAGAAGTAGGGTAAAGGAAATAAACAAAATTGGTGTCCCCGGACTATCCTAGTTGGCTTCCTTTTCTCAGCATCCAATATTTGATAAAATAAAGAAAACTTACAAAATACAAACAACATGTTAGCGGAGTAATAAAATAAAAATAATGATAATCAAAGGAAATATCAGAGGTAAACTAAATAAATAGATTAGAAAAAAGAGAAAATGAATTACCTAGATTGAAAGGAAAAAAGGCGTAAAAGAAAAGAATGAAAGAAAAATAAAGGAAGGAAGGAAGAAAGCCCAGGGACGGCCAGTTTGCTCGAGCGATGGCCGTTCTTGGGCTGACCGATGGGCAGAAGAAATTCTCCGCAATGGCCCGTCGCTCATTTGAGCGACGGCCGTCGGTGAGGGTTTCAGCCCGCCGGTCACCTCCAGGCCCTAAAAAAACTGAAAAAAACAACTAAAACCCAAAATTTCAGATTTTAACTCATTTTTTATTCAACAAATTACCAACAAAACAAATAGGACGATGAAAAGTGGCTAATTAAAAGGAATTAATTCACATTTAGTCCAGAATCCTCACCCTCGAAATATTGATTTTCGGAAGGTAGAAGTCGCCTGAAGTTTCCTTGAATTCCGCAGGAACTGGTTGACCAACAAAAATGTTTTAGGACAATTTTATCAATAAAATTTTTTCGTTCAAGTGATTCGGAATTTTTAAATGAACAAATCAAGAGAAAAGAATTTGTTTCTTTTTCTCGATTTCACCTTTGTCCCTTTTCGATGATTTTGAATTTGAGAAGGAATAAGTCAAGAAAAGAAAATCGTTTTTACTTTCTCGAACTTTCCTAATTCATTTCAAAGAGTTTTTGAAAGAAAAGTTAAAAAGAAAACTTTTTGCTTTTGAAAAGTGTTTAACCTCAAAATTGCCAACCTCAAACCTGGATTCTTAACCTGCTATTTATAAGCTAACTGAGAATAAGAATAAGAAATTCAAATCTTTTTAAAATTCAAATTAAAAATTCAATTTTTTTTTTAAAATTCAAATTATTCTTAGAGATAGATATCAAATCTTTTTGAATTTAAATCAGCTTTTAGAAGGTAAAATCAAATCTTTTTGAATTCAAATTAGATTTTATAAGATAAAATTGAATCCTTGATATTTATCTAAAAGATAACCATTGAGAAAATTTGAAAATTTCCAACAAATTGCTGCTAGGAACTGATCAACGGGCGCGCCTTAGCCCACCGACGGGCGTCGATCGCAGGGGCAAAATCGGTAAAAGACAAGCGCGAGCCACAGGAAAGCTCACGAGGGACAGGCATGAATGACGGGCGTTACTTGCACTAGGCAGGCCTGCGAGGGACAGGCACCCCTTCAGGCGCGAGCGGCTTCCGAGGGACAGCTGTAGCTCGAGTGCGAGCGACAGGCTCCCCGATGACCGATGGGCATCGATCAAACCCAAAAAGCAATTTTCTTAATAAAAAAAACTCCTTTCAACATAAATAGTTTTTAGTCATCGAAATCCTCTGAATTTGCGAATTTCAAGGGCGAAAGTCCATAACTTCACTCCTTTACCTGTAGAACAAGTACCAGTATCTTCATCGGATAACTCTGATCTAGGCTGCCTCAGGACCCGGTGTCTACACATCTTTTACCATGTTTATTGCAATCTTTACAATCCCAATAACTGTTGCACATGCAGAAATATCTTTCAAGTACACCGTTGATATTTTTACCAATATCATTTCAATGATGTAGATACTCTTTGCAACTCTTTCTGCATTTAACTTCAATCTTGGTTTTTTATATGGATGCCAATGCAGATAAATGTGTAACATGGAACATTCTTGCAACGAGTGAGCTATTGAGTCAACTATCTTATTTTAATTGTTACTTGAAGTCTCCAAAAGGTAGTTGAGTCAATTTATCAAGAAGCCTCCTCCTTTTTGAGACTCGTTAAAAGAAATCTTCTTTTGCTGGGAAGAAACCATATTGCTCTTCAAGCTTTAAAATTTAGGATACAACTTCACCTACAAAATGTTCAAATTTTTAAAAGTCTTTTTTTATGAGTCCTCGTACAAACTTGCACATAAAATAGATTCGTTTTTGAAAGACCAAGACCTTTGATACTTTGTGAAAGATACGAAGTTTTCTTTTCAAGAATTTGATCATTGGCTTTGTGTGACGCGCGCCGGAACCCGGTCAACCCAGCAAGGGCCCTCGCTTTGAATCCGCTTTAGGATTTGAGGTATGAAGGTTCGCGTCTTTTGATCATGGGCGCATTGAGACATCATCGGTATGCTCCTCTCAATAGAACATTGGGGAGAATAACCTAGCCTATTGACGCCTAAAGGCACCTTTGAGGTATTTGGAGTCGCCACCCAATTTGCGTGAAATTGGGAAAATGTTTCTCACCTCTATTGGTCTAAACCAGAGATATGGTGTCCGGAACTTCCCTCTTATTCATACTTTGGTTAAATATAAATGAACTTTTAACTTCTTAAAATTATATCTCTCATCTCACACGATCAATGCATTTAATTTAAATTGCGCATATCAATCATTCGAAAGCAATAAAATAAGAGCAATAAATAAAGCGATAAATGAAAGCGGTAAACACCCAAGCACACAATTACAATAGAAATAGGGGCAGAATACAACCCCATTAAAAGGGGATTAAAGATGTAAACGGGACGGAATACAATCCCCAAAAATAAATAAAGTTGCCCCAAAAATAATTACAAGGGCCCGAAATAAATAAACTTGAATTTAAGACACTCACACAAGGTTAAAATAAAATACATACATAAATCGGGGCATTATTTTAGGAACATTGGTTCCTTCGCACTTGTTCGAAATTTAGGAACATTGGTTCCTTCCGTATTAAGTCGAAGAGGGTTCGAAGAGCCATTTTTGATTGTTTGAGTTGGAAAACCGGGATGAGTGATCCCATTTTTGTAGAAAAGTTGACTCTTCGTTTTAATTGTGACGTTTTTATTATTGGGCTAAAATAGGGGACATTGGTCCCAATTTTATTAGCAAAAATTGTAATTTAATTATAGAAATATTTTTGTGATTTTTTATCGCACGCGTGCATAAATAAAATAATTATTTACAAATAAACACAACAAAAGGATAGGGAATTAGAGAGATCTCACCGAGCCGATGTGACCCTCCACGTGTTGCGACCCATCCGGGGAGTCGCGGGGACACCCAAATAACTCGATTCAAGTTAAACTCATACAAAAATTAACATAAAAAATATTAGTAAATGTCCCAAGTAAATTAATCAAACAAATGCAAAATATAATAATAACAACAATAAGTGAGATAAATGATAGCACTAACAATAATAATAAAAATAATACGAAATATTAAATAATAATAACAATAATGATAATGCTAACTAATTAATTAGTTAATAATAATAGTAATAATAATACTAAAACAGAATAATACTAGTAAACGAATAAATAGTAATAATAGTAAAATAGGGAATTAAATAATAATAATAATAATAATAATAATAATAATAATAATAATAATAATAATAATAATAATAATAATAATAATAATATTGCAAGGTTTAATAATATGATAGTAATTCAAAATATGTATTAATAACGATAATGGAACTGGAAGTTAGATAAAAGAATGATTATAACAATATGTGAAAATAGGGAAAATGGATGATGAAGGAATATGTACAACAGTGGAAACGACACAACCTAATAATATTCACATTAACCAACTAATAATAATAATACTGGGGAATGAGCATAAAAACCAAAGCAATGCAAATAAATAATGCATTAATGGTGGTACCAACACATTAAATTGCTAGAAATGAATAATAAGAATAATAATAGCAAAAATGATATTAACAACAATAAATACTATACAATAAATGAATGAGAACGGGTCCAAAAATGTTTACCCTCAGAAATTTTAGATTGGAAATAGGATGTCTCAATCCGTTCGCCTTGTCGATTTTTGATGATAATAATATAGAATGTAAAAATTGTGTTAAGAAAATTAGTTCAAGAAAATATTTTTGGTGGAATGAATAAAGCTAAGAAAATTAATTTTTCTAGCTCAAATCAAACCCAAGGTTAAGTATTTTATAGTAGCAAAACTAAAAACTAGAGAAGAAAGTTTAAAGATTTTTGAAAAAAATTTTTGAACAAGAGAAAAAACTTCCTGGAGAGTAAAAAAAATGGTGGAGAGGAAAGCCAAAAATTCTATTTTGCCAGTGTTGCCGTCCCCCTAAAAAATGAAGAAGAAAATCCCTATTAATTTTCAGTGTTGTCCCAAAATGGAGAAAGACAAAATAACTTTTTAATTTTGGTAATCAAAAATAGCATGAAAGGGTGAAAGAAACGGAAAAATCAGACTGAAAAACAGACTAAAAACGCAGGAAAAAGGGACAGTCGCGTGCGAGGGGCAGGTGGTCGCGTGGTGAAGGGCACAGCGCGCGGGGACAGTGCACGCGAGGGGCAGGTGGACGCGCGGTGGCCAAGTGGCCACCGCGCGGCCACCTTGCCAAAAATGCAAAAGGGGTTGCCATCACGCGACCTCAATTTGGGAAAGTGGCTTTAAATGCCACTTTCCCACGTTTTTTAATTTTTTTTATTTTTTTTATTTTTACAAAAACCTTTTAATTTTCTTTTCTTTTTTTTTTTTAATCTTTTATATTTTTATTTATTTTTCCTAATTAGACTAATTAACTAACCCAGTCAAATTAATTAACTAATCTAATTCAATCCAATTAATTATCCAACTTAATTTTCTTCTTTAAATCAATTAATTAATTTAATTTAACTCAATTAAATTAATTAGTTAATTCAATTTCTCTTTTTTTTTTTTTTTTCAAATATCAAAAATAACACCTTCTAATAATATTATTTTTAAAATAAATTATTTTATTTTTTTGATAAAAAAAAAAGGATCTCGACAAGGGAAACATCATTTTTGACACCTTTAATTGTGGGCATCGTTTTTCATCATCGAGTAATTCCGATCTTGGACCGCCTCAGGACCCGGTGTCTACAGTTGCCCCCAATTTTGGGAAACTCTAGGACATAGGTGCCTAAGTGAGCCAAAATTCAGAAAAGAAGGGAAGAGACACGTACCTGAGGCGGTCGCTTTCCCAAACAAGGAGAGATTGTTGGTGTGTCATGCTTTCTGAGGTGGTGCCCCCTGGGAGGTCTTTCGCTGATCGGCGCCCCCTGAGAGGTCTTTGACTGGCTGGTGCCCCCTGAGAGGTCTTCATTTGATTGCCCCCTGAGAGCTCTTCGATTAGCTGGCTGCTCCCTGAGAAGTTTTCGGTTGATCACCCCCTGAGAGGTCTTCGATTAACTGCTACCTGAGAAGTCTTCGGTTGATCGCCCCCTGAGAGGTCTTCGGTTCGCTGCTCCCTGATAAGTCTTTGGCTGATGCTCCCTGAGAAGTCTTTGACTACTGCTCCCTGAGAAGTCTTTGGCTGGTGCTCCCTGAGAAGTCTTTGGTTGTTGCTTCCTGAGAAGTCTTTGGCTGACGCTCCCTGAGAGGTCTTCGGTTCGCTGCTCCCTGAGAAGTCTTTGGCTGATGCTCCCTGAGAAGTCTTTGGCTACTGCTCCCTGAGAAGTCTTCGGTTGCTGCTTCCTGAGAAGTCTTTGGCTGACGCTCCCTGAGAAGTCTTTGGCTGATGCTCCCTGAGAAGTCTTTGGCTACTGCTCCCTGAGAAGTCTTTGGCTGATGCTCCCTGAGAAGTCTTTGGCTACTGCTCCCTGAGAAGTCTTTGGCTGGCTGATGCTCCCTGAGAAGTCTTTGGCTACTGCTCCCTGAGAAGTCTTTGGCTGATGCTCCCTGAGAAGTCTTTGGCTACTGCTCCCTGAGAAGTCTTTGGCTGGCTGATGCTCCCTGAGAAGTCTTTGGTTGCTGCTCCCTGAGAAGTCTTTGGTTGCTGCTCCCTGAGAAGTCTTTGGCTGACGCTCCCTGAGAAGTCTTTGGTTGCTGATGCTCCCTGAGAAGTCTTTGGCTGACGCTCCCTGACAAGTCTTTGGCTGATGCTCCCTGAGAAGTCTTTGGCTACTGCTCCCTGAGAAGTCTTTGGCTGATGCTCCCTGAGAAGTCTTTGGCTACTGCTCCCTGAGAAGTCTTTGGCTGGCTGATGCTCCCTGAGAAGTCTTTGGTTGCTGCTCCCTGAGAAGTCTTTGGCTGACGCTCCCTGAGAAGTCTTTGGTTGCTGATGCTCCCTGAGAAGTCTTTGGTTGCTGCTCCCTGAGAAGTCTTTGGCTGACGCTCCCTGAGAAGTCTTTGGCTGATGACTTGGATTGAATTGATGTTTTGATCGATGTTGTAGCTTGCCCTTTCGTTAGCGTTGCCATTTGATTCTTTCTTTCTGCAAGACTCAGAAAGCAAAACATGCAGGAAAAGTGGTGAGCATGCACGTGAGATGCATATGTATGCAGGAATGCAGGACAAGAATTCGTCTAAGTGGATTTTGGAGGCGACAGCTAGTTTGGTCGCGATTTGTAGTAGGATCGGTGCCCTCTGGAATTGCTTTTGAGTTTCATGCATCTGGGGGATTATGAGGTTCTCTTCTGATACCTGTAGTCATTATTTGAAGGTAGTGCGTCCCTCGTGGATTTTCACACTAGCTTTTCTTAGCGGGAGATGCGTCCTTGTCGGATTTTCACATAACCCTGTGCCTTATTTTTTGCCTGGAATGGACCCAACCCAATCCAGCGGCTTTTATTTATTTTATTTTTTTTGTAGGGCAGACTGCCTGTCGCCAGGTTTTCACCCTGCCCTTTGGCCTAACTTTTGCTTAGAGCGCTAGTCACGGTTTTCATCTCTAACGGCCTTTTTTTTTTTTTTTTTTTTTTTTTTTTTTTTTTTGCGAGAGAAGTTGGAGTTGTTTCGAAAGGTCTTTCAGGTATGGTTGGCATGTGCTTATGTCTCAGATATTGGTTGTATGAGCTTGGCTCTTTATTAGGAAGGTGCTGTAGGATTGGCTTCACAGTGGGTAGCAGGATGAGATGACTGAAGTGCCTGAGTGGTGAGAATGGTAGAGGGTAGATAGTTGTTGTAAAAGGTCTTTCAGGTATAATCGGCGTGTGTTTGCGTCTTAGGTCAAGGTTGTCTGAGCTTGGTTTCTATCATGAGGGTGCTATAGAATTGGCTTCACAGTTCATAACAGGAGGAGCTAACTGAAGTGCCTGAGTGGCGAGAGTGGCAAGGGGTAGATGGTAGCAATGTGTTGGTTTCATATCTGACTGAGACAACTTTGAGTGTGCAAGATGAACTGCTCTGGTCATACCAATACATCTTTGCATAAATGCAAATATTTCAATCTGATTTCATATCACATGATCACTATTTGGCATTAACTCGAAAAATATGGGACATCATCTAATCTCGGGATAGATCTTGAGAGCATCAAACTCCTGTTATCAATCAGCCCTCGCGGGTTTTCTTGATTGAATATTTTCTCTCTCTGTTTTTTTTTTTTTATTTAGCCTTTGCCATGGACCCTCCTTCAGTTCGTCAATATTGGTTGAATTTGCGCTGCTTCTGAGAGTGGTTACTCTTGGTATCAAAGTCTTGGTCTTATCGCTTGTGCAGACTAGTTGAGTTGATGGGTTACTTATTTGGGGCTTGAATATGAAGTTTCACGTTTGGCCCGTATTGGCTTTGGCGGTTCGAATCCTGGAATGGCCTTTCAATGGCTGAGACAGGGTGACAGGTTGGGCTTGGATGATCTAGGGTACTTTTATCGGTTTTGGTGGTTTAAGCTTTCAAAATGGTTTTCGACGGCTGGGATTGGTTGGATGGTTTGGGGGGTTAGCCCTTTTGGTCCTCTTCAGTAGCTAAGAAAAATGGCAATATGCCGGCATGTGTAGATCAACAGGATTTGAACAAAACTTGCCCCCAAGTAGCATTCCCTTGCCCCCTGATCAATTCTCTCTTTTCTTCTCTCTTTTCTTTACACCCAATTTTTTTTTTTCTTTTTCCCCAAAAATTTTTTTTTTTACCCAATTTTTTTTTTTTTACAACCCAATTTTTTTTTTTTTTTACAACCCAAATTTTTTTTTCGCCCCAATTTTCTTTCTTTTAACAAGCTTTGCCCAAATCCTAAAGTTTACATATACGTGCACTTTTCATCTTAACTACTGGGACCATTGTTGTTCAATCTGGTCGAGCATGTAAGTTTTGATAAGAAATTTGGCTACAAGGGTTCTGGATGGTTAAGGGTCAATCATAATCGATTTTGAGGGTGCACATTTCAAGGGGTCGAGAGGAAAAAAGGTCATATAGCTTGGCTCTGATGGGTTGTTTATTTCTCGTGGTGGTCTTGAGTTTTATTTGTCCGACTTTTGATGTAAATCTTGGAGCTTTATTTTATTTGGTCGCACCACATGCGACTCAGGTGTTGCGGGTGCAAAGAAATGGCTTTCAAAATTTGGTTCGTCATCATGTTGGCTCGTGAAAGTAGTATTAACCTCAAGAATGTCCTTATCAATTTTCAGCATGTCATACCAGATCCGGGCAAAGGCTTTTTTTTTTTTTATTATTTTCTCTCAAGTTTTTATCTCACTTCAGGAGTCATAACAGATGCTATCAAGATTTTATTTGGATTCCGCAAAGTTTCGAGATTAGATGGAGCCGTATTAATTGGGTTAATGTCAAAATGAATGGATGCATAGTGATCAGAGGAAATGAAATCATGGAAATATCACATAAACAAACAGAAATTGTTCATCATATTACAATAACCGAAATGTCGTAAAAGAGTTCTGAAATTGAAAAGCAATAAAACATCTAGAGAAACATAATCTTCTTCTTGCGGCTTTGGAGGAACATGCCGCTCAAGTGGATTGATCCGATCACATCTCTGGTGGAGGGACCGCATTGTAGTATGCTTTCTTCTTCCTCTCTCTCTTCTCAGGATCCGTGATCTGCTTGGAGTCGATGAGGTCCTGGATCTTACCCCTCAAGATTCGGCAATTGTCAGTTAGATGCCCGGTGTGTTGGTGGTAGGCGCAGTATTGATCACTTTTGTGCCCCGGCTGTCCCTGGCTTAAGGCTGGTCTGGACGGCAATGGCTGTAACTTGCCCTCTTTCATTAGCCTTTCCAACACCCAGGATAGAGGTTGACCCAAGTTAGAGAAGTACCGCTGGCCCTGTTCTGCTCCAGTGGCTGAGACCTCGGCTGTCTTACCATTTCTGCTACTGCTACCCCCGGCTCCTCCTGACTTATAGCCTGACTGGTTTCCAAAATTCCTCCCAGTGAAGTTGTTTTGGCTGGCTTTCCTTGCTAGGTAGGCCGCCTCGGCTTCTACAGCAATGTCCTTGAGGGACTCCCAATCCCTGAGCCCTTTGAAACTAAGCAAATCCCTCAAGTAGGGGCAGGAGTTCCTGGCAGTGTCGGGCTTACGCTTCATTTCCATAACCCGATTCCTCCACCTGGTGAGGTACTCGTGGAATGATTCGTCATGTTTCTGCTGAAGAAGCTCGAGGTCCTTTAGAGTGACCTCCATTCTAGTGCTGCAGTCATATTGTCTCATGAATTCATCAGTCAGGAGGTCCCAGTCCTCTTTCGATCTCCTATCGAGGCCATGATACCAGTCAACCGCTGGACCTGCTAGGCTGAGGCAGAAGTAGTCCACCTTTTGCCTCTTAGTCAGCCCCGTGCCTTTCATCACCAGGGTATACTGCTTTATGTGTGCAGACGGGTCTGACGTCCCATCGAACTTGGGTAGCTCGGGCATCCTAAACCTTTGGGGCAGCAGCTCCTCATCCCCCAAATCCCTGTCCTCGGGGTTGATTCCCTTACCAGCTGTTAGCAGGCGAGTGATTGCCTCAATTTGTTGCCTCATACCCCTCATAGCTTCACCTTCACCCCTGGGTGCTTGAACCCTCACGGCTTGATGGGCTGCTATCTCCTCAACCTCTTCTTCTATAAAGTCCTCATCAGGGTTTGGGACCCTTGCCCTTCTCGGCTCAACGGGCACAGCAGCGACTTTAGGCTCTTCCACAGGTTGGTGGGCAACACCTCCGACGAGGGGAGCCTCCCCACCAGCAGGTGGTTCGGCTTGCCCCCGAGGAGGGGCTACTGGTGGCTGTGGAGCAACTGGTGCTTGGGGAGCAGGAGGCTGTGCAAATCTTTCGGCCATTGCTCCCATCATGTCCAACATCCTTCGCTCGAATTCCTCGAGTCTCCTAGTGAGGTCTTGAGCGGTTAGGTTTCCAGTCTCTTCTGCCATTGAGGATGATTCGCTACTTGTTGAGAATGACTCAGAATCCCAAAAAGGCACTAGTTCTAGCAATTCGAAGGGCGAGTCTGTTCTCACTAGCCGGCCGTCAGAACTCCTAGTCCACTTGGATGAATCTATGGTGGCTGAAAGATCAAGATTGTTAGAATGATGCATGGATGACAGTTACAATGCATGATCGTGAGTTATGCAACATTTCGCAACCACATACAAGCAAGTAGATCCTTCCGACCTTATTTCTCCCACACACGAGGTCAAATAGTCCTTTTCTAGGTGGGCTTAGTCCATGGGTCAACGGGGGACCCAATGAACGCGCGATGTGCACGGTGAAAAGCATGACACTCCTAATCTAATGAACATGCGCATGGGTTTTGGCTATTACGTATTTGGGCAATTCAATTAAACCAAAGTGGGCCCAACGGGGCATGAAAGCCTTTGATGAAGACCATTTGATTTGGTTGAGTTTGCTTAATACGTGATGGCCCATATCACAAGCATCGTATTAAGGAGCATGCCCCCTAGGGAAAGTTTCTATTTGCCATTACATGGGCTTTGGTCGAGGTGATGAATTCTTGGTTACCCAAGCATGATCAATGCCGACGGGTCTAACTCGTCATGAGTATAGCGACCGATCGGGTTATCATTTGATATACCAAAAGGTACAAGGCTTGGGCTGGTGATTATCCCTAACACTTCCCTACAATGAGTGAAAGTAGGGTCGTGCTTTAGGAACGCACCGAGGGAAGTTAGGGACCAACTAGCGTAATTCTAAGGCTCTAAGATGCAATGCAAATTTTTGAAAAGAGATAGAATTTTAAGTTTCAAAAACCCAATTATAAATTTTAACCAAAGCACTTTCGGAGTGAAGTCTCAAACACAAAGTCCCCAGTGGAGTCGCCACTGTGACGCGCGCCGGAACCCGAAACAACCCAGTAAGGGCCCTCTCTTTGAATCCGCTTTAGGATTCGAGGTATGAAGGTTCGCGTCTTTTGATCATGGGCGCATTGAGACATCATCGGTATGCTCCTCTCAATAGAACATTGGGGAGAATAACCTAGCCTATTGACGCCTAAAGGCACCTTTGAGGTATTTGGAGTCGCCACCCAATTTGCGTGAAATTGGGAAAAGGTTTCTCACCTCTATTGGTCTAAACCAGAGATATGGTGTCCGGAACTTCCCTCTTATTCATACTTTGGTTAAATATAAATGAACTTTTAACTTCTTAAAATTATATCTCTCATCTCACACGATCAATGCATTTAATTTAAATTGCGCATATCAATCATTCGAAAGCAATAAAATAAGAGCAATAAATAAAGCGATAAATGAAAGCGGTAAACACCCAAGCACACAATTACAATAGAAATAGGGGCAGAATACAACCCCATTAAAAGGGGATTAAAGATGTAAACGGGACGGAATACAATCCCCAAAAATAAATAAAGTTGCCCCAAAAATAATTACAAGGGCCCGAAATAAATAAACTTGAATTTAAGACACTCACACAAGGTTAAAATAAAATACATACATAAATCGGGGCATTATTTTAGGAACATTGGTTCCTTCGCACTTGTTCGAAATTTAGGAACATTGGTTCCTTCCGTATTAAGTCGAAGAGGGTTCGAAGAGCCATTTTTGATTGTTTGAGTTGGAAAACCGGGATGAGTGATCCCATTTTTGTAGAAAAGTTGACTCTTCGTTTTAATTGTGATGTTTTTATTATTGGGCTAAAATAGGGGACATTGGTCCCAATTTTATTAGCAAAAATTGTAATTTAATTATAGAAATATTTTTGTGATTTTTTATCGCACGCGTGCATAAATAAAATAATTATTTACAAATAAACACAACAAAAGGATAGGGAATTAGAGAGATCTCACCGAGCCGATGTGACCCTCCACGTGTTGCGACCCATCCGGGGAGTCGCGGGGACACCCAAATAACTCGATTCAAGTTAAACTCATACAAAAATTAACATAAAAAATATTAGTAAATGTCCCAAGTAAATTAATCAAACAAATGCAAAATATAATAATAACAACAATAAGTGAGATAAATGATAGCACTAACAATAATAATAAAAATAATACGAAATATTAAATAATAATAACAATAATGATAATGCTAACTAATTAATTAGTTAATAATAATAGTAATAATAATACTAAAACAGAATAATACTAGTAAACGAATAAATAGTAATAATAGTAAAATAGGGAATTAAATAATAATAATAATAATAATAATAATAATAATAATAATAATAATAATAATATTGCAAGGTTTAATAATATGATAGTAATTCAAAATATGTATTAATAACGATAATGGAACTGGAAGTTAGATAAAAGAATGATTATAACAATATGTGAAAATAGGGAAAATGGATGATGAAGGAATATGTACAACAGTGGAAACGACACAACCTAATAATATTCACATTAACCAACTAATAATAATAATACTGGGGAATGAGCATAAAAACCAAAGCAATGCAAATAAATAATGCATTAATGGTGGTACCAACACATTAAATTGCTAGAAATGAATAATAAGAATAATAATAGCAAAAATGATATTAACAACAATAAATACTATACAATAAATGAATGAGAACGGGTCCAAAAATGTTTACCCTCAGAAATTTTAGATTGGAAATAGGATGTCTCAATCCGTTCGCCTTGTCGATTTTTGATGATAATAATATAGAATGTAAAAATTGTGTTAAGAAAATTAGTTCAAGAAAATATTTTTGGTGGAATGAATAAAGCTAAGAAAATTAATTTTTCTAGCTCAAATCAAACCCAAGGTTAAGTATTTTATAGTAGCAAAACTAAAAACTAGAGAAGAAAGTTTAAAGATTTTTGAAAAAAATTTTTGAACAAGAGAAAAAACTTCCTGGAGAGTAAAAAAAATGGTGGAGAGGAAAGCCAAAAATTCTATTTTGCCAGTGTTGCCGTCCCCCTAAAAAATGAAGAAGAAAATCCCTATTAATTTTCAGTGTTGTCCCAAAATGGAGAAAGACAAAATAACTTTTTAATTTTGGTAATCAAAAATAGCATGAAAGGGTGAAAGAAACGGAAAAATCAGACTGAAAAACAGACTAAAAACGCAGGAAAAAGGGACAGTCGCGTGCGAGGGGCAGGTGGTCGCGTGGTGAAGGGCACAGCGCGCGGGGACAGTGCACGCGAGGGGCAGGTGGACGCGCGGTGGCCAAGTGGCCACCGCGCGGCCACCTTGCCAAAAATGCAAAAGGGGTTGCCATCACGCGACCTCAATTTGGGAAAGTGGCTTTAAATGCCACTTTCCCACGTTTTTTAATTTTTTTAATTTTTTTAATTTTTTTTTTTTACAAAAACCTTTTAATTTTCTTTTCTTTTTTTTTTTTAATCTTTTATATTTTTATTTATTTTTCCTAATTAGACTAATTAACTAACCCAATCAAATTAATTAACTAATCTAATTCAATCCAATTAATTATCCAACTTAATTTTCTTCTTTAAATCAATTAATTAATTTAATTTAACTCAATTAAATTAATTAGTTAATTCAATTTCTCTTTTTTTTTTCAAATATCAAAAATAACACCTTTTAATAATATTATTTTTAAAATAAATTATTTTATTTTTTTGATAAAAAAAAAAAGGATCTCGACAAGGGAAACATCATTTTTGACACCTTTAATTGTGGGCATCGTTTTTCATCATCGAGTAATTCCGATCTTGGACCGCCTCAGGACCCGGTGTCTACACTTTGTCAAATTCTTGTCTGCAACTTTCGTTACTGGATTCCTTTTGAGACTTTATGAATTGCTCTAAAGATGGCGGGGTTGATTTTTGAGCCATTGGTGCTAAGTATTTTAACTCGAAATCATATTTACTAGATGGTTCTCTTAATGTATCCCATTTTAGACCATCTTCAAGAAGATTATCTTTCGAATAAGTATTAAGAAAATATTCTCTAGAATTATTATCAAATTCTTCCCTTTGAAGAGTTTGGTTTAGAATACTTTGGGATTTATTAGTACTTCCACTGGCCTTGTGACTTAAAATGTCATATTTTAAAATTTTAGAGCTTAATATGCTTTCCTTTTATGAATAGGTTGTGCTTTCAAGACTTTCTAAACTCGCTTTTGAATTTTATTTTTAACATGAAGCTTAAACCTCCACTGCAAGACTTCTTGTCGCGTTACTCCATGTTTTGAAACAACTTTATCAAAAATATTTGGTGCCTTTTCGTCCTTTTGAACCTATGATTTTTCTTGCAAAAGTTTTGAGTTTAGGATTTTATTTCCTTCACTCTTGGTGAAAGAGAGTCAGTTGTCACACTTTTATTATAAGGAATATATTCAATATCAAACCTATAATATCTAAGCCATTATTTCAACCTCAAAAGCCTAATTTGACTAACCTTTTTGAAGATAGGTTGAATCTGTCCTAAGAGTGAATTTTTTTGGTGCTAAGAAAATGTAAAAAACTTTAATACCATTTTTGCAACTAAAATTTCTTATTCATGGATTAGATAATTTAATTATGCACTTTTGTAACTTTTGAACCAATACTTATAAATAAGTTTTGGTTTTGTCTTATTTTTAAAATTGCACCCCAACTACAATCCAAAGCATCTATCTACAATAGAGGTAAATTTTAAACAAGGAAAATTTTTCATTCATTCTTTTACATGGATTACATCTTGAGTGTCGTCATTATCCCAATACCAAGATTTTTTTATTAGATATTTTCTTAGTTAATTTTCCTAGGTCTTTGGATAGATCTTTCACAAATTGTCTGGCATAGTTAGTAGGTCCACAAAATCATTGCACTTGCTTTCTGTCCTCCAATTCATCGTGGAATTGTGTGATTATTTTTAGAAATATGGTTTTGTAACTGTGACGTGCGTCTACAGGCTTGCGTGAGAGGACCATTTTATCTAGACCGTTCCAACTTGTAGGGATGGCTAGGAGAAGGTCTCTCACCCTTTAAAATCAATCATTTTTCAATGGCCAAAGAGTTTGACCCAATTCACCCAATCTCAAGCCTCAAAAGGTATGAGCCAAGCATCTTGAGATACTCTTATCCCATTGTTGGAAATTGATCTTGAAATGCATCTGTTGGGCATCACAAGGTAGGTATTATGGATTCGCCACCCAATAGAATATTGAAATAGGTGGTCCGACCTTATGAGGCCAAACATAGGTGGTTCGTATTTCACTCTTATTCATACACTTAGTTAATAGGGAGATTGTTTGGACTTTTAAATTAATCATTTTTATCCCTCTTCTCATGTGTATCCCATGACAAATAAACATAATGCTCACTATTTCACGTTTGAGAAGCGATAAAGCATTTGATGTAGCATGGGATCTTGACTTGTACTTAAATCTATTCTAGCATAGCATAAACATACATCAAAACGGGGCATTTTTTTTTATTTTACTTAAATGAGGATATTGGTCCTTTCATGGTATTGTGAAGAATTTTTTGTCGTGAATTTTATAGGTTAGAAACTAGGACATTGGTCCAATTTTTATTAAGAAACTCCTAATTTGTTTAATTAATATAAATTCTTTCTCATTATCAAAAATATTAATTTCAATGTGATATTTGGGCATAAAATAGGACATTTATTTAAGTTTGCCAACAAAAACCCGATTAATTATCATAAATATTTTTTTGGGTGGGAATTGTTTAATTAAATGGATTAAAACACTTTTGACTACTCTAAACATGCATATAAAGCGATAAATAAAGCATTAAATAAATAATGCATAAAATAAATTTATTTTACTTCGAAAGCGATAAAAAGCAATAAATAAAGTAAATGAATTCGAAAAGTATAAATAAATAAAAGTGGAATTAAATAAGTGCAATAATGTAAATTAAAGCACAAAAGAAGAAATAAAAGATGGAAAACATAGTTCACACCCGTGAATAGCAATTCATGGGCATGAATTGCTTGGCTCTCCTGGGCAGAAGCCAAGATCAAAGAGTCACAGTGGTGAAATTGCTATTCATGACCATGACTCACTACTGGGCAACAACTATTCCTTAATTTTCTACTTGATTTGAACATGGATAAGATTTTAAACCTAGAATTTTATGTTTTAAAATATAGAAAAGGCATGTAAATAAATTAAATTTATTTAATTAGTTTTATTAAATCTTACCCATTTCATTTAAAAAAAAAATAATCAAAACATCATTTTTAGCATCAAAACCTCAAGATATATATAACACCCTATACTCGTAGTTAGTCACAAGCATGGAGTGTCGCATTGCGGTTTATTCCCGTTTTAAACTTCCTTAATATTTATAATGTTAGAATTGATTTTATACCTAAATTGTTTACACATGGTTGGTGGGCACCTTTTTTTTTTTTTGTTTTTGATGATGTGCACATAACTATCTACCTTACTATTCATTTATAAAAAATTTCGGCAGCATAACGGTTGAACCCTTAATCTTACCCTCTTGCACAATAAAAACTTACACTCCCAAAGATCCACATGCAACCCAAACAACCTGTAACACAATTTCAGGTCATTCATACTACCCCATCCATACATATTTCATGCTAACGATATTCATCATAATCAGCATTAATATCCATTAATATATTCCTAAGGCCTCATAATGAAACTTACAACTCGCTCATACTTCTCATTCACACATATGGAGTGTATACACATAAACATAATTCGCTCCATTAGCTTTACATATATGCATGCCTTTCACAAATACATTACCTAAAAGTTCTACCATTACTTCTTACTTTACTTGCTTCTAGAATTATGCTTGCTCCTGCTCCTTCGTTACTTAACCTAAACCTATGCGCAACAAATAACTACTCGCTAAGTGCACCATGCCTAGTGGTGGATATATTTTTGATATTTTTAATGCCACACACACATGCATTAGATTAAATATGCATACTTATATTTATTGCAACTATTTATGTTAAACTTAACATCTACTTATGCGGACTTATTCTTAGTTAATTCCTTATTAATACATATATTAACTTAAATATTTCATTTGTTAAATTACTCATATTATTTTCTCTATATACTCACCATTTTATATTTTTTATATGCCTCCATTTTTACTCATAACATCCTAATTTATTCATATACTATTACTAGTCCATTAAATTCACATAATTATATTTGAATTCCTATTGTCCATACTTACTTATCAAACTTACGATTATACCCTCTTATTTTTATTTTATTTTATAATTACTATTTGCTACTAGCTTTAGCTTTAGCTTTCCATTGCTAAATTACCATTTTGCCCCTTTATTCTTGTTTTCTTACCTAATTACCGTTTAGTCCTTCATTTTGCACGTTTACTTCACATTTACCACCTTATTTTATAATTTTACCATTTTACTATTAAACCTCACTTTTTATCATTAAATGATCCCTTTGTCCTTTAATCCTTATATGTAATTATCATTTGGTCCCTTAACATATGCATTTATCTCATATTTATCAAATTGTTACCTATATTTACCACTTTACCCTTTTATTCTTATTTCCTTACATAATTACCATTTTATTCTTTTAGTTTGTTAATTTATTCCTTAAGTACAAATTTATTTCTTATATTTATCATTTTGTTCTTTTTATTCTTATTACTATTATTAATTTTCATAAAATTTCTACTATAATATGATCAAATTACAATTTTAATACCTAATTTATCTAAAATTGGTAAGTTATATTTTAGTTCTTATAATTTACCAAGTTTATCGTTTTGCCTTTAATTGTTCCTAATATACCAAATTTTCCAATTATTCATATATTACTCATTTTTAATTCTTATTTTAGCCTTTTTACCCATAATCTTTTTAAATTTTTCCTTTACATTTTTACCTTTATTATTTTCTAAACTTACTATTTTGCCTTTAATATCTCTGTTTAACCTATTTTTTTTTTTTTAACTCTTGTACCACTAAAATTACTAATTTACCCCAATTTACATGAAAATTACATTTTAGTCCCTAAACTTTTATATTAATTCATATTAGTCATTTTTTCTTATTATCCATTCCTTAATTTCATTATCTTTCATTTATTTACATTTTTGCTCTAGTAGTATCCAGAATAAATCATTGAATTGGATATGCGGGATGTGGACCCCATAGGTCCAAAACATATAAGGGTGACCTTGAGTGACCACTAATGCCATATACATAATGCCATATATCCTGTAAAAAGCCATATAAGGTTGTAGACCGCCATTGGCCTGCACATATACGAGTCGCCATGACTCGAATCGCTGTAAGTGTCCCTATGGCTAGCCAATTATATCCCATACTTCTCATTTACTACTAGCATGCTAAGGCAAAAACTATTTAATCATGCTAACCTGTGTTCATATACATGTTCACCGTGTACATGCTATTTTTATACCATAATAACAATCTTAAATCTCATATCTCACATCATATCCCATGTGTTCATATACTCATACTTGCATATTTATATAGTACCATTCATAATGCATTCTTATTTCATGCTAATGTATATAATTTCCATTCCGTACTTTCAAATTACATAATATACATATATCCATCACATTTTATTCATTTACCATACTTATTTAGCAAAATTCATTATATAACATTGGCATCTTACACATGCATTAATTTGGCCATACCCTAAAAATTACTCCTTAATTTCTTTCGTACTTCTTTGCTCATTTCTTCTTACTTATCATCAAAAATTTGTTCAATACACATGCACATCATTGAATTTCCACACACAATGTCATTAGGCCATCCACATTACCATCACTTACATATTATTTTCTTCCGACTATTTATTTCCATCATATTCTTAAACTATCCCTCACTTAATTATACTATTAATTTATCCAAAACGTACATATATAAATTATACCTACACATACATAATGTATGTCCAACATGTAACATGTTAAATTAAATTGTTTAAAGTTGATTTTAAATTCTCAATTACCTTATTTTAACACTATTATCATTTTCTTAATTTTAATTAATTAAAATTCCATATAATCAACTTATATTCTTTAGGTACATAATAGGGTCTTATGTCAATTTCTTTAGCTAAACACTTTTTTTTACTCTCTACTTGTTTTCCATCATTGTCTTAAGTTATCTTTACTTATTTTTACTATTAGTTCATCTAAAACAAGCATGCATAAATTATTACTTTACTTACAAAATGTATGTCTAAAGTACATCATATCAAATTAAATTTCCTAAAATTTGTTTTAAATTCCTAATTACCGTATCTTAACTCCAAAATCATTTTCTTGATTTTAATTCATTAAAATTCCATATAGTCACTTAATTCCCTTAGGTACATAATTCGGTTCTATGGCCAAAATTTCATCTAAGCTTATTTTCAATAATTCTCTTTTTCCTTAATACATTATTCTAGTCGTATTTTCATATCTATACACCCAATTCCAATTAGCCCCAATTTAACTACATGAAATACACATACATACACTTAAAAAAATTCATCAAATTTTATGGAAAATAAGAGAAATTGTTTCCGCTAACCTTAATTTCCTTCCTTTCTTGCTTAATTCTCTATCTCTCTTCTTTTTTCTTTATCTTTTCATCTTTCTTCTTCTTCCTCACCACTTTGGCCGAATTCATCATAGGAAAATTCAATCAATTTTCTTCCCAATTTTAATGAAATTTACATAATATACACACTAAATAAATGCATCTGTTGGGCATCACAAGGTAGGTATTATGGATTCGCGACCTAATAGAATATTGAAATAGGTGGTCCGACCTTATGAGGCCAAAAATAGGTGGTTCGTATTTCACTCTTATTCATACACTTAGTTATTAGGGAGATTGTTTGGACTTTTAAATTAATCGTTTTCATCCCCGTCCAGCTCTCGGTCATCCAGGTTCATTCCTCTCCCTACAGTCATCATCCTTATCATGGCCTCAAATTTCTCTTCCATTTTTCTCCACATCACCTCCTCCAGTTTCAGCGACTTTCCCTTAGCTACCGCATGCTCCTCTTGCTCATCTTCCCTAAAATTAACCTCGGACCTAGGGCCTTCTCTGTGCTTAACTGGTGCGGGCACTCTTTGCTCGACAGTAGGTGGGTCGACCACAGGTTGGTTAATTACAGAAGGGGGATCTTCTCTAATAACCCCTTGTTCAACTGGCACTCGGATAGGGGCATCAGTAGCTTGTTGCCCAGCTATGGTGGTGGCTAGGTTGCCCATCATTGCAATCATTCGGGCCTCAAACTCCTCAATTCTTCTTCCTACTTCCTTGGCAATTATTACTCGGGTTGCATCAGACTCGTTCGATGGATTGGCCATACTTAGGTCTGTCGATGACTCAGAAGAAGACCCCTTACTGTCTTCTATGAGAGAATCTGAATTCTGATCCGATACTAACTCTGGTAACCCCAAAAGCGGAATCCTTCTTAACCGTCCGTCGGGACCTCTAGACCACCTAGGAGAATCTATGATGGCTAAAAGAAAATATTATGTTAAGATGATGCATGATTAAAAAAAAATGCAATGCATGCTCATGCTGATGCAACATAGACAAACACATGCAAGCAGATAGATCCTTCCGACCTTATCTCTCCCACACATGTGGTATTGCAGTCTCTTTCCTAGGTGGGCTTAGTCCATGGATTAACGGGGAACCCAATGGAAATGTATGGTGCACGGTGGAAAACCGGCAGCATAACTGCTCTTATCTAATGTACATACGTATGAGTGTTTGGCCATGATGTATTCAAACAATTCAACTTAATTAAGATGGGCCCACCGGGGCATGAAAGCCTTTGATAAAGACCATTTAATTAAATTGACTTTGTCCAATATATGATGGCCCGTATAGCAAGCATGGTATTACGGTACATTTCACCTAGTGGAAGTATCTATTGCCATTACATGAGCTTTGGTCAATGGGTGATGATATTTTAGGGCTACCCAAGCATGGTCCCTGCCAACGGGCTTAGCTCATCATAAGCATAACCAATTGGGTCACCATTTGATATACCATAAGGTACGAGGCTTGGGCTGGTGATTATCCTTAACACTTCCCCACATTGAGTGAACGTAGGGTCGTGCTTCGGGAACGCACTGGGGTTAAGATAGGGACCAAATTAGCATAATCTAAGGCTCTAGCATGGATGCAATGCAATTTCGAAAAGAGACGAAATTTTTAAATTAAAACTCAATTGTAAATTTTAACCAAGGTACTTTCGAAGGAAAGTCTCTTCAGTCCCCAGCGGAGTCGCCACTGTGATGCGCGCTAAACCCCGGGGCGCCCCTTTGACCGTGCGCTTTAGGGCGATCGGGCTGATGAGGTCCGTTGACAACTTGCAACGAATTACAAGTGCGTCTATTTTGGGCAACAAGGAGGTTTCATGGAGTTGCCACCCAATAGAATATTGGGAAAGTTCGTCTCGCCTCAGTGAGCCTAAGACGGTGCATATTTCCATTTTGGGCAAACCAAAGGGGTCTTGGAGGCAATCACCCCAATAGAACATTGGGAATGATCCTCTAACCCTATGGAGCCTAGGATTTATTAAGCCTTTTTGACACAAGAGGTGTCTTGGAGGTCTCGTTCTAATAAATGACCGGATAGACCTCTCACCTCTTTGAGCCCAAAGACCAGAGAAGGTCCGGGACTTCCCATTTATTAATATCTTGGTTAAATTTATAATTGAGTTTTGAATTTACCTTTTCGTCTCTTTTCTCACGCGTTTAAATGCAATAAAAATTAAAGCGTAGTATCAACCACATAAATGAAGCGATAAAGAATAACATAAAGCGCATAAACATAAATTACAACAAAACTAGGGGCGGAATACAACCCCCATTTTAAATAAGCTGCGATCCACACATTAATCGGGTTATTCATTTAAGGATGAGGAATTGGTCCTCGCATGCATATTTAAAGAAAACACTTTTGATGTGGCAATTTTATTTAGGATGAAAATTTAGGACTTTGGTCCTATTTTATTAGAAAAAAACCAATTTATTCTATAAAATATTTTTATGTGATTTTTTTTATTTAAGCGTGCATAAAAACCATTTTATTTAATAATTTGTGACGCGCGCCAGATCCCGATGCACTGCCCGCACGTGGGCGATCGGGGCATTTGCGGGTCCGTTGACAGCTTGCGATGAATCGCAAGTGCGTCTATGTTGAGCAACACGGAGGTTTCATGGAGTCGCCACCCAATAGAACATTGAGAAAGTTTCCCTCGCCTCGGAGAGCCTAAGACTGCGCTTGGTATCCATTTTGGGCCAGCCAGAGGGATCATGGAAGGTGAACTCCTCACCCTAAGGAGCTTAGGATTAGCGCTAAAGCCTTGTGACTCAAGAAGTATCTTGAAGGATGACCTCTAACCTCTTGAGCCCAAAGACTAGAGCTGGGTCCGGGATTTCTCATCTATTTCTACCTCAATTATTTTATGATCAAATTTTAATATCATTAATTCGCTCTCTCTCCACACTATGCAGTTTGATTAAAAGGCGCATTTATTCACATCTTGAAAGCGATAAATGATCAAATAGATAATGAAAGCAATAAATTACAATAATACAAGGAGCGGAATACAACTCCCTTCCGTAAATGTGCGGATCATACATAAATCGGGGCATTTGCTTATTTTGAGGACTTTGGTCCTCGTATGCATTGTTATTAAAATTGGGGATTTTTGTTCATAGTGATCTTTATTGGATAAAAATAGGGCGTTGGACCCCCCCTTTTTGCAATTTATACAAATCTCATTTTTATTTGAGTACAAATCATTGGATCATCTTTATATATTAACGAGGTATGAAAAGAGTATATCCATATACATGAAATAATCAATGAATAACAAATAAAGAAAATACTTAAGAGAATTAGGAAAACAAAACCGGATGAAGTCCTCCAAATATGGTAGTCAGCCGCTCAAGCTAGGGATTATCCAAGAGAATCATATACACTCATAGAAAGTTAAGAGATGTTAATATACATAAAATTAACATATAAGAAGTCAAAGGGGCTTAAAAAAACGATTAAAAAATGGAGACAGAACCCACCGACGGCCTTCCTTGGTTGACCGATGGGCGTCGGTTAAGGTAAGCGAGATGCCCGTTTGTCACTCAAGGAGGGGCGTCTGTAGGTGGGTGACCGACGGGCGTCGGTGATAAAGATGACCCGTCGGTCACCACTGTCTCCAAAAAAACAGAATGGAGAAGAACCTTTTCAAAGTCAAAAAATGGTTTTATCCCAAAAGGGAGATAAAAGAGTCAAAATAAGAGAAAATAAGGACAGATGTTTAAAAATTCTACACAATAGGAAATAAATATGAGATGAAATGGAGAAAGAATTCGGTATATTTACCCACAGATAATTTGGGTGAGATTCTTGTGTTGATTAGAGCCCCGCGCGTTCCACGAGAAGCAAAAGATGAAGGACCGAAGAAAGAAAATGAACTATTTCTTCTTCAACCCCTCAAAGATCGGTTTTGGAGTAAAAATCTAAAGAAAACTAATTAGTTTTAGTTCCTTTTGATTGATTTGATCCTTGATTCAATAGATTCCCTTAGAAAGTGTGTTTTGTTGGAAGAGAGAGAAAATTTGCTTGAAATTGGGCAGAGTTTCCTCCTTTGAAAATTTTTCCAACCATTTTCAAATGAAAATCCGGAGCATTTATAGCCAGACATGACCGACGGGCGTCGATGTATAGGGGCAGGTGTCGGAAGAATCCTTCTGACACAAGGATTCATCCGACGGCCCTGCCACATCCACCGACGGGCGTCAGAGCGGTTGTGTGCTCTGGGAAACCAGGCGGCATTCTGACAGGGGCGATGACTTTTCGACGGGCGTCAAAAAATACCACAAGCCGTCGGTGACTCGGAGCGACGGGCTGACTTCACAGACGGGCTGTCCGTCTGTGGAGGGCAAAAATCATTTTGAGTCGAAAAAAAACCTCTATTTTTCTCTCCCTCTGCCTAGGAATGATAAAAACCTCATTTCTCATGGAACGCGGGACTAAGACCTCCAAACCCAGCCTCTCATACAGGCTCGGACACTGATTTCATCATAGGGTAACCTTTGATCCGGACCGCTCCGGGACACGGTGCTTACAGTTGCCCCCAGTTTTGGGGAAACTAATGCACAAGCGCCTAGATAAGCCAAAACTCAGAGAAAGGTCAGAAAGGAAGCGTACCTGCGATGACTTTTCACCCTTCATGCCTTTTGCCGGGTGGACCTTATCTCGATCCGCTCGGCGATGCGAAGATACCTCCATCGGTCTTATCTCGACCGGCAGGTACTTGGCGGGATGCGTCATGCTTTGGCTACAACCCCGGTTTGAAGTGTGGTATGCTTTGACCGCAGCTTCGATCTGGTGAGATGCAGCATGCTTTGGCTACAGCCTCGATTTGGTGAGATGCAGCATGCTTTGGCTACAGCCTCGATCTGGTGAGATGCAGCATGCTTTGGCTACAGCCTCGATCCGATGAGATGCAGTATGCTTTGGCTACAGCCTCGATCCGGTGAGATGCAGCATGCTTTGGCTACAGCCTCGATCTGGTGAGATGCAGCATGCTTTGGCTACAACCTCGATCTGGTGAGATGCAGCATGCTTTGGCTACAACCTCGATCTGGTGAGATGCAGTATGCTTTGGCTACAACCTCGGTTTGAAGTGTGGAAACTCCGCTGGGTTCCTTGTTCCAAAAGAGATCTTTTTAATCGATGTCTATGTTCAGACCGGTATTCCTCTGTACCTGTGTGATAGAAGATTTTGTTAGCTCATGTTTGAGTGGTCATCTTTTAACCTGTCTATCGATGGCGTGATCTTGCTTTATTTGCTATGCCATGTTTCAATTTTCATTCATTCTTGTTGTTGAGCTGTTATTGGTCATCATTTTTGTTTTTGTTATATTGTCATTTTTATTGACATATAAGTAAATATGAGAACATACACTTTCTGTGATGTGATTAAACAATTAACAATCGAATGATCATGCAATAATGAAATAAAAATTTCACTAGAAATGTCATTTTTGTACAGTGCATATACAAAATAAAATGTACAAAAGATACAAAAATAACTCCCTGAAGATCAGAGAGGTGTGTAGTCTGAGGGCTCATCGGGATCCTCGTCATCCGATATATGCACGGTCCCTGACGGGGGTGGAGGCAGTGCTGGACGTGCCGGAGGTGGCGGTGGAGCTGTGGAGGGTCCTGCCTCGTGATCATGGGCCTGCCTGAAGCGGATCTGAGCGTAACCGTCCAAGAAGGGCTGGGTGCAGGTGCTCATAAACCCTAAGGTCTCAGAAACCTTGTCTCCCAACTTCTTGAAGGCTTGGCTCAACTGAATGGTCTGCTCGTTGGCGGCCTTTCTCCTCTGCTCCAGGCTCTGCTCCGTCTGCTCTCTAAACTCCCTCATAGTCTGAGAAAGAGGTGGGAGAATCCCCTCTATCACCTGGACGCAGGATCTCAGAGAGTCAAGTGACTCATCAATCATCTGTAGGGTCATATCGACCCTCTGAGACGCCTGGTCCTGTGACGTCCTCAAATCATGAGCGAGCTGCTGTCTCAACTCCCTCTACCCCTGAGCAATCTGCTCAAACATCCTCATCTATTCCCCTCTGAAATCCTCCAGGGCCCGAGCCTTCTCATCCCTGAAAACCTCCAAGGCCCGAGCCTGCTCTCGAGTCGTATGCTCCATGTAGCCGGCCTGCTCTCGGGCTAAACGCTCCACCGACTGGGACTGCTCCTGAATGGCAGCCTGCTGGCGATCCAACCTCTTGTGGATAGCCCTATCCCTCTCATCCTGTCGCCGCTCCAAGGCTGTAAACATGGAGGTAAGGAGCTGAGAGAAGTCAGGCTGTAAAGGCTGCTGCGGTGCTGGCTCTGGCGGTGGTGCCGAGGAGGTGGATGCCCCTGGATCACCTCGGGAGTACGGGTGGTATCTCTTGGAGGGCCCATGGATAGACCTCTGTACCCTGGTGCTCGGTGATGGGACTGGAGTCGGTGCTCTGGACGCCGGTGAAGCGGCGAAGAGGTCGTCCATCGTGATCTCGAAGTCGAAGTCCGAGGGGGTCCTAGGTGGCTCCTGCTGCTGCGGTGGTGGCACAGTCTGTGGCTGTGGAGGCTGATGCTCTGGCTGAGGCTGAAGCTCTGGCTATGGCTGGGGAGCTCTGGCTGTGGCTGTGGAGGCTGCTCCTCCGGGTGCTCCGGGTGGTCTGGATCTGCACCCAAGGGTGGGAGCGAGAACATCTGCCGGGTCTCATGGATGGTCAGCACCCTGTAGGCCTCTGCCTGGCCTAAAATCGGGGAGATCATCCCCATCTGTACTGTCGCCGCGGCATCTACATGGATCCCCTCTGGCAAGGGTCCTCTCAACCTCTCGGGGTTAACCCCCAATCTCAAAAGTAACCGGGTGATGACTCCTCCTACCATCACCACCGGCGTCAACCCTCTGCTGACTCTGGTCAAGTTGGCCAAGATCTCGTGGCTAATGTTGAGACGCTGGCCTGCCACCATAGCCCAGAGGCTCCAGATCTCGGCCGCGTTAAGCGACCCTGGATTACCAGCTCGACCGAGGTACGAACTGGAAAGCACTCTGTGCAAATACCGGAGTGCCTGAGACACCAGTACGGTGCTCTTCGCTGTATCGTGATCGTACAACACTTTTGGTATGGCAATGGCCGCCCAATGGGCGCGTCTCACCGCTTGCCGCGGGATCTCAACCCCCTCCTCCGTAGGGAGCCCCATGGCCTGAGCAAATCTCTGCCTAGTGATACTGAAGTGATCGCCATCAAACCAAAACTGAACCACCCCTGGGTCGGTGTCTGCACTCTGAAAACCGGCGTAGCGGAGAGTGGCTAGGACCTGGCGAGTAGCCTCTGGAAAAGTCTGAAAGGAGGGCTCAAGGAACTCTGTCCAACCAGCACCCTCGGCAAGTAGATCGAACTCTGGGGCCAACCCTAGGGCCTCTAGAAATGGGCGGGACACAAAACGACTGGCCCGAAACTCTACCTGAGCCAACGCTCTATACCTCTGGGCGGACTCATCATCCATCCAATCCGGAGCTACAAGCTCGGGCTGGGCCTGCGGCGCTCTACGTCTAGGAGGCATCCTGCCAAAGGGAAGAGATTAAATATCGGGAATTTGGCAAAATAAATATTTTTAAACTTATTTCCAAGGTGAAGGCCAATTTAGGCCTCACCGGGGCAATAGCGGCCCAAAACAAGATAGAGAATTGATAAAAAAAATAAAAAGAGCAAACGTCCTGTCTAAGGAAATAGCCTAATATGCCTCGCACGCATCATGGCAAAAACAACATGCAATCAGCATGGAAATAATTAAAGTGAGTAAGAATGGGCTTTCCAGGTCCCAGGGTATGCATTATTCATGAAAATATTCAATACTTGAATAAATAATAAAAATTTGGGCAGCACCCCGGCAAGGGTATGCCCAACCTCCTGCATGAAAAGGTAAAAACATAGGCCTCAGGCCTCAACAATAATACACGCATGTAAATGGGACGCACTCCGGCAAGAGTGTGCCCCCAACAATACAAAATAATGGCCTCAGGCTGCAAAAGCAACATATGCACAGAATGGTGCGCTAAAAAAATATAGTTCTAAAGCACCAAAATTATAGAAAAATTCTATTTCTATGTGCTCATGCAAAAATTCAGGTTTAAAAGAAAAAAGGGCAGCATTTCCTCTAATTTCTTAAGGCATCTAAAGCATTTTAATCACTCCTAAAGTTTAAAAGGAGAAGAAATGAAGAAATAAATTGAATAAAATTCAAAAGAAGTGGTTATTTACTTACTTGTAGTCGCGAGAAGTGTAGAAAATAAAGAAAATATAAATATCAAAGCGCCCGGTGAGTAGAGAATGCGAAAATATGAAGAAATCGCGAAAAAAGATGAAGAAATGCTTGAAAAAACGCCAAAAAAAACAAAGAAAAACAGTTTGGGAGAAGAAAGGAAAGGGACAGCAGCGTTTGCACCGTCTGTCACTCGCCCTTATATAGAATTTCGTGACCGACGGGCAGGGCGTCTGTACAAGCGACCGACGGGCTGACCGTCTGTCATGCAATAAATGCGAGTTAATGCGCATGATGAATGCAATGCCGACGTATGCGTGTGCCAGGTGGACTTCCCTCCGACGGGCATGCCGTCCCTGTGGAGAGGCGGGCAGGCCGTCTCTTTAGAGAGGCGGGCAGACCGTCTCTGTAGAGAGGCGGGTAGGCCGTCGGTGACACTTCCCTATAAAATCTTACAAAATTTTTGCTCTTCTTGTCTCTTCATTTTCCAACATCTTGGGTCTTTCATCTTTCTCGAAATGTCTTCTCCTCTAGCCCAAAGGATGTACCGTATCTTAGATGACAAACATACTTGGGGAGAAGGCGCCCTCTCTTCTCTGTCTGGGCTGAAATATCTGTGTCGGGTGAAAATCGACCAGAATCTCCTCCTGGCGGCAACCCACTTCTGGAACCCCCGGTTTCACGTCTTCCAGTTCACCTATCAGGAACTGTGCCCTTTGCCTGAAGAGTTAGCTTCCATTCTGGGAGCCTGGTTCCCTCCTAGCGCTCTGCCTTGCGTCCCCCGCTGCGGCTTGTTCCAGACCCGGGATGTAGCCATGGCTCTGGGCATACCTTCTTCCGAGGCCATCCGGCTGATTCCATCGGGCTCTTCCTTTTCCTTGGGACCACTGATCAAGCCTCTGGATCAGTTCACTGACATCCCCACATATCGGGTAAGCGTCACATTCTTATTCTGCATGGTGAACTTCCTTACTGTTGTTCTAGAAGGTTTGACAGGTGACTCTCGTCTGTTCGGAATCTTGGGCGACTTTCATCTGGGACTATCACCCCTACCACTTATCCTGGCTGAAACCATTCTGGGCTTGGACGCTGTTAGCTCTGGATCCACTACAACCTTTACCGGCAGCCCCTTATTGCTCCAGGTACGTCATTATTTTAAAGGTAGTGCGTCCCTTATGGATTTTCACACTAGCTTTTCTTAGCGGGAGGTGTGTCCTTTCACACAACCCTGTGCCTTATTTTTGCCTGAAGTAAATCCTACTTACTCCAGCGGCTTTTTCTTCCTTTCTTCTCTTCTTTCATTTTCTTTTTTTTTTTAAATTTTTTATCTTTCTTCTTTTTCTCTTCTTTTTTTTTTTCAGATCTGGCTGCAAGAAAAACTGAAGATGCTGTCTGAACCACCCCCTCGCATTATTCCACAGTACTCGCCGAGCCATTTCCTGCCGCATCGACGACTGTATGGGTGTGTCACCGCTAGTGAAGGCAATACCAGGTTTGGCGAGCTGTCAGATGACGATATTAACTTTACGTCTGCCTGGCTCCCACTGTCTCATGTGGTCATTGATGGGCCATCGGGCTGCGTTCCCCTCTGCGGCCTCCGTCAGGCCACCTTCTGTATCACCTCTCGATGTACACGACAGCTCGGGACGACCCAGGATGTAGTGAGGGTTCCCCTGTCCTTCCGAGGAGGAGCTCTCTCGGCTGCGTTTGCTTCTCGGTATCATGAGCTGTGGGGCAGACTACCCGTGAAGACTGTTATCCCGAGGTTCGACAATCATTCTGCGTCTTCGACTAGCGAGTACAAGAAGTGGATCCTTAGTCCAGCGTCTGATAACAGGACTCGAAGGCTCAAACATCTGGTCGGCGAGAGCAGCAGCAGGACCTAGCTTAGCCTATATATGTATTTCTTTTGGTGCTACATTTCTTTTTAATGCAGAACTAGGAAATGACAAAAACGGAAAAAAAAATAATATTCATTCTATTTCATGAATTTATGTGCATTTTCACATAATTTCAGCATACATGATCAGTTTTGGCATTTACTCAGCTGCTTTCGCACTGTTAATACATGAAACCAAATTTTAACAGCATCAACTCCTGTTACCAATCAGCCCTCTCGGGTTTTCACGATGGGACATTTTCTCTCATGCCTCTAATTTTTGCACAGGATGCCTTTTTTCGGTTTTCACCCTGTCGAGGCGCCCAATTTTAGCATAGCCGCCTTTTTTCGGTTTTCGACTTGCAGGGCATTTTATTCTCTTCTTTTTATTTTGGTCTTTAGCCGTGGAACCTTTTGAGTCTGTCGACATTGATAGGCTCTTTGAATTCGTTCCCATCACTATCTGACAAGATTGCAGCTCCTTTGGACAGCAGCTTCTTAAGGATATACGACCCTTCCTAGGTAGGTCTGAATTTCCCTCTGATGTCTGGTATACCTGGCCTCATCTGCTTGAACACCAAGTCCCCTTCTTTCAGCGGATGCTTTCTCACCTTCTTTCCGAAGGTTCTTGCCAATCTCTTCTGGTAAATCTGATTATGATAATAAGCTCTCAGCCTACTCTCATCCAGTAAATTCAAGTGCTGTAACCTCTGCTGCGCCCATTCGGCCTTCGGGATTTGGGCCTCCATGACCACCCTTAGTGATTTAAGCTCTATCTCTACTGGCAACACTGCTTCTGTTCTGTATACCAGGGAAAATGGTGTAGCGCCTGTAGATGTCCTTACCGTCATTCTGTATCCCCACAGGGCAAAGGGTAACTTTTCAGCCTAGTCTTTATAGGTTTGGACCATCTTGGACAGGATCTTCTTCATATTCTTATTTGCGGCCTCTACTGCTCCATTCGCTTGCGGTCGGTAGGGAGAGGATTTATGATGCTCAACACCATACTTCTCGAGTAGCTTTCTGGTTTCTCCCATGAACTGCACCCCATTATCAGACACTATGTGATGAGGGAGGCCATATCTGCAGATCAGATTTCTCTCTATGAACTTTGCCATGTCCCTTGCGTCAATTTTCTTGAAGGAGTCCGCCTCTACCCATTTGGTGAAATAGTCGATCGCGACTATGATGTATCTGTGCCCATTGGACGCCGTAGGGTGAATCTCTCCAATGATATCTATCCCCCAAGCAGCAAAAGGCCAAGGTGATGTCAGGTTATGTAACTCTGATACTGGCAGGTGTCTCAGGTCTGCGTATTGTTGGCACAACTGGCATTGTTTGACATATCTTGAGCAATCGTTGTCAATTGTAAGCCAATAAAATCCTTGTCTCATAATCTTCTTGGCCAAGGTCAAACCATTCATGTGGGCCCCACAGACACCTGCATGGGTTTCCTCCATCACCTTGCGGGCTTCTCTTTCATTCAAGCACCTGAGCTGAATCCCATCCGACCGTCTTTTGTACAACACCCCTTCTAAGGATATGAACTGAGTAGATAGCCTACGTATCATCCTCTGGTCTTTTTCAGTGGCTTCTTCTGGGAATTTATTGTTTTCCAAGTAATTCATGATATCAAAGTACCATGGCTTCCCATCTGATGCCTCTACTTCCATTACAGGCTCGGTTTCAAAACTAGGCTTATCAGAGCTCGAAATCAGCACCGGCTTCATAGCCACTCCTTCAGGGTTATCCCACATTGACACTAAGGTTGCCAACGCATCAGCCAAACGATTTTCATCTCTGGGCACAAAGTGGAAAGTGCAAGTCTCGAACTGCCCACACATCCCTTTCAAATATTCAACGTAGGGGACCAGTCGTTCTTCTTTTACTGCCCACTCACCTCGGATTTGGTTGATTACCAAGGACGAGTCACCAAAGACCTCTATGTTCCTTGCCCCCAATGCAGCTAATGCCTCTAGCCCGAAAGCGTAAGCTTCATATTCGGCTTCATTGTTGGTTGCTTTGTACCTCAGCTTCTTAGCAAGGGGAAGTTTTTCATTATCTGGGGTTGTCAAGATGATTCCAACCCCGGCTCCCCTGTTATTCACTGCCCCATCAAAGTGTAACTGCCATCCTTGGACAGAAATCGCGACTATACTTTCATCAGGAAAGGTGAACTCGGGGGTGTCTCCTTGAATGGGATGTTCAACAAAAAATTCGGCTACGGCTCGCCCTTTAATAGTCTTGCGGGTGATGTATTGCGCATCAAACTCTTGTAGCAAGAGCAGCCACCTCCCCATCTTTCCATGCAAGGACAGTGCTTCCTGCAAATATCTTAACGGATTCTGCTTGGCCACTGCTTGAACTTTGTATGAGTGGAAGTAATGTCTCAGTTTCTTTGATGCCCAAATTACTGCGAGGCAGATCTTTTCTACTTCAGCATATTTTATCTCATATGCCAAGAACTTCTTGCTGAGGTAATAAATTGCAAACTCCACCCCAAATTCATCCTCTTGAGCCATCATGGCGCCCACTGAACTGTCCTCTACTGCCAAATACAGAATAAGCGGTTTGACCGGTTGCAGAGGCCTTAGCACTGGCGGATTCAACAGATATTCCCTGATATGGTCAAAGGCTTTCTGGCAGTCTTCGTTCTAGACCACAGGCTGATCCTTTCTAAGCAGCTTAAAAATAGGCTCGCTGTAGACACCAGGTCCTGAGTCAGCCTAGATCGAAGTTACCCAATGATGATAATTGCCTTCACAGGCTTAAAAGGTTAAAAGTGATGATTTTCTCGTCAATTTTGCATTTTAGAGTGAAATTAGAAAATGATAAAAAAATATTTAAAAAATTAATTTTGAAAAATGGGGGCTTAAAATTATGGTTTTTTTAGTCAATTTAAAATTTAAAAAATAGAAAAAAAAAATAAAAAAAAAATAAAATTTTTTCGGACCGCGAGTGTCGGGCGCGGCAGCGCGCCTGCGGCAGCGCGCAGGCGCGCTGGCGCCCAGCTCGCAGGCGCCAGGCGCCCAGCACGCCGACGCCCAGGCGCCCAGCGCGCTGGGCGCGATTTGGCGACGCGCGGCGTCGCCAATGCCGTGCGTCGCTAAAGAGCGACGCGCTGCGCGCGCCTCTGCGCGCGATTCCCGCCCGAGCTTCGCGCGGATTTCGCGCGGAAGCCCGCCTGCTCGCCGCGTGAGTGCCCGTCGCTCTATAGCGACGGGCGGTGTCCCTTGTGGCGACGGCCTCCTGGCCGTCGGTACAGGGTCTGATACCCTTTTCCTTTTTTCCGATTTTTTCACCCAAAAATCCGTTTTTTTATCCCATTTTTTTGGGGTTTTTGACTTCAAATTAAATTCTAAAATATTTTTTTTAGGTAATTAAATAATAAAACTTTATTTTATCATTAAAAATAAAATAATTTTGGGTTAAAATAGGTTTTTTTCCTTAATTAAATTAGGGCAACCTATTTTATCCTATAAATAGTTTATGATGAAATCAAAGTAGCCTCTCTTCTCTTCTCTCCTCTCCACATTTTTTAGACCTAAAATTTCTCTTCATCTTCTTCTCCTTCCACTAAAATTCCAGATTTTTTCCCCAACCAAAAATCAAAAAGAAAATCAATTGTTTCATTCTTTTTTCCAACATAATTTCTTCTAAACATATTTTTTAGAGGAAGTTTTGTTGTTGGATTTAATTTTTGAGACAAATAGAATAATTATTTGTTCTCAAAATTGTTTTTCTTCTTTTATTTTGTGTTCAATAAAACTTTTTAATTGATTTTGTTTTGAATCTCTTTTTGATAAAAAATTGATTTTGAGACAAATAAAATAATTGTTTGTCATCAAAATCTAATTTTTATTTGATAAAACTTCAATCAATTTTTCTTTATTTTAATCAATAAAACCTTTTTTGATCAAAATCATTTCTTTAGGCAAAGGTATCAATTCTTTGTTCTTAAAGAATTTTTATATCATTTTTTATTCATTATTTTGTATGTTTAATTGATTGAATTGATTTAATTACTAACATTATTTTATTTGTATTTTGTTTTTATGTCTAAACTCATTTTTCGCTTGAGCGTTTTTGCGAGCACATCGGGAGGTCCAAAAAGGCTCGTTTGGTTTGTAATATTTTATTTAATTTTGCCATATAATTTTCTTGTAAAATTCTTTATTTAGGCACGCTATAAAGAAAATCACAAAAACGTTTTTTTATTAATTAACTTGACATTCTTTTTCTAAATAAAAGGGGACCAATGTCCTAGCTTTTTCATACTCAAATAAATCATCACATCAAAATTGTTTCATGATAAATATGCATGCGAGGACCAATGTTCTCACTATTAATGAATAACCCGTTTTATGAATGTATTTCACTTTTATAAATGGGAGTTGTATTCCGCTCCTAGTGTTATTGTAATTTGTTTTTGAATGCTTTATTTTGGATTTTGCTTACATTTACCGCTTTTGATATGAATGATTGCGCCATTAAATTAAAATTGCATTGTGTGGAAAGTTGATGAAACAATGAATTCAAAACTTAATTATGATATTAATCAAGGTATAAATAAATGAGAAGTCCCGAACTCTGCTCTGGTCTTTGGGCTCAAGAGGCTAGAGGTTATCCTCCAAGACACCTCTTGTGTCACGAGACTTAGACGTTAATCCTAGGCCTCATGGCCCAATATGGATAAAATGCGCAAGTCTTAGGCTCTCCGAGGCGAGAGAAACTTTCCCAATGTTCTATTGGGTGGCGACTCCATGAAACCTCCTTGTTGCCCAACATAGACGCACTTGCGATTTATCGCAAGCTGTTGACGGACCCACACATGCCCCGATCGCCCACGTTGCGGGCGGTCGAACGGGCGGCCGCGGGGATCCGGCGCGCGTCACAGTGGCGACTCCACTGGGGACGTACTTGAGACTTCAATTCGAAAGTACCTTGATTAAAAATCATAATTGAGTTTTAATTTAAAAATTTTATCTTCTTTCAAAACTGCATTGCATCTCATTAGAGCCTTAGATCTATGCTAGTTTGGTCCCTCTTTTAGCCCGGTGCGTTCCCGAAGCACGACCTCATTTTCACTCAATTTGGGGAAGTGTTAAGGATAATCACCAGCCCAAGCCTCGTACCATCATGGTATATCAAATGGTGACCCGATCGGTCGTTACGCTCGTGATGAGCTAGACCCGTCGGCAGGGATCATGCTTGGGTAGCCCTAAAGTAACACCACCCTTTGACCAAAGCTCATATAATGGCAATAGATACTTCCCTTAGGTGATATGAACCGTAATACCCTGCTTGCTATATGGATCATTTTGTATTGGACAAACCCAAATAATCTGATTGGTCACCTAATCAAAGGCTTTCATGCCCCGATAGGCCCATGTCAACTTGTTCGGGCTGCCTAAATACATAACGATCATAACCCATCCGCTTGCACATTAGATAAGAGATGTTATGATGCCGGTTTTCCACCGAGCACCATACGCATCCATTGGGTTCCCCGCTAACCCATGGATCAAGCCCATCTAGGAAAGAGACCGCATTACCTCGTGTGTGGGAGTAATAAGGTTGGAAGGCTCTACTTGCTTGCATGTGATTGTAAATGTTGCATAGCTCACTATCATGCATTGTATATGTCATTCATGCATCATCCTAACAATCTAATTTTTTTCAGCCATCATAGATTCATCTAAGTGGACTAGAGGTTCCGACGGTCGGCTTATAAGAACAAATCTGCTCTTTGAGTTACCGGAACAAGTGTCTGACTGGGATTCTGAGTCATTCTCATCAATCAGTGAATCCTCTCTTGAATCATCAATGGCAGAAGAACCTGGAGTTTTGACCACTCAAGACCTAGCTAGGAGGCTAGAGGACTTCGAACGGAGAGTGCTAGACATGATGGGTGCCATGGCTGAAAGGATTGCCCATCCACCTGCAGCCCCACAGCCGCCTGCTGCTCTACAGCCACAAGCAGCCCCTCCTCGGGGGCAAGCCGAACCACCTGCTGGTGGGGAGGCTCCCTTCATTGGAGCTGCTGCTCGCCAACCCAATAATGAGCACAGAGCTGCTGCACCAATCGAGCCAAGAGGGGAAAGGATTCACAATCCCAATGATGATTTCCTGATGGAGGAAGAAGAAGAAGTGGTGCCGATAGTCCACCAAGCTGCAAGGCCCAGAGCACCCAGAGTAGAGGATGAAGCTCTAAGAGGTATGAGACAACAGATCGAAGCTATCACCCGCATGCTGTCAGTAGGCAAGGGGATCAACCCAGAAGACAGAGATCTAGGGGATGAAGAGCTGCTGCCCCAAAGATTCAAGATGCCCGAGCTTCCGAAATTTGATGGCACCTCGGACCCATCCGCCCACATCAAGCAGTACACCTTGGTCATGAAAGGCACAGGGCTGAGCAAGAAGCAGAAGGTGGAATATTTCTGCCTTAGTCTGGTGGGCCCGGCAGTTGACTGGTACCACGGGTTGGATAGGAGGTCCAAAGAGGACTGGGACCTTTTGACCGAAGAATTCATGAAGCAGTACGACTGCAGCACTAGGATGGAGGTCACCCTAAAAGACCTCGAGCTTCTACAGCAGAAGAATGATGAGTCATTCCATGAGTACCTTACAAGATGGAGAAATAGGGTCATGGAGATGAAGAGGAAGCCTGACACTGCAGACCAGATCAGGCTGTTTATCAGAAACTCATGCCCTTACTTAAGGGACTTGCTCAGTTTTAAGGGGCTCAAGGACTGGGAGTCGCTTAAGGATATCGCTATAGAAGCTGAGGCGGCTTACCTGGCAAAGAAAGCAAGCCAAAATAGCTTTGCTGGGAAAGGCTATGGGAACCAGTCGGGATTCAAATCAGGAGGTGCCGGAGGCAGCAACAGCAGAAACGGTAGGACGGCAGAGGTCTCAGCTACTGGAGTTGGGCAGGGTCAGAGATACTACTCCAACTTAGGCCGCTCTCTATCCTGGGTACTGGAGAGACTAATGAAAGAAGGCAAGTTACAGCCATTGCCACCCAGGCCAGCCTTGAGTCAGGGACAGCCGGGACATAGAGTTGATCAGTACTGCGCTTACCACCAGCACACCGGCCATTTGACTGACCATTGCCGTATTCTAAGAAACAAGATCCAGGATCTCATTGACGCCAATCAGATCACAGATCCTGAGAAGAGAGAAAAGAAGAAGAAGGCAGGCTACAACGCAGTCCCTCCACCGCAAACATGATCGTGTCTTGCAGTCCACTAGTGATATTGCTTTTGGATGCTGGAATCTTTTCATTTCTGGAACTTTTTATATTACAATTTTCTGTTTGTAATAAAGAGAACAATTTTGCTTATTTGTATGACATTTCTATTGATTTCATTTCGCATGATCATAACACATTTACTTTGGCATTAATTCAAATAATATGGCTGCATTTAATCTCGAAACTTTGGGAAATCCCAAAGAAAATCTTGATAGCATCTAATATAACTCCTGAAGAGAGAGAGAGTCAGAGAAAAAATGAAAATAAGAGAGAAAAACTAGTTGCAATTAGGGGACTGGATGGAAACTCACTAAGAGCACTAGAACCTTTCTGATTACCCGTCAAAGCGATCCCTGGATAAGACGGAACCTAGAAAATGATTTAGGCAACATTTTTTTGTATAGCTCTCTAAATGACCATTTCCTACCCTTACTTCACAATCGCTTGCTAGCCCATTGAGCCTTTATACGGGTATGCTGAATGCGTGCCAATTTTGTTGTTACACACATTAAAACTATCCCCTCGCCTAAAATGATTTTGGCTTCCCCTTAGAAGAGTGGCCGCTCTAAAAAGGATGGATGAACGCTTTAACAATTAACAATTTCTTTGTGGGTTATCGAAATTGCCTTGGTAAGGGCGAGTTTACACTTTGAAAAAAAAGAAAAAAAAAACGACCTCAAAATAGTAACCAATTGACTAGTTTCAATAATTACCCTTTTATTGTTATTCTGATCTCAATGAGCTGAAATGTTACCGAGCCCAAATTCAAGAATACCTTTGTATATACAACTGAGCTGAGAATGGTTCATCCATCAGTCGAGAAAATATTGCGGCCATTTTTCTCTAGCGACCTGATCCTCCTTTGACAGCCATCTACCTAAGCCTGACATTACAACCCAAGTAAGACCTCTTGATTCTTGGTTCAGTCTTATCCAATTAGCGGAGATGACCTTCTAAAGAGGTTTGGTACGTAAGAAGAGGCTTATGGTGTTTCTTGAGCTTCAAGCGAGGAGCCACGAGTGCATTCATGCATTCGAGTTAAGTCTCGTCTCCAACATTGCTTCTAGAATTCCACATTCAAAAAAATAAAAGAGAGCTGAGAGAGAATATCCAATAAAGAGAGAAAAGAGAGAAGGCTGATTAATAACAGGAGTTTGATGCTTTCAAGATCTATCTCGAGATTAGCTAAAGTTTTGTATTTTTTAAAATCAATGCCAAAATAATGATCATGTTTAATGAAATCAAATTGAAACACATGCATTTATGCAATGATGTGATCAGAGTATTGTACCCTGTGTGATCAAACTCATGTATCTGCCTACCCTCTGCTACTCTCAGCACACAAACGCTTCAGCCGATTCATCTTGTTATCAGATGTGCAAAATCAAGCTCATGCAACCATGTCTTAAGACTCCCGAAAGATTCTTTCCAACAACTTCAGCAAGCATAAAAAAAAAAGAAAAAAAAAAAGAAAAAAGCCATTAGAGTGAAAACCGTAACTGGCGCTCTAAGCAAAAACTAGGCAAAAGGATAGGGTGAAAACCTGAAAACAGGCAGTCTGTCCTTCAAAAAAAAGAAGAAAGAGAAAAGCCGCTGGATTGGGTTGGGTCCATTCCAGGCAAAAAAATAAGGCACGGGGTTATGTGAAAATCCACAAAGGACGCATCTCCCACTAAGAAAAGCTAGTGTGAAAATCCATAAGGGACGCACTACCTTCAAATAATGACTACAGGTACCAGGTGAGAATCTCACAATCCCAAAAGGGCATGAAATTCAAAAGCAACTCAAACGGCATCAATTATATCGCAAATCGCAGCTAGCCCGGCTATCATCTTCAAGTTCACATAGATCAATTTTTATCCTGCATTCCTGCATTACTCATGCATTTCACTTGCATGCTCACCATTTTTGCATAGTTTAGTTTCCTTATTTTGCAGAAAGAAAGGCTTGAGGCGGACGCCGACAAAAGCCGAGTGATGACATCGGTCAAATCATCAATCACAACCTCAACTCATTCATCAATCCAGACATCGATCAAAACATATATCCAAGTCTCAACTCAATCATCAATCCACATACCAGCTTAATCATCAATCCAAGCAAATCAAAGACTTCCCAGGGAGCAATCAACCAAAGACTTCTCAGGGAGCAGAAAATCGAAGACTTCCCAGGGAGCAGCAAACCGAAGACTTCTCAGGGAGCAGCAAACCGAAGACTTCTCAGGGAGCAGAAAATCAAAGACTTCTCAGGGAGCAGCAAACCGAAGACTTCTCAGGGAGCAGAAAATCAAAGACTTCTCAGGGAGCAGAAAATCGAAGACTTCTCAGGGAGCAGAAAACCGAAGACTTCTCAGGGAGCAGAAAATCGAAGACTTCTCAGGGAGCAGAAAATCGAAGACTTCTCAGGGAGTAGAAAATCAAAGACTTCTCAGGGAGCAGAAAACCGAAGACTTCTCAGGGAGCAGCTAACTGAAGACCTCTCAGGGGGCAAACAATCAATGAACTGAAGACCTCTCAGGGGGCAAATAATCAATGAACTGAAGACCTCTCGGGGGGCAAACGATCGATGAACCGAAGACCTCTCAGGGGGCAATCAACCGAAGGGCTCACAGATAGCACCACTTCAACAAACGAAAACAACCACCATCTCAGAATTCTCTAGTTCGGAAAGACGGCCGACTCAGGTACGCGTCTCTTTCCTTTTCTTCTTTGAGTTTAGGCTCACCTAGACACTAGTGTACTAGATTCCCCTAAACTGGGGGCAACTGTAGACACCGGGTCCTGAGTCAGCCTAGATCGAAGTTACCCAATGATGATAATTGCCTTCACAAGCTTAAAAGGTTAAAAGTGATGATTTTCTCGTCAATTTTGCATTTTAGAGTGAAATTAGAAAATGATAAAAAAATATTTAAAAAATTAATTTTGAAAAATGGGGGCTTAAAATTATGGTTTTTTTAGTCAATTTAAAATTTAAAAAATAGAAAAAAAAAATAAAAAAAAAATAAAATTTTTTCGGACCGCGAGTGTCGGGCGCGGCAGCGCGCAGGCGCGCTGGCGCCCAGCACGCCGACGCCCAGGCGCCCAGCGCGCTGGGCGCGATTTGGCGACGCGCGGCGTCGCCAATGCCGTGCGTCGCTAAAGAGCGACGCGCAGCGTTGCGCGCTGCGCGCCGCACCGCGCGCCTCTACGCGCGATTCCCGCCCGAGCTTCGCGCGGATTTCGCGCGGAAGCCCGCCTGCTCGCCGCGTGAGTGCCCGTCGCTCTATAGCGACGGGCGGTGTCCCTTGTGGCGACGGCCTCCTGGCCGTCGGTACAGGGTCTGATACCCTTTTCCTTTTTTCCGATTTTTTCACCCAAAAATCCGTTTTTTATCCCATTTTTTTGGGGTTTTTGACTTCAAATTAAATTCTAAAATATTTTTTTTAGGTAATTAAATAATAAAACTTTATTTTATCATTAAAAATAAAATAATTTTGGGTTAAAATAGGTTTTTTTCCTTAATTAAATTAGGGCAACCTATTTTATCCTATAAATAGTTTATGATGAAATCAAAGTAGCCTCTCTTCTCTTCTCTCCTCTCCACATTTTTTAGACCTAAAATTTCTCTTCATCTTCTTCTCCTTCCACTAAAATTCCAGATTTTTTCCCCAACCAAAAATCAAAAAGAAAATCAATTGTTTCATTCTTTTTTCCAACATAATTTCTTCTAAACATATTTTTTAGAGGAAGTTTTGTTGTTGGATTTAATTTTTGAGACAAATAGAATAATTATTTGTTCTCAAAATTGTTTTTCTTCTTTTATTTTGTGTTCAATAAAACTTTTTAATTGATTTTGTTTTGAATCTCTTTTTGATAAAAAATTGATTTTGAGACAAATAAAATAATTGTTTGTCATCAAAATCTAATTTTTATTTGATAAAACTTCAATCAATTTTTCTTTATTTTAATCAATAAAACCTTTTTTGATCAAAATCATTTCTTTAGGCAAAGGTATCAATTCTTTGTTCTTAAAGAATTTTTGATCATTTTTATTTTCATGTTTCTTGGAATAAAATTCCAACACTTACATCATATTTCACTCTAATATTGTGAATCATCAAACAAAGAAATCAACCATCACTTTTCCTTCATCAAATCCAATACTCTGAGGGTAAATAATCTTGGCTCCATTTTTATTTTATTTAATTTATTCATGTATAATTTATTGTTTTTATTGATTTATTTATTGTTTTAATCTATTCAATTTGTTGTATTGATTTTATATTTGTTCCATTTAAGTGTTTATACATTATATGATTTTTATTCACATAAATATTGATTGTTTATTAATTTTTAACATGTAATTAATTTATTTCACTTTAATTCATCATTATTTTTAACATGTAATTAATAAATTCATTTTAATTGATCTTTTTGCCATGAAAATGGTTTATATCATTTGTGAACATATTTAATTAATCATATTGTTTAGTTAATTGTTTTCATCATTCTTTAATTGTTTTAATCTATTATTCTTTTCTTTATCATTTTATATATTCTTTGATTCGTTTATCTTCATCATTTTTCATCATGTTCATATTTTTACATATATTAATTAAGTAACATGTCATATTTTATTTTATTCACATCATTTAATCATTTGTCATACATAATGCATGTTTTTCATTTATTTTAGTTTATTAACATTTTGATTCCATTATCATTCTTTTTATATCATTTTTTATTAGGGGTGAGCAAAAAAACCGATGGACTTGGTTAACCGAAAAAAAATCCGAAACCGAATCCGATGGACCGGTTAACCGATTGTAATGGACTGGTTAATGGTTAGTGTTTTGAAAAAACCGATATTAATGGACTGGTTAATGGTTTTTGACTCATGTGACTGGTTAACCGAACCGAAACCGAATTTTTAGTTAATTTATTAATTTTTAATAATTTATAACAATTTATCCTAATTAAAGGCGATCATGTATTTTTTTCATTATACTAATTATTTTGAAATTTTTAAGTTTTTTAAATTAGCTATTAGCAAGTATAACAATTTATCTAATTAAAAGTTATTATGGACCGGTTAATATATTTACTTATTAATTATTAATTTTTCAAAACAAATTTGCTTATATCCACCAAATATTTTTATTTTAATAACAATAATGTTATATTATAGTGAAAAATTTGTAATTTTTAAGTAACTTGAACATTTTAATTTTATTTATGAATATATTTATAATTATAATGGTTAACCGAAAAATATTGGGTAACCGATCCGAAAATCCGAAACCGATGGACTGGTTAACCGATGGTAATGGACTGGTTAATGGACTGGAATTTCAAAAAACCGATATTAATGGACTGGTTAATGGACCGGGGCTTATGGACCGGTTAACCGACCATGCTCACCCCTATTTTTTATTCATTATTTTGTATGTTTAATTGATTGAATTGATTTAATTACTAACATTATTTTATTTGTATTTTGTTTTTATGTCTAAACTCATTTTTCGCTTGAGCGTTTTTGCGAGCACATCGGGAGGTCCAAAAAGGCTCGTTTGGTTTGTAATATTTTATTTAATTTTGCCATATAATTTTCTTGTAAAATTCTTTATTTAGGCACGCTATAAAGAAAATCACAAAAACGTTTTTTTATTAATTAACTTGACATTCTTTTTCTAAATAAAAGGGGACCAATGTCCTAGCTTTTTCATACTCAAATAAATCATCACATCAAAATTGTTTCATGATAAATATGCATGCGAGGACCAATGTTCTCACTATTAATGAATAACCCATTTTATGAATGTATTTCACTTTTATAAATGGGAGTTGTATTCCGCTCCTAGTGTTATTGTAATTTATTTTTGAATGCTTTATTTTGGATTTTGCTTACATTTACCGCTTTTGATATGAATGATTGCGCCATTAAATTAAAATTGCATTGTGTGGAAAGTTGATGAAACAATGAATTCAAAACTTAATTATGATATTAATCAAGGTATAAATAAATGAGAAGTCCCGAACTCTGCTCTGGTCTTTGGGCTCAAGAGGCTAGAGGTTATCCTCCAAGACACCTCTTGTGTCACGAGACTTAGACGTTAATCCTAGGCCTCATGGCCCAATATGGATAAAATGCGCAAGTCTTAGGCTCTCCGAGGCGAGAGAAACTTTCCCAATGTTCTATTGGGTGGCGACTCCATGAAACCTCCTTGTTGCCCAACATAGACGCACTTGCGATTTATCGCAAGCTGTTGACGGACCCACACATGCCCCGATCGCCCACGTTGCGGGCGGTCGAACGGGCGGCCGCGGGGATCCGACGCGCGTCACACTCGCATATCGAAGTGAGCTTGGCAATGAATCGGCTAACATACTGCAGCTTGCCCAGGAAACTCCTAACATCCTTCTCTCTGATGGTTTTCACCTTGTCCGGGTCAATTTCTATTCCCCTCTGACTGACGACATGTCCCAACAGTTTTCCTGAAGTCACTCCGAAAATGCACTTCTTGGGGTTAAGTCATAGATTATACTTGTCAATCCGGGTGAAGAACTTCTCTAGAGCTTCAAAGTGCCCCTCTCGGGTGGCTGATTTAACCATCATGTCATTGACATACACTTCCACTTCTTTATGGATCAGGTCGCTTAAGATTTTGGTCGCCATTCTCTGATATGTGGCCCCTGCGTTCTTCAGGCCGAAAGGCATGACTCGGTAGGCATAGGTCCCCCACTCCGTGATAAAGGCGGTTTTAACCCAATCAGCTATCTTTTTCAGGATTTGATTATAGCACACATAACCATCTCCAAAGCTGTACATCGCGCAATTGGCGGCGCTGTATATTAACACATTGATATGGGGTAATGGAAAATCATCTTTAGGGCAGGCTTTGTTAAGATCTCGATAATCCACACACACCCTGAACTTTCCGTTCTTCTTTGCTACAGGGACCACATTTGCCAGCCATGTAGGATACTGCACTTCCATGAGGAACTTGGCTTCAATCTGCTGTCGAATTTCCTCCTTAACCTTGTCAGCCCATTCCGGCCTCAGCCTTCTCAACTTCTGTTTCACAGGCTTGCAATCTGGGTAAGTTGGGATGGCATGTTCCGCCACGTCTCGGTCAATTCCTGGCATGTCCTCATAGGTCCAGGCAAAAAATTTTTCATGTTTTCTTATTATTCTCTCAAAATTTTTTCTCTCCTCAGGAGTTATGCTTGATGCTATTAGAATTTCTCTCGGATTTTCCGAGGTTCCAAGATTAAAAGGCGTTGTACCAGTGGAGTCAATGTCAAAAATTGATGGAATATGATCATGTTCATGCATGTTGAAATCATTAGAAACATCGCACAAATAAGAGAAATTGTTTGTCTTATTAATAATATTATAGTTATCATTTACATCATAAAAGAGTTATGGAATAAAAAGATAGTCTAAACTAGAGTCTTCTTCTGCCACTCCCGAGGTTGATGCTGTTGCGGCTTGCTCACTGGCTTCCTGATTTAGCAGAGGCCCCTCAGGCTCGTCGGAGGAAAACTTCAAATTCTCCATTTTCAGCTCTAATTCTGCTATCTTCTCCTTCCCTTTCAGCTTGGCAGCTATCATCTTTTCAGTAACAACCTCTTCAGGCTCGCATCTGTCCCAAGTGATACTCCGAGTCATGACCTCCTCATCCCAGAAGTCTTCAGCAGTCTTGACAAACCCGATATGCCAGTCATACACATCATTAAAGATCTCGAAGCTAGGGACAATCCTCCCCTCTACCCAGTGTGGCTCATATTCGCCCGTATATGCACAAACTGAGGATGCCGGTACGAACCTCTCTGTTATGTGGGGGATCTTGTCTGTTATCTTCTTCTTGCCGAAGCCACCTCTATGCCCAAGACCTTTCCGGTTCTTTTGCCCTCGAGTGGTGATTGCGGTCTGCAGTCCTTGGGAGTTGCTGCCCAATCCAGCCCCAGGAAGATAATGCATCTTCTTCATCATATTAACCACAGCTGGGCTATCCACTGACCCGTACTCTTCCCTTATCATGGACACGTGGAAGCCACTAAAAGGTTGATTGGCTATTTCCAGCGCTGAGACCTGGTTTTCCCTGGCCGCTTTGATAGTCACCACCTCCCCTTCGTGTGGGAACTTTATCATCTGATGCAGTGTGGATGGCACTACCCCTAATTTATGAAACCAGGGTCTCCCAAGCAAAGCTGAGAAGTTAGCGGGTATGGGCAAAACTACAAATTCAACCTCCACTTCAATAGGCCCTGTTTTAACCAAAGTCTTAAAGGTTCCTGAGGCTTGCCTCCTCGAGTTATCGTAGGCCGTGATAGTCAGATCAGATCCACTGAGCATATCTTCGTTTAAACCAAAAGCTTGCAAAGCTATCAAAGGGCACACATTGATAGAAGACCCGTCGTCCACCATAACGCAAGCAGTGTGCTTATCGTTAATCTGCGCTTTAATGTATAAGGGTCGGTTGTGGTTGCGGCCTTCAACAGGTAGGTCGGCATCAGAAAAGACCAATCTCTCCTCGGATCCTCTTTTAATTAAACCCAAAAGTTCTGACGGGGAAATAGTGGTGGAGACTATGGCCTCAACCAAAGCTTCTACTACCTTCTGCCTATGAGAGGGGGATTGCCTCAACAAATCCCATATGGATATTTGAGCTGCAGTTTTCTTCAACTGTCTGACAATCTGATTCTCCTCTAGCTGTTTCTCTGCGGATTGCTGCACTGGCTCAGGTAGCCTCGTAATCTCGGGGATCACCCTTCCACTCCTCGTCACAGCCCCTATCTCTCCTTCGTCTCCATCGGAGCCCCACAAATCAAGGTTCATTCCTTCTTCATCCTCGGCTTCTCCACCGCTTTCACTGCTAGACCAGCAATCAAGGGTCGCCACAACTGCCTTCTCCTCTTTATCCTCAGAATAACCAGCAGCGAACCTCTCTCTCCCATATAGATCTTGTACCACGTACCACTCTGGCAGACTAGATTGGATCACAAACACGGGTGGTGGTACGGCATTATAACCGGGCTTCTTCTCGGTTTCTCTCTTCTCAGGGTCAGAGATTTGCTTGCTATCAATCAAGTCTTGGATAGAGTGTCGGAGCGCTTTGCATTTATCTGTGATATGGCTTGAGTGTTGGTGGAATGCACAGAATTCGTTATCTTTGTGCCCAGGTTTCCCTTGTGTCAAAGCTGGCCTAGGAGCCAGAGGGTGCAATTTTCCCTCCTTTATTAACCTCCTCAAGACCCAGGATAATGGTCTCCCCAAGTTCAAAAACTTCCTCTGGGTGGTTACCTCAGTAGCAGACACTTCACCCATTCTTCTAGTGCTGTTACTGGGACCTGCCGGCCTGCTGGTTCCTTGACCGGGGTTAGCCCTTTTGGCGAAATTGACATTATCAGCTTTCCGAGCCAAGAATTATCCCTCTGCTTCGATGGCTATATCTTTGAGAGATTCCCAGTCCTTCAACCCCTTCATCCTCAACCCCTCTTTCAAGTACGGGCTTGCGTTCTTAATGAATAGACGAATCTGATCTTGGGTGTCAGGCTTTCGGCGCATCTCCATTACTCGGTTCCGCCATCGGGTAAGATAATCATGGAAAGATTCCCCGGTCTTCTGCTGAAGTAGCTCAAGATCTTTCAGAGCCACCTCCATTCTGGTGTTACAGTCATACTGCTTCAAAAACTCTTCAGTGAGCAAATCCCAATCTTCTTTAGTGCGGCGGTCAAGGCCATAATACCAGTCTATGGCATGAGAGGTCAGACTCAGACAAAAGTATTCCACTTTCTGCTTCTTGGACAACGTGGTCCCCTTCATGACCAGAGAATATTGCTTCACATGTGCGGTCGGGTCAGAAGTACAATCAAACTTCGGCACATCCGGCATTTTGAAGTTATAAGGGATCGGGTCCTCTCCGTCCAACTCCCTATCCTCCGGATTCATCCCATGAGCTCTGCCTATCATACGAGCCATAGCATCGAACCTTTCTTCCATTTTCTTTAAAATAAAGTCATCAGTTTGAGGCGCCTTCCCCTTCTCAGATGCCATGCTCATCCTATCATCCTCGATATCTCTATCATCATCAATTCTCAACACTGGCCTTCTTCTCAGCTCTCCCGAGGCCAATGACCTTAACTCTACTGGGGGCGGCCTAACGGGCTCTTCTCGCCTTTCAACTCTTTCTTCCTCAGGCTCAGTCTGTCTCACTGGAGGAGGAGGAGGATTCTGTGGAGCATTCTGCTGTGCCAAGACGGTCAACATATTCATCATCCTACCCTCAAATTCTTTGAAACGGCGGCCCACTTCTTCTGCAATCATGGCCCTGGTGGCGTCATCCCCCCTGGGCGAGTTTGCCATCTCAGATACAGTGCGACTGATTTCTGGCAAAATTTCTGAAAGGCCCTCTCTACCGGGTAGCTCAAACTCAGGAACTCGGATCAGTCGTCCGGTTGGTGATCTTGTCCACCTGGGCAGATCTATGATGGCTGCAGGGATAAAAAGTTAGGCATGATGCATGAAATGCAGTTATAATGCATGATCGTGATATGCAACACTTACAGAGCACAAGCAAGCAAGTAGGTCCTTCCGCCCTTATTTCTCCCACACACGTGGTTGTGCAGTCTCTTTCCTAGGTGGGATTAGCCGAAGGGTCAACAAGGGACCCGATTGGCGCGCATGGTGCGCGGTGAAAAACCGGCAGCATGACACTCCTATGCTAATGTACAAGCGGATGGATAATGATCGTCACGTATTTGGACGTTCCATAAATTTCGACATGGCCCTACCGGGACATGATAGCCTTTGGCTAGGTTACCAAGCGAGACATTTGGACTCACCCAATACATGAGGATCCATACAGCAAGCACGGGATTAGGGTTCATTTCACCTGTGGAAAGTAACTACAGCCATTACATGAGCTTTGGTTAAGGGAGATATTTCTTTAAGGCTACCCAAGCATGATCCCTGCCGACAGGTCTATCTCATCACGAGCATAACAACCGATCAGGTCATCATTTTGATATACCATTAAGGTACGTGGCTTGGGCTGGTGATTATCCTTAACACTTCCCCAAAGTGAGTGAAAATGAGGAGGTGCTTCAGGAACGCACCGGGGCTAAAAGAGGTACCAAACTAGCGTATTCTAAGGCTCTAATGATATGCAAATGCAAATTTGAGAGAAGGTGAATTTATGAATTAAATCTTAATCATAAATGTTAAAAGAGGTATTTTCAAATCGAAATCTCGAACCATAAACGTCCCCAGTGGAGTCGCCACTGTGATGCGCGCCGGATCCTGATGCGCTGCCCTTTCGGACCGCCCGCACGTGGGCGATCGGGGCATTTGCGGGTCCGTTGACAGCTTGTGATGAATCGCAAGTGCGTCTATGTTGAGCAACACGGAGGTTTCATGGAGTCGCCACCCAATAGAACATTGGGAAAGTTTCTCTCGCCTCGGAGAGCCTAAGACTGCGCTTGGTATCCATTTTGGGCCAGCCAGAGGGATCATGGAAGGTGAACTCCTCACCCTAAGGAGCCTCGGATTAGCGCTAAAGCCTCGTGACTCAAAAAGTATCTTGAAGGATGACCTCTAACCTCTTGAGCCCAAAGACCAGAGCTGGGTCCAGGATTTCTCATCTATTTCTACCTCAATTATTTTATGATCAAATTTTAATATCATTAATTCGCTCTCTCTCCACACTATGCAGTTTGATTAAAAGGCGCATTTATTCACATCTTGAAAGCGATAAATGATCAAATAGATAATGAAAGCAATAGATTACAATAATACAAGGAGCGGAATACAACTCCCTTCCGTAAATGTGCGGATCATACATAAATCGGGGCATTTGCTTATTTTGAGGACTTTGGTCCTCGCATGCATTGTTATTAAAATTGGAGATTTTTGTTCGTAGTGATATTTATTGGATAAAAATAGGGCGTTGGACCCCCCCTTTTTGCAATTTATACAAATCTCATTTTTATTTGAGTACAAATCATTGGATCATCTTTATATATTAACGAGGTATGAAAAGAGTATATCCATATACATGAAATAATCAATGAATAACAAATAAAGAAAATACTTAAGAGAATTAGGAAAACTAAATCGGATGAAGTCCTCCAAATATGGTAGTCAGCTGCTCAAGCTCGGGATTATCCAAGAGAATCATATACACTCATAGAAAGTTAAGAGATGTTAATATACATAAAATTAACATATAAGAAGTCAAAGGGGCTTAAAAAAATGATAAAAAATGGAGACAGAACCCACCGACGGCCTTCCTTGGTTGACCGACGGGCGTCGGTTAAGGTAAGCGAGATGCCCGTTTGTCACTCAAGGAGGGGCGTCTGTAGGTGGGTGACCGACGGGCATCGGTGATAAAGATGACCCGTCGGTCACCACTGTCTCCGAAAAAACAGAATGGAGAAGAACCTTTTCAAAGTCAAAAAATGGTTTTATCCCAAAAGGGAGATAAGAGAGTCAAAATATGAGAAAATAAGGACAGATGATTAAAAATTCTACACAATAGGAAATAAATATGAGATGAAATGGAGAAAGAATCCGGTATATTTACCCTCAGATAATCGCTTTGGGTGAAATTCTTATGTTGATTAGAGCCCCGCGCGTTCCACGAGAAGCAAAAGATAAAGGACCGAAGAAAGAAAATGAACTATTTCTTCTTCAACCCCTCAAAGATCGGTTTTGGAGTAAAAATCTAAAGAAAACTAATTAGTTTTAGTTCCTTTTGATTGATTTGATCCTTGATTCAATAGATTCCCTTAGAAAGTGTGTTTTGTTGGAAGAGAGAGAAGATTTGCTTGAAATTGGGCAGAGTTTCCTCCTTTGAAAATTTTTCCAACCCTTTTCAAATGAAAATCCGGAGCATTTATAGCCAGACACGACCGACGGGCGTCGGTGTATAGGGGCGGGCATCGGAAGAATCATTCTGACACAAGGATTCGTCCGACGGCCCTGCCACATGCACCGACGGGCGTCGGAGCAGTTGCGTGCTCCGGGAAACCAGGCGGCGTTCTGACAGGGGCGGTGACTTTCCGACGGGCGTCGAAAAATACCACAAGCCATCGGTGACTCGGAGCGACGGGCTGACTTCACAGACGGGCTGGCCGTCTGTGGATGGCAAAAATCATTTTTACTCGAAAAAAAACCTCTATTTTTCTCTCCCTCTGCCCAGGAATGATAAAAACCTCATTTCTTATGTAACGCGGGACTAATACCTCCAAACCCAGCCTCTCATACAGGCTCGGACACTGATTTCATCATAGGGTAACCTCTGATCCGGACCGCTCCGGGACACTGTGCTTACACAATTACATACACGAAAATCAAAAATATAAACAAAATGAGAATTAAAATGTACAATGAAGATACCAAACCCCGTGTCTCCTCCTTTACGTGCATGGATGCTCAAATAAGAATAAAACAACGATTTGCAACCAAAAAATAAAAAAAAACAAATAAAATTCATGTTAGTGATTGAGCCAAGGAAATTATTTAAACATATAAAATAACAAATTATAGATTAAAATAAATAAAACGTGCATTATTTATGACAAAATTAATTAAATGGAATGATAAAATATATAATTTAACAAATTAGCAATTTTACATGCACAAAATAACACAACATAATGACGAACACAAATTATAAATAAAGATTAGCATGCATAAAAAAATTAATAATAACAAACTTATCATACCTAAAACATACATAAAATAATTATGAGGCAATTTAACATGCATAAGAATAAAAATACATTAATCATGCCAAACATGTTAAATAAATAATTATAATAACAGTAATTTTGAGCAAAGAATAAAAATATTAACATATGCAAGAAACAATTTAACAAGAAAATAAAATAATAGATTTAAAAGAATTTACATATTAAATAAATAATTAAAGATAAAAATAAGAAGAAATAATAGGCTAAAAGAATTTACATACTAAATAATTAATAAAAAACAAAACAAAAAAAGGGTCTAACAGAATTTACATGCTAATTAATTAATTGAAAACAAAATAAATGAAATTAACAAAAAGAATAAAGGAGTAAAGCCAAGAATAATTACCCTCAATATTTTCTTGTAGAATTGAAGGTAGATGAATTAATCCTTTGCTTTGATTTGTTGGAATAATAATAAAATTCAGATGTAAGAAATTGAAAATAATTTTATGTAATTTTTTGAAGAAAAATGAAGCAATTTTCTAAGAAAATCCTTTCCAAAATTTTCAGCCAAAACCCAATTTTTTCCCCTAAGAAAAATCAGACTTTTTTCCCAAAAACCTTCCTAAAAACTCCAAAAAAGCGTCCCCTTGAAGTCCTAAAATTTTACCCTTTAAACTCCCTCCAAAAACTGCCAAAAAACCACCCAAAAACCCCAAAAAAGGGAAAAAATCTAGGAAATGGGCGAGTGGGGGCGAAAATGGGTGAGGGATGCCCGTCAGCGCGCCCAGTGCACGGACGCTTGCACGCCCGCGTTGGGCGCAGCGCGTCGCCCAGCGCGCTGCCGCGCCCCGACGCTCATGAAAAAATATATATATATATATTTTTTAAATATTTAAGAAAAATACATTTTTCTCCATTCCTAACAAATCCAAATAACAAGCGAATTTACTTCCGACCTTCATTCTTTTTTGCCTATAAGCCGACATAGCTAAATTTTATCATCGGGTAATCCTGATCAAGGCTACTTGGGACCTGGTATCTACACCCTGCAAATGGGTCTAGCTCATCACGAGCATAGCGACCAATTGGGTCTCCATTTGATATACCATTTGATGGCACAAGGCTAGGGCTGGTGATTATTCCTTGCACTTCTCTACAATGAGCAAAAGTAGGGTCGTGTTTTAGAATTGCACTGGGGTAAAATAAGGGACCAACTAGCATAGTTCTAAGGCTCTAATGGATGCAATGTAAATTTTGAATAGAAATGGAATTTGCGATTCTTAACTTAATTCACTTATAATTTTAACTTAATTCACTTTCGAAGCGAAGTTACGATCATTCCCAATAGAGTCGCCACTGTGACGCGCGCTGTAACACCCCCATACCCCCGGGAAGGAATATCAAGGTGCCACAAGCCAAACACACACATACTCGTACACATGCATACACAAAGGCAGAAGCGATAACAATAAATAAAGATAAGAACATTCTTTTGGGCTAAACATATACTATTACTAATATATAAACTGTACATATTATAAAAGTTTTATACTTATTACATGTTCATTTTCGGTACAAATACAAAACAGTTAACATTTACATATAAACACTATACTTCTTATGTACATAATGATGCTACTCAAAACATCAGAAACTCTATCTTATACAAGCTCTTAGTGGCCATGACCTGCAGATGCGCACTCACTGATCCAATCTTGTAAACCTACACGGGAAAACACCCGTGTTAAGCGATAACGCTTAGTGGGGATAAACAGAAGCAAAAGACTTCGAACGAAGTCACAAATATATCACATGCATATCAATAGTCATGTCATATACCAATAATCATGTACACAATCTTGTAACAGATAACATTCACTCTAATCAGTTCCATGTGCAAAAATCCAAGTATAGCAAACAATGGCGATGTCATGTCATATTATGTTCATATTCATATACAAGTCTCTACTATGTTCATGTCATGCTATATTCATGTGCAAATATCCAAGCAATATGGCGAGATAATAGCGATATCACGCCATGCTATATTCATATATATCTATATGAATCTCTATACATATGCAAGTCTCTACTACACTGCTTGTACACTACAGACCATACAGTAGCATAAGAAACACGACAAAACATAGAGTAGCCTGAACTCTCAACAACGGTGGATATGGGTAAACAGAAGACCGAAGTCTCAAAACAAAAGACAGAAGTCTCAAAACATTTTCTCTATCTTATTAAAATGACCATCTCGGAGGTCGGCCGCTTGGCCTAAAAGGGTCCCAATTGGGCAGTTGCACTCAGTATCCCTTTATAAGTATGCTTATCTATCCACTACTATGACCGTTCAGGCTCGCACAAGAACTCTACAAACTAAATCATATACATTGCATGTACTCTAATGTTCATTTAAAACACTATACACTATTTACATACTAACCGAGCAACCATATGCATGCATATACCCTGTGCATATACTCACATGTAGCAATATAATATCAACGGATTTTTGCACTCTACATTACTAATTAATCAAATGCACACTCTATTATACATATTCATAGACTTTATATATTATAATTCAATCATACAATGATCAATATCACATGCCATGTCATGTTCAATAATTAAAAAGCATGTATACATTTAATTTCATTATTAAACTCTTATGCCATAGCGTTAATTACCTATAATTTCAATTGACAACCACTCACATACTCATTTTATAAAGTTATAAATAAGTTGGACAAGCTATAGGACCGTGCCATGAAGTTCGGTTGCATTTCGGGAAGAAAAACACTCAAAATATGCACAACAAGGGATGATCACGGTGGAAACCACTTGGTTGTGATCGTGAGGTCCAAAAATATTCAATTATGCCCATCTTGGCATTGGTCACGGTGTCAACCAATTGGTTGTGACCGTGACATACCAAAAATAGCAAAACAGAAGCGAAAACTCAAGACTGCTGCACTACTCTATTTCGTACAGCCTAAACCAACATCTAAACCTCATTTTTAGGAAAAACTCTCTTCTTAACAATTGTTCCCTAGGATGTTAAGAATCAAATAGGATAATTTTTACGTCAATTAAAAATCTATAACATCAGATATGATCTAAATAATATGACCTGCTCAAATAAACCGGCTAAAGTAGAGACACCTCTCTTTTGGCCAATTTTTAGGGTTTGCAGCCATAATTTGCTCAAGTTCATTTATGAGAATTTTATAGGATTGGAAGTCATGGTTCTAATGGAATAACAATCACTCAATTTAGAGTTGTTAAACTCTACTTATGAACAAAACATCACACGGGGGTCAGGTGAAAACATGAGTAGAGTTTTCCAAAAGTTTAGGGATTCTATTTTATAGTCAAAAACTATATGGCAATTCATCTAGCATCATCAACTCACATATATACACATTTTAAACTTTTAAATCCATCAATTTGCACTTAATCACACATAAAATCTCAATTATACAATCATGTACCAATCAAACAATCAAGTATAATAACAGCTCAAACATGCATCTAACCAAACCACACACGATCTCGACCTCAAAATGCAGCTTGAATCACTTCTCTTCTGCAACTTAGATCTTTTCCTCTTGTCAATAGCATCTTGCACAAAATCATCCAAAGAAAAATACTTAATTCACATCATACACTTTAAATCAATAGAAATGAAAAACAAAGGAGATAACACTAGAAAACCAACCACACTTACCTTTCTATCTCTCTTTTACTCTCACTAACTCTTCAAACTAAACCAAGAATACAGGTCAACTTAGGTGGTCAAATGGAGAAGGGACAAGAAGAGAAGGAGCACGAGAAAAGGAACAAAGAAAGAAAAGGAGGGCCAAAAGACACAAAAATATAGAAAATAGAAAGTCAAATAGGAAGAAATGGGGGATAAGGCCGGCCAACCAACATAGTTAAAGCCACCAAACCCATTAACTTCCCTAATACATATCTTGACTCATGCTAGGGGCACTCTCACGTATAGCCACTTGTCACACTAATTAAGCAAAACAAATAAGTCTCTTGCCATATGTCACACTCTCTTATTGCCAGTTGTCAAACTCCTACAATACCACATGTCCATAACACATCAAATAATCCAAGTCAACTAAGCCAAAACTTCTAGGGTCAAATTGGGGTGTTACACGCGCAGCCCGCACCCTTGCCCACTTTAAAGGTCCAAGAAGGCTTAGCGTCTAGATTTTGGGTAACATGAGACATTTTAGAATCCCCTACCCAATAGAACATTGGGAGGTTCATCTAATCCCGTGAAACCTTTAGGCACCTTTGAGGTATTTTGGAGTCGTCACCCAATTTACAAGAAATTGGGAAAAGTCATCTAACCTCGGGGGTCTTAAACCATAGAAGGTGTTCGGAACTTCACTCTTATTAATGCCTTAAGTTAAGTTTATAAATGAGTTTTTAAGAAATCGAAATTCCATCTCTCATCTCACATGATCATGTAATAAATTTAAAGCGCATTTTAAGGGCCCAACATGAATAAATAAATAAATATATAGGAAGAATAAATAAATTACAATGCACCATACATAAATCAGGAGATTTATTGGATGTTGGGAACATTGGTTCCTTTTATTAACTTAAAAAATCAGAGAATTATTTTTGGCCATTTATTGAAAAAAATCAAGATGAGTGATCCCATTTTATGAAAATCAACTCTCCATTTGAAAATGAGATTTTATGGGTTAAAATAGGACATTGGTCCATTTTATAAAAAAAAACCCAATTTATTAATAAAAATATTTTGAGTGATTTTTGTTAAACGTTCATAGAAATAAACAATTTTATATATAATACACAAATGCGACAAAATAAATCAAAATAAAGGAAAATGTGGAATTTAAATATGCAAACCAAAGTTCTGAAGGTCTTTATTTCCTTGATCCTCCAACTTGCATAGAAATATTACTCAAGGTGAAAATAAATAAATTTTGTAGGCAATAAAAAAACAAAGAAGAATGTTAGCAAATTAGATTAAATTAATAAAGCATGATATAACCAGACAACCAACAAAATAATATAAACAATCAATCAAATTAATTAAATATAAACAATCAATTAAATTAATTAAACATAAACAAATATGATAAACAAGAACAATATTAATACTTACACAGAAGAATAAATTGGATAAAAAACTAGAAATTAGTATGATAAGTTAAGGCAGAACTAACTAAAATATTAAATTGATATAAAATACTTACAAACCTATGTTTTATGCATCATACAAATAAACTAATTGAATTAACCTAATTTCATGTTAATTGTAACAAACTGTCAACAAATGTATGAATAATAAACAATAACAAATATGTTAATAATAAATCATAACAAATAAATAGGTAATAAACCAACAATAAATAACAGCAAGATGACAGGCATATTAACAATAAACGAAATGACAAATGAATAGTAACAAACAACAATAGCCGACACATATTAATAAATTACAATAAATAAATTAATAACAACAAATAACAAAACTAACAACATACAACAACAAATATATTAGTAATACAACAGCAAAATACAATAAAAACAAAATCAATGTTAAATCTAAATAATTTCATTCATCATGCTAATATATTAATTAGATTAAATTAAACTAAGGTTAATTACGTTGGACAAGCAATATATCAATTGAGAATAAATAATAACGAATATGTAATAATAACAACACAAAAAAAAACAAGTAAAAAATGAATCAAAATTAAGTAAATAATAAACAGTGGCAACATACATGTTAATTACAATGAACAAATGCCTTGGTGATTACACAACAGTAACACCCAGATTAATAATACAACAACAATAGGCAGTAGATAATAATCAAAATTAAATTCGTGTCAAATATAACAAACAACTAGAAATATATACAGTATATACAATGGAGGAAGTGAACTGGCGACACAAAATAAGAGAGAAAAAGAAAGAACTAATTTAGCCTAGGTATTTACCCTCAAAAGTTTCAACTTCGGCTGCAAAAGAAGAAAATGATGATTTCTTCGTCGATTTGCTTGAAGACAGACAAATAAGAAAGCTTGAATTAAAGCTTGACTCTTGAAGAAAACAGATGAATGAAAATTGAAACTTAAACCTCAAGAATTAATTTCTTGGGTTCAAGAATAATTTTAGGATTAATTCCTTTTTGCTCTCAGAAGTATTTTTCTCATAATATTTCTTTTCTTTGCCGTTCTAACCCCCCTCTTTCTTTCTTTAACTTTTCTTTTTATATTCTTCTGAGAAAATTAGGTATTCTCAAAAGACTTTTTCGGTTAAAAACCCTTAATTACTCTTTAAAATCAGATTTTATCCCCTTAAAAATTGGAAAGGGAGACTGAATTTTAAACCGAAAACCTGAGAAAATAAAAAAATAGGCGTGTTGGTGAAGACGACGACGTGCGACATGTGCCTCTGTGCAGGAGGCTGCATGTCGCCTGCGCGACATGAACCCCCTGCACGGGAGGCTGCATGCCGCCCGTGCGGCATGCACCCCCTGTGCGATAGGCCGCAAGCCGCCTGCGAGGCATGCGCCCCCTGCGCAGGAGGCCGCATGCCGCATAGGCGACATGCGACCTCCTGCGTGGGAGCTACGTGTCGCCCGTAAGGTACTGCTACGCGTTTACTCGTTATCCACTACTGTGAGTTAGCAGGTATTATGATTTGTTCTGATATGATTATAAGTATGTGAATCCGAATGATTATGATTATAAGTATTTGAATCTGAATGACTCTAATATGAGCATATGAATATGTTGGCATATGAATATGTTTATTGAATCTTTGAATGGTTATGAATGGAATTCTATTGTGATTATATCTTATGATTTTCAGTATGCCATTTCGTATGTGATTTGCCTTGATGACCATTGTGAATGGCCGTCCATATATTATTGTTTGTTTCCCCACTAAGCGTTATCGCTTAGCATGGTGTTTTCACCCGTGCAGGTGCGGAAGGTGTATAGCTTTTGGGAGAGTCGCCACCAGTCAAGCCAACACAGTGGGATTATTGATAGGACATAGTTTCTTTTTGTATCATCATTATTTTGTAATAATGATCTCTCTTGTATATAGTATTTTGTTAAGCTTCCGCTATGTATCTCTGAATGATGTAATTATGTTGGTATCAAAACAGTTATGTAATTGAATATTGTTATATCATGAATGAATGTTCGGTTTGGTTTTAAGTTTTAACTTCCGCTGTTTATATGTATGTTTGTACCGTTCTGTTTGGTGTGATACCCCTGCTCGTACGGATTCTCCCCTCGCGGATGGGTTCCCCTACATATGGGTAGGGGGTGTTACACATATAGTAATACTTCTACTATCTGCCTCATTATCATATTATAACTTCATTTCAATATAATTATATCAACCTACACATTTTGTTTTGGTATATATCTATTTGGTTGATGAGTCATAACCACATATTTACTTCTCATGCTAAACTTCTAACATAACCTATTCTTATTCTCATTAATATAATTTTCATAAATGACCACATAATTATCATATTCCAGCATCTACATAATAGTATTATAATATATTACACACCTTGATTTATACAAATATTCATATATATACACATATATTCATGCGAACGAATCGTGACCACATAATTGTATCGCATGCAAACTTTAACACATTGCACTTATATTCTCATTGATACGATATTCTGTACCAAGTCACATTATTATTAACTTATTATTATTAACTTGCCTGTAACTCAAAGATGCAGATAATGGGTATCGTATTGGTGCCCTGAGGTACAGTAAATTCAGTGTATCCATGGATACTCGCATTCACTTTGGTACCCTAAGGTACAATATAATTCAACATATTCAATGTTTGATATTGAAGAATCCAGTAAGTATTCAAACCGCATTATGATTCCAAAGGAATCGGATGCATTGGGCTGCAGCACTTAGACCCTATAGGCATGCCTATCTATCCACTGTTTGACTCGCAGGCTAATTATTAATCCAATTATTACTCGCAATTCTAATAAAGAATATCATCATCACAGCATTACAATAAAATCAACATTACTTTATGGCTCACTTTATAATTCACCATCATGGTTAGCATATTCGCATGGTACAATTCATTCAGATAGTATTATATGTTCGCATAGTAAGGTACTCATGTACTTTCTTAAAGCAACATTATGGTATAAATCATCACGTAAAATAAACTCGCATCATCTCATGCCTAGCATATACCAATGGCTTAGAAAGCATACTCACATATCAATATACATTGACTCATTCTATGGATCCCAACAATATTGCTAAGCTTCATTAAGCAATATCTCTTTCATGCATCTATCATATACTTAACACCTTATGATTCAATCATGTATGATTAATATCGCATACCATGTCATGCTCAATAATTAAAAGAAAATATGTGTACATTTAATTCCATAATTAAACTATTATGCCATTGCATTATTTACATGTAATTTCAATTATTAAACATTCATAAACTCAATTCATAATGTTAGACATGAGTTGGACAAGCTATAGGAACTTGTAGTGAAGTTCGGGTGCATTTCGTGAAGAAAAACACCCTAAATACACAAAAGTGGGAAGGGTCACGGTGGCAATGATTTTATTGTGACTGGGAGGACCAATTACATGCAATTATGCCTTGTCTTGGCATTGGTCATAGTGGCAACCATTTGGTTATGACCGTGACATACCAGAATTAAGCAAAACAGAAATAAAACTCAGGATTGCTTCACTACTCTTTTTTTGTTCAGCCTAAACTGACATCTAAACATCATTTTTAGGAAAACATCCCTGCTTAACATTTATTCCCTAGAATGTTAACTTTCAAATGGGAAAAGTTTCAGGTCATTGGGAAATATATAACGTGAGATATGACCTAAACAATCTATACTGTTCCATCAACCCGCAAGAATAGAGACGCTTATATTTTTTCCATTTTTAAGGGTCTTAGAGTCAAAATTAATTCATCATCATTTATTGGACTTTTGTAGGTATTGGGATCCTAGTTCTAATGGCGCAACAAAAACTCAATTTGGAGTTCTCAAACTCTAGTTATGACCAAATTATTACACATAGGTCTGGTGAGATATAAGCAAAATTTTTCCCTAACACTAGGGTTCATACTTTGGTTGTGATCTCATAACAATTCAATCATCAATTTCAATATAAATCAATTATATATTTCAATTATATCATCTATCAATTAACACATAATCACACACAATTTCTCTAACCATATATTCACATATCAATTATACACCTTAATTCCAAACTAAACAGCTTATACTCATCACTTAAGCAAGATTAACACATAAACACATATATCCCAAACCTTACTATCCTTTGCTCCTACTTTGATCACTTAACGCTTGCTTCACCAATCTTTGCTTTTCCTTTGTCCCTCTTTAATTCAATGACTGCAACCATACCACCTCCAGAATTGGGAGCAAAAGATTACTGCTCATCCAATACACAAGAAGGAAGAAGAAGAGCAAATCAATCTTACTCACACTTACCCGAGAACTCAGTTCATTTCCAACCAATTAACCATCCAGTTGAAGATCCAAATTTAAGATTTGAGAGAAGAAAACACAGAAATAAAGATGGGAAAATCGAAGATAACAAGTGCAGGAAAAATGAAGTTTCTCTCACCTCAATCCAATTTATTGCATGAGTTGCACAAGGTGGCACTCTCTCTTGAAGACACCCGGATTCCACTTAGAATCCCTTATTCTTCATTAGCTTAATTTAGTCCAATTAGCTCATAATTAATCCACCACCAATACTTCCTTAATTAAGCCACTTAACTTATTTTATTCATTCAATTAGGTCCTTCTCTAAAGTTCAATTCAGTCCCACATGTCAAATTAGGTCATACATACTTTCTCAATTAACCAATTACTACCAAGGTATAATTCTGGCCATTACAAGAATGTACCTCCGAGCTTGTCTAACCTCAACAGCTGAAACCTCGGCTGTCTTTCTACTTCTATTATTACTACTTGCAGCACCACTTGATTTGTACCCTGATTAGTTCCCGAAGTTACTTTGGCTTGCTTTCTTTGCTAGATACTCACCCTCTACTCCGATAGCTATGTCCTTTAGAGGCTGCCAATCTTTAAGCCTTTTCATCTTTAGCCCTTCTTTGAGATATGGACTTGCATTTCGAATGAATAATAGAATCTGATCTGCAGTATTCGGTTTCCTTTTCATCTCTATTACCCGGTTTCTCCACCGAGTAAGATACTCATGGAATGACTCATTAAATCCTTATTGAAGTAGCTTCAAATCTTTTAAAGTAACCTCCATTTGGGTACTACAGTCATACTATTTGAGGAAGTATTCCGTTAATAGGTCCCAATCATCTCTTGTTCTTCTATCCAAACCGTGGTACCAGTCTACAGCAGGCACAGTCAAGCTGAGGCAGAAATATTCCACCTTCTGTCTCTTAGTAAGCACAGTCCCCTTCATTACAAGCGTGCACTGCTTGATGTGGGCAGATAGATCTGAGGTACCATCAAACTTAGGCAGCTCAGGCATTTTAAATTTTTGAGGGAGCATCTCCTCGTCATCCAAATCCCTATCTTCGGGGCTTATCCCCTTTTCAGTAGATTGTAGGTGGGCCATCGCCTCCACTCTCTCTTCTATTTTCTTTAAGGTGGCATCCTTTTTAAGGGGCTTAGGTTTCAATATCCTGGATTCCTCCTATTCATCTTCTATAAAATCCTCTTCAGGTTTGTGTCCTCTAACCCTTCTAGGCTCAACATTTCTAGGAGCTCTAGGCTCAACTGTAGGGGGTGGTTCTACAACTGCTGCTGGAGGTGCTTCCCTGATCGGAATCTATTCATCCTATCCTCTGACAGGAGCGACAGGTTGTTCGCCAGCTGGCGATGCTAGGGTGGCAGCTAAGTTTTCCATCATTGCCATCATTCTATGTTCGAATTCCTGAAATCTGTGCTCTATTTCCTTGGTCCTTCGGTCACTTGATTCTTGGTTGTTCATGTTCAATGATAATTCTGAAGGCAAGGATTCGGTGCTATCTGAAAGTGACTCTGAACCCTAATGCGACACTTGCTCAAATGACTCGAAGAATGGGTTTCTCCTTACCAATCGACCGTCAGGACCCTTAGACCACTGATTCATACCTATGATGGCTGAAAGACTCAAATTGTTAGCATGATGCGTGAATGACATTAAGGATGCATGATCATGTTGATGGAGCATAGACAATCACATACAAGCGGGTAGATCCTTCCATCCTTATTGCTCCCACACAGGAGGTCATGCAGTCTCTTTTCTAGGTGGGCTTGACCTATTGGTTAGCAGGGAACCCAATGGGTGCGTATGGTGCGTGGTGAGAAACCAGTAGCATAACACTTTTAATTTAAAGCACATGCGTATGGGTTTTGCCCATTATGTATTTGGACCTTTCATACAGACTAAAAATGAGCCCATCGGGGCATAAAAGCCTTTGATGAGTGTCCAATTAATATGTTTGAATCGGTTTAATATATAAGGGCCCACTTAGCAAGCATGCTGTTAGGGTACATATCACCTAGTGGAAGTTTCTATTGCCATTACATGAGCTTTGGTCAAGGGTGGTGTTACTTTAGGTCAACCAAAACATGGTCCCTGCCAATGGGTCTAGCTCACCGTGAGCATAATGACCGATTGGATCTCCCAGTAATATACCATTTATGGTACAAGGTTTGGGCTAGTGATTATCCTGTACCCTTCCCTACAATGAGTGAAAGTAGGGTCATATTTTAGGAACGCACCGGGGTAAAATAAGGGACAAACAAGAAGATTTCTAAGGCTCTAATGAATGCAATGCAATTTTTTTAAAAAGAGATAAAATTTCTTAACCCTAAGCCTGTAACACCCCTTACCCGTACTTAGGCGATCCCATCCCATGAGGAGCAAGATACCGTACGAGTCAGGGTGCAAACGCACAAAGCATAAATATATATAAATTCAATCAAAGATAAACATACATAAATACGGGGCAATTAAAAACTTTTGCGAAATATAAGAACTAAGGCTGATCATGCATTAATAAAACGGAAGCATTACATTACTGTTTGATCAACCAAGAGATACAACAGATAATTACAAATACCAAAATACATGTACATAAGCAGAAGCTATTACAAAACTGATGTAAGAGAGTTCTATACAATAAGAATCCTCAAAATACAAAAATAAAGCCCTACACTAAGACCCTACTGTGTTGGCTTCGATGGCTGCGACTCTCCCAAAGCAAACTCCTTCCGCACCTGCACGGGTAACACACCATGCTAAGCGATAACGCTCAGTGGGGAAACACACATATAGCATAAGGACAACCATTCACAACGGTCATCAAGGCAATACACACGTGTACCTCATGTATATATATACGATAATCATAGCATAACAATTGCATATACTCATGCTCACATAAATAAAGCCATTCATCAGAAAGCTCATAACAATATTCATATCCTCATTACAGATTATACTTTTCACCATTGAACCCATACATATATCACATACGTTTCCTCATATCACAATTCATACAACGCACCTGCTGACTCGAGGGAGTGGATAACGAGTATACGGACAGTACTTTACAGGTACGAGCTGATTACGGAAAGTACCTTACGGGTACGAATCGAGAAATCAATTTTACTTTTAACTTTCACAAAACATTTTCAAAAGGGACCTTAAACAAGATCCATACACATTAAAGGGTTCGCGAGGAACCAAACGGGGACCTGATCGGGGTCCAAACGGAATTGAGGGCTGCAGCTATAAGACTTTATTAGGCATGCCTAACTATCCACTTTCTAGACTCTAGCAGGTCATGCATAACACAATCCACAAATAAACATTAATCCAATTTAAAGCAAGCAATTATATAGCTTAACATGTATATTCACATAGTACAAATAATCATGGCATGATATAGCATGTGATCACCCTCTATATCATTTATAAAAACTCACATTACAAACTCACATAGCATGGTCATTTACTACTCTTCATATATATATCATAAGCAAAACAATTAACCTAATTGGAAACAAATAATAGAATCCATCCATTGTATAGCTAAAATATCCCTTTTAAAGACGTAAATCATGTTAAAAGACACAAAATAACATTTAAAACCATACAAGAGAGAAAAAGGAATGAAAAAGAAAGAAGTGGAAAAATTGCAAAAGAGGCGGGCAGAACCGTTTTACACGGCGGTATGGCCTTACCCTTACCGCCGTGTAAGACACTCACACGGGGGTAAGGCTTAGGCCATACCGCCGTGTGACCTACCTCACACCTGGGCAGAATGGTTTTACATGGCGGTATGGCTTTGCCCTTACCGCCATGTAAAGACACAGCTCCAGAATTCCAAGGCAAAACCCACGATCCACACGGCGGTGAGACCAGGCCTTACCGCCGTGTGACTCCTGAATTTTCCAGAAATCTGCAGAATTCCAACTTCAATGATTCCCAATTTTTCACACAACCAACCAAAAAAATATACACATTTTGACTAATAAATTAACAACAAAAACTTACCTCAAACTTACCTTAACCTAGCCATCCAAAATCACAATTCAAACAAAATAATATAGCATCAATTTGTCCAATCATACATGAACTCAACATCCACAGATTCAGAAAATTTAAATCAAGATAATTAAATATTTTGCAATAGCTTATCATTCAAATTCTACACTTTAAAACTTGAAACCCACATAGAGTAAACCAATTTCATACTCAAATTTCCAGCAATCATACATACATACAAAACCCAAAACCACATTTCAAGCAAAGACAAAACATAATTAAATTTCCCAAACCTCAAAATTAGAAGCTCTATCACTTGGTTCCACTAGATCCAGCAACTTTCTTGCCTTTAGGATCTCTTGCAGGCTCAGCTAAATACCCAAAATAATGAAACACACACCAAAGCAACCCTAATCAAAACCCTAAACAAAGAAGATGAAGAAGAGAAGGGAACCTGAAAATCAAAACAGAAAATGCAGAGATGTTTACCAAAATAACACAATGAGTGACCAATCTCCACCACACAAGCTTGGACCAAGGGAATGTTGGCTAGGGTAAACAAAGAAGAAGAAAAAGGAGGAAGAAGAAGAGGGAACGGGGAAATGGATCCCAAATTCTGAGTTTCCCCTTTTCTTCTTTCTCTTCCTTTTCTCACCCACCACTTGTCACAATCTTGGTGGTGGAAACCACTCACTCACACACTAGATGCACATGTCACACACATAATGAAACACTCCAATAATGCACCCTACACATGTATGAGCAACACACACAATGCAATCTCATCTAATACACACACATAATAATATGCTCATATGCATGTGATCCTAACTCCACTTATGGACACCTTATTTCTATATGCACCACCACACAGGAACAAACCCACCAAATATGCATATATACCAAAATACCCCTATGATATGCCAAAACCATGCAAATGCACACACATACATATTGGTCGTTCGACTAGTGGGGCAAACGGTGTATGACAAAGCCCATTTATATTATATTAGCCAAAGGTACTTTCGGAGCAAAATCTTATGATCCCCAGTGGAGTCGCCACTGTGATGCATACGAACCCCACTCACATATCCACGTCGCTCTCGGATGTCCGCTTTTAGGACTCGAGACCAAATGGAGGTTCATTAAAACTCATGAAATCTGGTTTCTTCGCAATGGATAGGGATTCACCCCCATTCCATTGTTGGCAATCAACCTACGAGGGTACCTATTGGGTATCATAAGGGAGGTATCATGGAGGTGCCACCCAATAAAACATTGGGAAATGAATTCTAATCTTATGAGGCCAAAACTAGAGAGAGTTCAGGACCTCACTTTTATTTATACCTTTGGTTAATGTTATGTGATTGAGTTTTAGAGTTAATTCTTTTATCTCCCTTCTCACACAATCATGCAAAAAATTAAAGCTCATTTCAAGCATCTCGAAAAGCAGTAAAGAAAGCGATAAATAAATTACAAGTGAAAAATATGGGACAAAACAATCCCCTAAGGAAATAATAAAAGCATAAATAAATGAATAAAATTGCCCCAAAATTTAATTACAAGGGCCCAAAATAAATAATATACAAAACGAACAAAATAAAATATGTCATACATAAATCAGGACCTTTATTAAAATTTTAGGAACATTGGTTCCTTTATTTTAATTTAAAAATCTGAGAGTTATTTTGGTCGATAAAAATGATAGGGATAATTGCATCCCGCTTTATAAAAATTAACTCTCTTTTAAAAGTGAAAGTTGGCTAAAATCAGGACATTGGTCCTATTTTATTAATAAAAATCCAAATTTTTATTATTGTAGAAAATCATGAGTTTCTCTCAAAATAAGCGCGTTCAAAATACTATTTTGCATAAAATATACAAAACTAATAAAATAATAGAAATTAAAATGCAAACCAAACTTAAAGACTCCCAGTCTCTTGATTCTCTAGCTTGCACCAGAACATTACTCATAATGAAATAAACAAGTTTGGTGGACAGCAAAAACAAGAATAAAAATAATGTTAGCTAATTGGATCAAATATAATAAAAATAAATAATTCAATGAATTAAATAAAATAAATAATATGATAAAAATAAAGCAATTTAAATCAAATGAACAAAATACGATACAATAGAAATAAACAATTAAATGAAGCAAATGCAGTAAACAATCTTAATTGAGAAAAAAGATTTATAATTATTGGAAGAAATAATGCTTGATGAAAATCATGTGAGAAATTAACAGGAGGGAATAATGATAAAAAATAGAATCAAATAACAAGTAAAGTTATTACAGGATATTCTAAAGAATTAAATTACATTGCATGCATCATGTAAATAAGTTAATTAAACTAAACTAAATTCTGGCTAATTATAACAGACAACAGCAAACAAATTAATTATAATTTACAACAATTCACAATCGAAAAAACAAGTGAACGACAAAAATAGGAAAAGAGAAAGAATTGGCTTAAGTCCAGAAATTTACCCTCAGCGATTTTGATATCTAGCTCCAAAAGAAGAAAGTGATGATTTCTTGTCGATTGCTTAAAAAATAAATTAAGAAAGCTTGGAACCAAGCTTACTGTCACTCAAAATCGAAGTTAAAAACTGTGTTTTCTAGAAAACAAGATGGTGAAAATTGAATCCTCAACACAAAAAATTAATTTCTTTGGCTAAGAATAATTAGAATTTTTAAAAGATTTTCAAAATCTTCTTTTAGAATTTCCTGTATCACCGTTAATGTTCCCCCCTATTTTGTGTTCATATTTTACCTTTTATATCATCCCAAAGATTAGGTTTTTAGGAGTTTTTTCAGTCTTCTGAGAACTCTAAATTATCCTTTAAAAGTAAGTTTTATCCATTAAAAAATCAGAAAAGAATTTGAATTTAATCCAAACTCAAATACAGTGAAAAATAAGGAAAAAATAGAGTCCGCATGAGGAAGGAGATGCACGAAGTGCGGCCCTCGCGCTGGAGGCCATGACTCGCAAACGAGAGGTAGGCCGCGCCTCTCGTGCGCCCCCACGGAGGGCCGCACGTCGTGAGGTGCGAGCTCCTGGCCGCACCTCGCATGCGACCTTTGCAAGGCTGCGTGCATTGTGAGGTGCAGCTTCGCAGGATATACCTAAAACCACATTTAGGACTCAGTATGGCCATTTTGAATTTTTTGTAATGACATTCGAGTTGACTAATGCACCTGCTGTATTTATGGATTTGATGAACAGAGTGTTCAAGCCATATTTGGATCAATTTGTAGTGGTATTCATCGATGATATATTGGTATATTCAAAGAATGAGAAGGAGCATGAGCAGCAATTGAGAACTGTACTTCAGACTTTGAGAGAGCATCAGCTGTACGCTAAACTCAACAAGTGGTCTCTTTTGAGGGTATTAAGGTTGATCCAGCTAAGATAGAAGCAGTGGTGAATTGGAAACCACCCAGGAATGTGCTTGAGGGATGAAGTTTCTTGGGATTAGCGGGGTATTACTGTCCCTTTGTGAAGGGATTCTCAGCGATTGCTTCTCCGCTTACTAAGTTACTTCATAAGGGAGTTAAGTTTGAGTTTTTTGATAAGTGCCAAGCTGGTTTTGAGAAGGTGAAGAGAATGTTAGTTGACGAACCAATCCTAACTCAACCTATTTAGAGTAAGGAGTATGCTATGTATAACGATGCTTCTAGAGTCGATTGGGATGTGTATTGATGTAAGATGGCAAAGTGATAGCCTATGTTTCAAGGCAACTGAAGCCACATGAGCAGAACTACCCAACTCATGATTTAGAATTGGCTGCAGTAGTGTTTGCCTTAAAGATCTGGCGGCATTACTTGTATGGTGAAAAGTGTAAGATTTTTGCTGATCATAAGAGTCTCAAGTACCTACTCACTTAGAAAGAGTTGAACCTGAGACAGAGAAGGTGGCTGGAATTGTTTAAAGACTATGATTGCATTGTGGATTACCAATCGAGTAAGGCCAATGTTGTGGCAGATACATTGAGTATAAAGTCTGTTTCAGCCATGTTATTATAGAGAGTTAAGTGGAGATTTGATTCAGATGGTGCTTTAGTGGCACAGTTGAAAGCAAGGCCAATTTTGAAGGATGAGTTAGTGAATGCGCAGAAAAGTGATCCGAAGCTGTAACAGATTTTGCAGTCAGTCAAAAATGGAGATAAGACTGACTATTCAGTAAATGAAGAGGGTGTGTTGTGCTATCAAGGTAGGTTATGTGTGGCAAGTAGTGAAGAGTTAAGAAAGAGGCTTTTGCATGAAGCGCATAATACGGTTTTTACTATGCATCCAGGCTGTAATAAGATGTATCAGGACTTAAAGCAGTTCTATTGGTGGCCTGGTATGAAAATTGATGTTATAGAATATGTTTCTAAGTGTTTAACCTGCTAGCAAGTGAAAGCGGAACATCAGGTTCCATATGGTTTGTTGAACCCCATTCCAATTCCACAGTGGAAGTGGGACAACATTACTATGGACTTTGTCTCGGAATTGCCAATAACATCGAGGCAACATGATTCAGTGTGGTTAATAGTGGATTGATTTTCTAAGTCGGCTGAGTAACACCCCCTAACCACCCATAGAGATTTACTACGGTGACTATGGAGTGTTACAACACAAACACATGCGTATAAAACATTTTTACAAACAGAGTTCCGAGTTAATAAATTTCTTCACTCACAGTGGAAATACTTTCCAAAACTCATATAAATATACATACTGATGTCTTATACTCACATACAATATTCAGTTGTTACATCACTTCTCTTACAAGTCAAATCTAATAGTTACATTATACATATTACAATTTACAAAAGACTCATACTACACAGCGGACCGTAGTGTGTTGGCCATTGGCGATGCAGGACTATCTTCCAAAACAGTATCTTCAGATACCTACATGGATAAAACGTCCATGCTAAGCAATAACGCTTAGTGGGGAACAAAATACAATATACAATAACATATTGTTCAATAAACACATAAAGCATGTTATATGCACAACAAGGTTCATGATAACTATCATGCTTTGTACTTACTATTTATAGGCATACATGTTAGATAATCACATTATTATTTATTCTTCACATGCACATCACATTCTTATTCGTGTGTATATACAAAAGATCATAATTTCTTATTTATTAACACACATATACATATAACATACTGTATCCAATAAAAGAATCATGCCTACTAATGCATTCATACGCACATATGCATAAATCCAATGTATATAATCAATTAAGAAATCGACACCTTGGTTCCCACTACCACTACCACTTTGTCTTCGCATGCACATTATATTCATATCCAGAAGTATTTCATGTAAAGTTTACATTTCTTAATTGTTTAACATTTTATTTAAGCCTTGCCTGCAATTCAAAGATGCAGATAATGGGTATTGCATTGGTACCCCATGGGTACAGTAATCGCATTGGTATCCGTGGAGATATCACATTCACATTGGTACCCTAAGGTACATAATTATCAATATTAATATCGCATTGGGGAATCCAGCAAGGATTCTAATCGCATTGTGATTCAAGAGGAATCGAACGCATTAGGCTGCAACACTTAGACCCTATAAGCATTCCTATCTATCCACTACTTGACTTGCAGGCTAAACATTATTAAGTCCAGTTATTTGTTCAATTACTCTGATACCAACAATATGGTATTACACATGAGTACAATAGCATGCTTCATCAATTACGCATACTTATGAGTTATTAGAATAAACTCACATTCATACAGTAGTAACAACCACCTTATCAATTCGCAAGATAACTTATAAACAAATGTAAAATAATATATAAGTTATTGAATAACTTCATTAATCATGTAAATATATTCACCATATTGGTTCATTTAATTAAACGTTATCTTATTCGTACCATAACGCATAAAGCAACGTAGTATAAACTGTAATTTACACATTCACATGGCTTATCAAGCAAGCCAACATTCATCAATCACATACATTCATCATACTTAATCATAGCATTTAACACATAATAATCCACATTAGATGATGTTAGACAAGTTTGCATTATTGATTATACATGTATCTATCATTTATTCAAGTTCTATAGCTCATTGTGTAAAACAGGGGTACCTCACGGTGGCAATCATTTTGTTGTCACCGTGACATACAAACCCAATCCGGCAGAATGAAATTCAAGGTATGTCACACTCTATCATTTGATTCATACAAATCATATATATATTGTAACACCCCAAAACCACCCCAGTAGTTTGAGCCTGTCCGTGTCTGTATGTGTGCATTTTTATGTGTTACATGTAGGTGTTTAATTGGTTTATTTATTTAATTTAAGTGTATTAGTTTGAGTTGAGAAGAGGAGATAGGCTAGTGTAGGGTATAAGTGAGTGTATGAAAATTAAGTGTGAGTAAGAGAAAGCTTAGTGTACATATTAGTGTATGGGATTAGGATATGAGCAAAGGATAAGTTAATGTGTATAGTAAAGTATGGGAGTAGGGTGTGATGTGGGGGCAAGTGTCTTAAGGAGAGATTGACAAGTGGCAAAGGGGATAAGTGGGCATTTATTGGGTTGGTGAAGAGAGAGAAAAAGGGCAGCCTTTCCCTTGATTTCCCGTTCCCCTCCTCCTTTTCACGCCATTTCCTTCTTCTTCTTCTTCCTTCTCCTTTGTTCTTCCTTTTCTTTACTTAATCTTGCTCCCACTTCCTTAATTGAGTAATTAGAGTTGATTAGCTTGTGGATTTTGGAAGCTTATAGGTGAGTTGGGGTTATGGGTGTTTTAGATTCTTCTTCTTCCTCTTCTCTAGGTTTTATAATTATATATGTATGTTTGGGTAGTTGTAAAATTGATCTTGATTGTTATGGGTTTGTGATTCAGAGGAGACTCCTAGACCTGATAAAGGGAAAGGAATTGCTAGCGGGAGCGGAGCTCGTGAATAGGAGCTAAGGAGAGAAGGTTTGGGAATGTTCATCTTTATTGTGTATTTATGATTTGAGTTTGATAATTGTGGTTTTGCTTTGATTGGGTTTATGAGTGGTGTTATTATAGCTTGAATGGAAGTTAGTGTGATATGTGATGTGAAAGAATGAATATTGTTGAAGGAATTGTGAGAAACTATATGAATATTTGTAATTGGTGTTATAATTGCTGTTTTGGAATTTCTTAGAGTTGGACATGTAATTGATTTGATTTAATTGAGATAAATGGTGTTAAAGTTGGGTTTTTATTTATGTTATGAGTTGTAAATGCTTGCGTTACTTAATTTTGAGGTTTGGAATCAATTTTGGAAGTTTGAATGTGATTTGTGTAAGTTTTCTGCAGAATTTGGGCGTAAGAGCTGAAAAACCCGTGTCTATCGCGATCGCGACACTGTCGCGAGTGCGATAGAGCGCGGAGGTTTCGGCCCTCGCGCCGGCGCGAGAAGCGTCGTGCCAAGAGCTCGAGGGAACTCTCTGTCGCCAGCGCGACATACGTCGCGAGCGTGACAGAGCGCTCAACCTCCGAGCATTTGCTGGGCTCCCCTCTGTCGCGAGCGCGATGGACTTGGACAGTTACCTTCTATCGCGAGCGCGACAACAGTCGCGAGCGCGACAGAGAGTGGCGCCTTCGCCCTCTCGCGAGCGCGGGATTCTCTCGCGACCGTGAGACTCGGCGGGTAGTTGTGTTTTGGTCTCTGTCGCGAGCGCGACAGTTGTCGCGAGCGCGACAGGCGCGACTTCCAAACTTTATTTCTTTTCCTTTTTGCTTAATGACTTAATTTCTTTGCATGCAGTTTTCATTAAGCTTTGATTATCTTTTTGCACGAATAATATATATGTAAATGTGATAAGATTTTGCATAACCTGCTAGTGTCGGATAAGTGGATAGTTAGGCATGCCTAATAGAGTTTTGTGCCGCTACAGCTATATGTACGACTTTGGACCCTGATCAAGTCCCACGATTGGATCCTCGCGATCCCTCTGTCTGAATATTTCTTAAGATTCCACGTAATAACAATTTGGAAACAAAATAAAAAGAATGATTCGATACCTTCGGGTATCTATATGTCTATATGACGATATCGATACTCTCAAGTATCTATATGTACTCGTTATCCACTCATTGGGATCAAGCAGGTGTCATTGTGTTTTGTACAAAAATTCTTGAATGTGGATGCCAATATCTGAATCAACTATGTAAGATTACATGCCCATAATTGTATTGTTATCATATGCTTTCTGTCATCGTCACTGTGAGTGGTGGTTATGCATTTTGTGTTTTCCCCACTAAGCGATTTCGCTTAGCACGGGTGTTTATCCGTGTAGGTGTGGAAGGTTTTGGTACGCGTGTTCTGGGCGCGTCGCATCGGGAAGGCCAACGCAACTAGAGATGGGGTGTTTTATAGTATAGGCTTTCCTTTCTTTTTGTAATAGATGTATTATTTTGATAGCCCTTTTGAACAGTGTATCTTGGGCTTTTGTAAATTGGTTCTTTTTGTAATCTGATGTAATATGTAAAGACTTTCTTTTGGTATATTAATAAAGTATACATTTTGTTCAGTATCATTCTTCTCTGTATTAAAGTCTTAATTATCTATGATATGTCGCTTTATATATGTAATGTTTGCATGTTTGTACTAGTGGGGTGTGACACTCCTATCTATCCAGGGAGCCCTCTCCCTCCAATCTGTAAGGAAGTCTCCTTGGTATAGGTTGGGGTGTGACATTAGGTGGTATCAGAGCAATTGGTTTAGATGTTACTGGGTTTCAGTGTGTTAGCTAGTTGTTAGAGTTGTGTTGGCCTGATGCGCACTGCGTTTATGTTTTGTAGTTATGGAGTCCGCCCGTGGATCGCTTGAGGGGTCAGCGAAAGTGCTAATCCCCAAGAGCAGGATCCCTCAGTTTCTGGTCCGGCTCAACCTCCTAGGGGGTATCCTGAGGTGCCTTTGGGACCAATGGAAGCGATGCTTCAGAGTATGACAAGGGTACTTGAAAGGGTAACAGCGCCTAGTGCCCCAATTGAAAGGTTAAGAAAACATGGTGCAGAGAATTTCTTTGGTACTAGCATAGATGAATCTTATAAAGCAGAGATGTGGTTAGAAAAGACATCCAGAGTACTTAGGGAGATTAGATGCCCACCGGAGCAAGAAGTGGAGTGTGCCTTGTCTTTGTTACAAGGTTCTGCCTATGATTGGTGGAGGTTGGTAGTTAGTCAACCGCAAGTTCCTGAACCGATTACATGGGAGTTCTTTGAGGGCGAGTTTCAGACTTGGTTTGTGACCAAAGCTTATAAAGATGCCAAGTGGGCACAGTTTCTCACTCTTAAGCAAAGAATGATGTCTGTGGCTGAGTATGAGGACGAGTTCAATAAGCTCAGTAAGTATGCGCCGCCAAGAGTTCTCACGAAAGAGTTTCGATGTCAGCATTTTGAATCAGGTTTGAATGAGTCTTTGAAGGTAATGTTAATTTCATTGATGTTGGCACCGAATGTGAAGTATTACCAGTTGGTTCAAGCAGCCTTGAGGGCGGAGCGTTCTGAGAATATATTAAGAGAAAAGGCTCAAAGAAGAAAGTCTGCAAGAGGTGGCTCTTCTTCAGGCAAGAGGCCGAGGGAGTCGCAAGGAAATTTTGCTGATGAGTCTACAGCTAATCCGGCCCCTAGAGGGAGGAGACAGGGTTCTTCCAGGGGATCGGGCTTAGGTAGAGGAGATGGCCCTCCCCGATGTTCTCATTGTAAGAGACAACATTGGGGTGAATGTCGGTGGTTAACAGGAGGCTGTTTTAAATGTGGTTCTACGGACCATTTACTTGCAAATTGTTCGAACCGACTTGGAGATCCTTTGGGACAACAAGAAGGGAGCCGAGTTGGATCTAATGTACCCCAAGGAAGTCGTAATAGGGGTAGAGGAAGGGGTCGTGGTGGACGGCCTCGAGATAGAGAAGCCTCAAAATCAGTAGATCGCCCTGTGCCATCATCTGGTAGGGCTTATGCTATGAAGGCCCGAGAGGAACAGAATGCTCCTGAAGTGATTGCCGGTAAGTTCTCTTTGCTTGATTCTGAAGTTTATGTTTTAATTGACCCGGGCTCTACCCATTCTTATGTGTGTTCTGGTAAGTTGTGGGATAGTTTGGGTAGTGAGGAGAAGATGGAATATGAGATTTGTGTATCCAGTCCGTTGGGTCAGAGTGTTATGGTTAATCGTGTATGTCGGAAGTGTCCTTTAAAGATTCAAGGTACAGAGTTTGCAGTGGATTTAATTTGTTTGCCATTCCATGAGTATGATATTATTTTGGGAATGGATTGGTTGGATAAACATCGCGCGGTAGTGGATTGTCATAGGAAAGTAATGGTTTTGAGGGATAAAGATCAAATGCCTGTTGTGGTAAAGGGAATTGGAAGTAGTTCTTTGCATAATGTGGTATCAGCTATGAAAGCCAGAAGATTTATCAGCAAGGGATGTGAAGCATTTTTGGCTGTGGTTTTAGATTCTCGGAGAGGTCAAGTTCAGATTCAAGACATTCCGGTTGTAAGAGATTTTGTAGATGTTTTTCCGGAAGAATTACCGGGACTACCTCCAGAGAGAGAAGTTGAACTGTCAGTAGAAATTCTCCCGGGGACAGCTCCGATTTCTAAGGCTCCTTACAGAATGGCCCCAGTGGAATTGAAGGAATTAAAGAGTCAGTTGCAAGAGTTGTTGGATAAAGGATTCATTCGGCCTAGTGTGTCGCCGTGGGGTGCTCCAGTGCTGTTTGTTAAGAAGAAAGATGGAACCCTTCGGATGTGCATTGATTATCGACAGCTTAACAAAGTGACTATCAAGAATAAGTATCCACTGCCGAGGATTGAGGATCTTTTTGATCAGTTGAGAGGAGCTGGGGTATTCTCTAAGATAGATTTGAGGTCAGGCTATTACCAGTTAGGGGTGAAAGAAGCAGATGTGGCGAAGACGACTTTTCGGACGCGTTATGGTCATTATGAATTTCTAGTGATGCCCTTTGGTTTGACTAACGCGCCTGCAGCCTTTATGGATCTGATGAACCGGGTTTTTCGACCGTATCTGGATAAGTTTGTTGTGGTATTTATTGATGACATTTTGGTGTACTCTAGAAATCGAAAAGAACATGAGGAACATCTTAGATTAGTATTGCAAATGTTAAGAGATCATCAGCTGTATGCGAAACTCAGTAAGTGTGAGTTTTGGTTGAAAGAAGTAGTTTTCCTTGGACATGTGGTATCAGCAGAAGGTGTATGTGTTGATCCAAGTAAGATTGAAGCAATTGTTAATTGGATGCCTTCGAAGAATGTACCAGAAGTAAGAAGTTTTCTGGGGTTAGCAGGGTATTACCGACGGTTTGTTCAGGGGTTTTCAGTGTTAGCATCTCCTTTGACCAAGCTACTTCGGAAGGATGTCAAGTTTGTATGGTCTGAAAAGTGTCAAGCCAGTTTTGATCGGTTGAAAAAGTTATTGGTTAAAGCTCCTGTGCTCACGCAACCGGTTTCGGGTAAGGAATACACTATGTACAGTGATGCTTCGGGCATTGGCTTAGGTTGTGTTTTGATGCAAGGGAATAAAGTGGTAGCTTATGCATCAAGACAGTTGAAGCCTCATGAACGGAATTATCCGACTCACGATCTGGAGTTAGCAGCGGTAGTGTTTGCGCTTAAGGTTTGGCGACACTACTTGTATGGGGAGACGTGCAGAATTTTTACCGATCATAAGAGTCTTAAATACTTGTTAACTCAGAAGGAGTTAAATTTGAGGCAGCGGAGATGGTTAGAGCTATTCAAGGATTATGATTGTATTATTGACTATCATCCGGGTAAAGATAATGTGGTGGCAGATGCTCTTAGTAGGAAGTCTTTGTCTGCGTTACTGGCTAGTCGAGGCAGATGGAGATTTGATTCTGAAGGTGCTCAACTTAAAGTTAAACCAAGTTTAAGATCAGAAATTGCAGAGGCTCAATTAGATGATCATGTGCTTCAGCGTGTTTATCAAGCTGTGAAAGAGGGCAAGCGCACTGAATACTTATTAGACAATGAAGGAGTGTTGATACATGGTAATCGGTTATGTATACCTAATGTGGGGGAGTTAAGAAAGAAACTATTGCAGGAAGCTCATTCATCAATCTTCACTATGCATCCTGGTGGGGATAAGATGTATCGAGATCTGAAGCAATTTTATTGGTGGCCGGGAATGAAAAGAGAGATAACAGAATTTGTTTCAAGGTGTCTTACTTGTCAGCAAGTGAAAACCGAGCATCAAGTGCCATCGGGATTGCTTCATCCCTTACCCATTCCTCAATGGAAGTGGGATGACATCACGATGGATTTTGTATCTGGTCTTCCTATGACTCAGCGTAAGCATGATTCTGTATGGGTCATAGTAGATCGATTATCGAAGTCTGCACATTTTCTACCGGTGCGAGTGGATTACTCGATGGACAAGTTGGCAGAACTTTATGTGGATGAGATAGTTCAATTGCATGGAATTCCGTTATCCATTGTATCAGATCGAGATCCCCGTTTTACATCCAAGTTTTGGAAAGAACTTCAGGCAGCTTTGGGAACACGGTTAAATTTCAGTACTGCTTTCCATCCGCAGTTGGATGGTCAGTCAGAGAGGGTTATTCAGGTTCTAGAAGATATGCTCCGGGGTTGTGCCTTAGAATTTTCAGGAAGCTGGGATCGGTATGTGTCTTTAATGGAATTCGCTTATAATAACAGTTACTAGGTAAGTATTGGTATGGCTCCTTATGAAGCACTGTATGGACGGAAATGCAGAACACCAGTGTGTTGGACTGAACTGTCAGAAAAAGCTATGATAGGTCCGGATGTAGTGCGGGATACCGAAGAGAAGGTGAGAGTTGTGCAACAGAACTTGAAGGCAGCTAAGGACTGACAACGTTCTTATGCTAATCTGAAGCGCAGAGATATTCAGTATGAAGTGGGTGATAAAGTTTTCTTGAAAGTGTCACCATGGCGTAAGGTTCTCCGTTTTGGAAAGAAAGGCAAACTAAGTCCACGTTTTATTGGGCCTTATGAGATTCTAAGGAAAGTAGGTCCAGTAGCGTATCAGTTAGATTTGCCTATGGAGTTAGCTAGACTACATGATGTTTTTCATGTGTCTATGCTTCGGAGATATCGGTCAGATCCTTCGCATGTGCTACCAGTGCAAGATATTCGGATTCAATCAGACTTTTCTTTTGATGAAGAACCGAAGAGGATTTTGGATAAGGAAATCAGACAGCTTCGGAATAAGCAGATACCTTTAGTCAAAGTTTTATGGCAGCATCACGGTATTGAAGAAGCTACATGGGAACCAGAGGAAGATATGAGATTACAATACCCTCAGTTGTTTAAAGCAGGTAAGAATTTCGAGGACGAAATTCTGTTAAGTGGGGGAGTATTGTAACACCCCAAAACCACCCCAGTAGTTTGAGCCTGTCCGTGTCTGTATGTGTCCATTTTTATGTGTTACATGTAGGTGTTTAATTGGTTTATTTATTTAATTTAAGTGTATTAGTTTGAGTTGAGAAGAGGAGATAGGCTAGTGTAGGGTATAAGTGAGTGTATGAAAATTAAGTGTGAGTAAGAGAAAGCTTAGTGTACATATTAGTGTATGGGATTAGGATATGAGCAAAGGATAAGTTAATGTGTATAGTAAAGTATGGGAGTAGGGTGTGATGTGGGGGCAAGTGTCTTAAGGAGAGATTGACAAGTGGCAAAGGGGATAAGTGGGCATTTATTGGGTTGGTGAAGAGAGAGAAAAAGGGCAGCCTTTCCCTTGATTTCCCGTTCCCCTCCTCCTTTTCACGCCATTTCCTTCTTCTTCTTCTTCTTCCTTCTCCTTTGTTCTTCCTTTTCTTTACTTAATCTTGCTCCCACTTCCTTAATTGAGTAATTAGAGTTGATTAGCTTGTGGATTTTGGAAGCTTATAGGTGAGTTGGGGTTATGGGTGTTTTAGATTCTTCTTCTTCCTCTTCTCTAGGTTTTATAATTATATATGTATGTTTGGGTAGTTGTAAAATTGATCTTGATTGTTATGGGTTTGTGATTCAGAGGAGACTCCTAGACCTGATAAAGGGAAAGGAATTGCTAGCGGGAGCGGAGCTCGCGAATAGGAGCTAAGGAGAGAAGGTTTGGGAATGTTCATCTTTATTGTGTATTTATGATTTGAGTTTGATAATTGTGGTTTTGCTTTGATTGGGTTTATGAGTGGTGTTATTATAGCTTGAATGGAAGTTAGTGTGATATGTGATGTGAAAGAATGAATATTGTTGAAGGAATTGTGAGAAACTATATGAATATTTGTAATTGGTGTTATAATTGCTGTTTTGGAATTTCTTAGAGTTGGACATGTAATTGATTTGATTTAATTGAGATAAATGGTGTTAAAGTTGGGTTTTTATTTATGTTATGAGTTGTAAATGCTTGCGTTACTTAATTTTGAGGTTTGGAATCAATTTTGGAAGTTTGAATGTGATTTGTGTAAGTTTTCTGCAGAATTTGGGCGTAAGAGCTGAAAAACCCATGTCTGTCGCGAGCGCGACAGAGCGCGGAGGTTTCGGCCCTAGCGCCGGCGCGAGAAGCGTCGCGCCAAGAGCTCGAGGGAACTCTCTGTCGCCAGCGCGACAGAGCGCTCAACCTCCAAGCGTTTGCTGGGCTCCCCTCTGTCGCGAGCGCGTGGTGGTCGCGAGCGCGATGGACTTGGACAGTTACCTTCTATCGCGAGCGCGACAACAGTCGCGAGCGCGACAGAGAGTGGCGCCTTCGCCCTCTCGCGAGCTCGGGATTCTCTCGCGACCGTGAGACTCGGCGGGTAGTTGTGTTTTGGTCTCTGTCGCGAGCGCGACAGGCGCGACTTCCAAACTTGATTTCTTTTCCTTTTTGCTTAATGACTTAATTTCTTTGCATGCAGTTTTCATTAAGCTTTGATTATCTTTTTGCACGAATAATATATATGTAAATGTGATAAGATTTTGCATAACCTGCTAGTGTCGGATAAGTGGATAGTTAGGCATGCCTAATAGAGTTTTGTGCCGCTGCAGCTATATGTACGACTTTGGACCCTGATCAAGTCCCACGATTGGATCCTCGTGATCCCTCTGTCTGAATCTTTCTTAAGATTCCACGTAATAACAATTTGGAAACAAAATAAAAAGAATGATTCGATACCTTCTGGTATCTATATGTCTATATGACGATATCGATACTCTCAAGTATCTATATGTACTCGTTATCCACTCATTGGGATCAAGCAGGTGTCATTGTGTTTTGTACAAAAATTCTTGAATGTGGATGCCAATATCTGAATCAACTATGTAAGATTACATGCCCATAATTGTATTGTTATCATATGCTTTCTGTCATCGTCACTGTGAGTGGTGGTTATGCATTTTGTGTTTTCCCCACTAAGCGATTTCGCTTAGCACGGGTGTTTATCCGTGTAGGTGTGGAAGGTTTTGGTACGCGTGTTCTGGGCGCGTCGCATCGGGAAGGCCAACGCAACTAGAGATGGGGTGTTTTATAGTATAGGCTTTCCTTTCTTTTTGTAATAGATGTATTATTTTGATAGCCCTTTTGAACAGTGTATCTTGGGCTTTTGTAAATTGGTTCTTTTTGTAATCTGATGTAATATGTAAAGAATTTCTTTTGGTATATTAATAAAGTATACATTTTGTTCAGTATCATTCTTCTCTGTATTAAAGTTTTAATTATCTCTGATATGTCGCTTTATATATGTAATGTTTGCATGTTTGTACTAGTGGGGTGTGACACTCCTATCTATCCAGGGAGCCCTCTCCCTCCAATCTGTAAGGAAGTCTCCTTGGTATAGGTTGGGGTGTGACATGTATGTATTCATTACAAACATTAAGTCATCCTCTTACATATCTCATTCATTTCAATCATGCTCATATTTTCCTCATATACAATATAACCTCATTACACACATACACATGGTTCATAATCACATTAAGCAAACTCATTTCATTTGATATCCTTCATTTATGTGTAACCTAATCTCAACTCATAATTGTGCATACTTGTTCATACTACACATGCTCATATATATATAAAGGCATCATAATCCTTAAATTTCATTTAACTTGACTAAATTCTATTTCACATAATTATACATTATTACTTCATTAGTTTATTACTAATCTCAATCATATTCATGTGTATTTCCCAAGTGATAACTATTCTTATACTCATTTTATACTCCTAAACATGCATCGGATAGATCCTAGAAAGTTTCGGTGCAATATGGGTTCAATTCGGGAAGAAAAGCACATAAAATAGTCAAAACAGAAGGGGTCACTGTGGCAATGGCTTTGTTGTGACCGTGAGGTCCAAAAATAAGCATTCTACCTTCTCTACGTATTGGTCATGGTGGAAATGAACTGGTTGTCACCGTGACATACCAAAATTTAGCAAAACAGAATGTATGACTCTGGACTGCTTTACTACCCAATTTTCAAAAGCATGTAACAATGCCTAAACCTCATTTTTAGACAAAAATTCCTTTTAACATTTGTTCCCTAGGATGTTAAGTTTCAAATGAAACAAGTTTCAGGTCATTTGAACATCTAAAATGTTAGATATGAATTATACAACCATAACTGCTCAAATGAGCCAGTCAAAGTAGAAACACCTCAGTTTTGGTCACTTTTGGGACACTTAGACCTAGAATTAGCTCAACCATATTTCTGAGAAAATTTTAGGTACGGATCTTAGGTTTCAGAAAACATTTGAAGAAACCATTTTGGAGCATTAGAACTCGATATATGGGCAAAACAGTTACTAAAGGTCAAGAGAGAGCCACCCAGAAACTTACTCTACAAACACATTTTTCCTACTACGTGCCTATGACCTCTAAATTCAACTTTAATGACATTTTTAACCAACATTCAGTAATAATAATATATTTATATATATGTTAACTTGTAATAGGCACAATCCTTATCTCAATTTGATTAAAACTCAAGGAGTTATGGCCCAAGGAACATAACATGCTCCAAAAGGCCCTCCTACAGAAATAGTTACACTTAAATTCACTTTTGTAGACTTTAGAGCCTGCAATTCATCATCATTATTTCTAAGTCAATTATGAACACATATCATTGAAACTAACCCCATTAACCCCATTCAATTTCATAATCATACAACTCAAATTATGACACTTACAATTAAAGTAAGTCAAATATAACTCAACTCACTTTTTACACTTCCAGCTCATTAACTACAAACTAACCTATTTAGTATCATTTTATCTTCACATTCATAATACACTTCCCTAACTTAATTATGAACATTACAACACACACACTTTCTTAGTAAAATTTATTCATTAGAATAAACACATCAATTCATAGTTCATTCGAAATTAGGGTTCAATCTTAGGTCAATCAAACTCATAATATTCATTATCACTCAACATGTTCATTTCCTCAATTCAACACACCACAAAACACAATTTACACTCTTAGGGTATAAAAGACTCATAGAAATCATCATACTTCAATGCATTCCTTTCTTCAATTCAAACATCTCATAGCATAATACAATTAGTCTTAACACATAGTCAATTAATTTACACATACAAAACACATAATCTATCAATTTACACACACAAAATAATTAGTTCCCAAACCTTAATTTCCTTAGCTCCTCTTAACCTCACATGGTACCTTGATCGTCAATCCTCTTCTTTCCCTTTCCTTTCTCATAGCCACCATCATATGCATAGTCAAATTCCAGAATTGGAAACATGGGGATTAATTCCCATCTTAAAACAGAAATGAAGAAGGAGTAGAAGAGGATGAAGAATAACACAATTAAACACTTACCTTGCTAACTCATAAACTTCACTCTACTAATCACTCACTTGATCACCCAATAGAAATTATGCAAATAGAAGTTGAAGGAGATGGATCACGTAAGAAAGAGGAAGAAGAAGGATAGAAATTTTGAAAGGAAATAGCTGAAGATCACATGCAAAGAATGAGGTTTTCTCTTTCCTTCAAAACTTATATTGCATGTAGGAACTAAGGCAGCTCATGCCACTTGGATTCCACTAACTCTTCTCCCCAATGCATGCTAATCCACCTCTTTCTCCTCCAATGCATGCCAATCCTAGTTGGCACTTTCTCTCTCCCTCATGCACAATCCTAGTTAGCAAATACAGAAATGAATCATGGGCTTTTTATTAAATCTGCCCCACTAATGCCATCTAGCCCAATATGCAAATCTAATTTCTTTAAGCCCATTTAACCATGCAAATGCAAGTCTAGCCCTCTAATAATATCCAACCCATTAACACTTTGGTCACTTAAACAATTTTATTTATGCAATTAAGTCCCAATTGAACAAACATTAAAATTCCAAATTTTAGGATTCTACTACATGCCATACCAACTCGTACAATTGGACTCATGTTACTCCTAGGGTGACATTCGGGCTATCACAGGGTCACTTTATACCGATTCGACTGGATTACTCCATGGATTGGTTAGCTGAGTTGTATGTGAAGGAGATTATCCGGTTGCATGGTATTCATTTGTCTATTGTCTTAGATAGAAATTCGAGCTTCACTTCTTAGTTTTGGAGGGGTTTATAAGCTGCATTAGGTACCAGATTGAATTTTAGTTCGGCTTTCCACCCGCAGACGGATGGACAGTCTGAAAGAGTAATTTAGGTCATGGAAGACTTGCATCAGGCATGTGTACTTGACTTCCCTAAAAGTTTGGATCGGTATATTCCCTTTATGGAGTTTGCTTACAATAATGGTTATCAGGCGAGTATTGGTATGGCACCATTTGAGGCTTTATATGGTAGAAAGTGTAGAATGCCAGTATGTTGGACAGAACTAACTGAGCATAAAGCCATTGGTCCTGATTTGGTGAAGGATACTAAAGAGAAAGCGAAGTTAATTCAGCAGCAATTAAAGGTTGCAAGTGATAGGCAAAAATCGTATGCGGATCTGAAGAAGAAAGACATTGAGTTTGAAGTGGGTGATAAAGTATTTCTGAAAGTGTCCCCTTAGAGGAAGGTATTAAGGTTCGGTAAATAGGGAAAGTTGTGTAGAGGTACATTGGGCCGTATGAGGTATTGGAAAGAGTGGGATCTGTGGCTTATCGGTTTGCTTTGCCACTAGCTTTAACTAAGCTCCACGATGTCTTCCATGTATTAATGCTTCGGAGATATCATTCGGACGAATCCCATATTATTCTAGTGTAAGATGTGCAAGTGCAATCAAACTTTTCCTTTGATAAGAAGCCCAAGGCAATGTTGGCAAGAGAAGTAAAACAGCTTTGGAACAAGCAAGTTCTATTAGTTAAAGTGCTTTAGCAACATCATGGGATTGAAAGCGACATGGGAACCGGAAGCAGCTATGCGAGAGAAGTATCCTTAACTGTTTGATTCAGGTATGAATTTTGCGGACGAAATTCTTATTAGGAGAGGAGAGTTGTAACAGCCTGAATTATACCCTAGTAGCAATATTGGTCAAATTAGGGTAATTAAGTATATTTAAATTGAAGTTTGCTGAATTCTGGAATTTAATGTAATTGAATTAAGGGCTTGATGGTATAACAAAATAAGTTTTAGTGGCCATATTGTACAAGTGCATGATTAAGTTAGTGGATGTTTAATTATTGGTTAATGGTGTTTAAGTTAACCAAGCATTATTTTGGGTTGTAGTGGTGGAAATCCGGGTGTCCTTCATAGGTTGTGCCACCTCATCTTTGAACATGCAATATAAACCTTGGAGGAGAGAGAAACTCCACTCCTTTTCATGTGAATTTCGGTGCCCTTTCTCTCTCAAAAATTTGATTTTCTTCTTCTTCTTCTTCTTCTTCTTCTTCTTCTTCTTCTTCTTCTCTTCTTCCTTCGTGAGCCATTCTTTTAGTTTTGATCCACATAATTTCTGTTGCTGCTCAATTGGTGCTTTGGATTGGGTTGAATTTATAAGTGGTCAAGGTAAGTGATTAGTGTTAGTTGTTTTTCTTCTCCTCTTTCTTGATTCTAAGTTATTGTGGAATTTAATTCTTAGTTCAAATCTGGAAATGGATATTTGAGTAGTGGTTGATCAAAAGAAGGAAAAAGGAAAGGCAAAGATTCGTGAACCAAGTATAAAGTGATCTTGGGAGGACCTTAGGAGAGGAGGTTGGGAATACTATTTCGTGTGTTCTTTAACGTGTATGAATATTTTGATGTATGATTGAGTTATATGATTGATGAATATAGAAAATGAGTAATTATGTGCTTTTGTTAATTGAATAGAAGTGATGAATTGTTGTGTTGTTTGTGGCCATGAGATTGAAATTAAGCATGTTGTTCTGTTTTTATGTAATTTATGGTGTTAATATGCAAATTGTATAATTGTGGAATAATGAGAATTTTGAACATGTCAGGTTAAGGGTATGTTCATTGGGTAGTCTTATGTGTGTTTAGAGTTTTGCATATTAATAGTGAATGGATTTCAAGCTTGACTAGCTTAAGAGGGTAAAAGCTGGATGTGTAGGGTAAATGTCCTTATAGGTTTGTTTAAACTATAGCTTCAATTGAACAACTCTAAAATCAATGAGACTAAGGGATTTGGTTCTTAAGAACAGGTCTATAATGTGCTAGAATTAGCATTTCTGAATTGGGGGTTCTGTGGTTTTCAATATTTGTGCCTAAGTTAGCTTAAGCTTGTAGGAGGGTTTTTGAAGCATGTATTGTTTCCTTGGCCACAAGTCCTTAAATTTATGATCAAAGATAAAGAGAATTATTTCATTGTACTCTTAATTAAGTGTTTAGAAGGCCATGAAGTCAGATAACTATGTTAGATGGGCTTTAGAGGTCATAAGTGTGTTTAGGATAGAATGCATGATCACAAGAGTGTGAAGCTTAGAGCTTTCAATAGGAAATTCAGTTCTGCCGCGAGGGCAATAAAATGCTCCATCGGACTGAATTTGTTATTTTGGCTTCTATCATGTGCACAAGCTTTTGCGCGAGCATGATATACGTATAGCCTGCGTTAGTCGGTCATGGATAGATATACATGCTTATAGAGTTCTGATAGCTGCAGCCCCTCTGTTCTGGACCCTAATCAGGTCCCCGTTTTGATCCTCGCTATCCTCAATATGTACGGATCTTGTTTAAGATCCCCCAATGTGAAAACGTTTTTGATGAGAAAATAAAGATGTTGCTTTTTGATTGTACCCTCAGGTACCCTAATGTGTTATGTTCACTCGTTTATCCACCCTCTTTGACTTAGTAGGCAATTATAGGAATAAAAAAATGTAAAGGAATTGATAAGTTCTTTGATGTTTGCCAAAAAGATATGTGAATGAGTATGGAATGTGTTTGTTGATATATATATATATATATATTATCTAAGGTTGTGCTTTATGCACTCATATATTCTGGATCCTTTATGGACATTATGTGGAATTGTGTGGTATCTTCGTGTACCTGAATGCTTTTGTATCTGAATCTAATGTCAGTAAAATGAAAAGAGATGTAACAGATAATGGTTATTCTAATAGGTGTGTAAGAATGAATATTGACTATATAAGCATTCGAATGTGGAAATGCCTGTCACTAATCTGTTTGAAAGTTACGAGTATTCATTGTCTATCTAAATTCTTTGTAGAGAGTTGTTGAAGTAATTGATATAATTGACTATTTAGTAAATGAACTTTATGTATATTCATTTATATGTTTGAAATGAGAATACAGGTATGTTGTATATTATTTGCCTACTGAATCGTAGCTTGGATATCTACTATAAGTATATTGGTAAGGAATTTATGTGCGTTGTTTGTTGGTGCCCCGTGAGTACGATAATGATGTGCATATATTAGTTAAGGGAAATAAAATAGTAAGCATGATATAGATAACTGGACTTAGGGAGTGAGTTAAGATTAATTTTAGAATATGTGTGCATAAGGTTTTCTGTAGAATTACGTGGTTATGATTCCCAACAATAGGGATGCATAGGAAGCTTGGGATAATTATTTCAAGCCCGAACCAACTCTGAAGATTAAGATGTTTTTGTTTAATTTTAAGTAAATGGAATTTTTTGATTTAATGAACAATTCTATAGTCTGCTGGCAATATAGGCATGTGTGGGGTATGTTTTAGGGTTTAGTTCTAAGAAATTTTATCATTCTATGTTCTGTTATGTTTTCTTCTGGTAGCATCCTTTACTTGTCAGTGTGCTCCAACCATATTACTGTGTGGAGGGCCATACGGGTAAGGGGTGTTACAATAGATCTTCATTACCTTGAAAGGTCTTAACCATCTTGGCTTTAACTTCCCAGGAAACAATTTCAATCTTGAATTGTAAAGTAAAACAAGATCTCCCTCATGAAGTTCCTTCTTTAATAAAGGCTTATCATGCCATAATTTTGTACGATCCTTGTAAAACTTTGCATTTTCATAAGCATTCATCTTCAATTCTTCTAATTCATTAAGTTGAAGTAACTTTTTCCTACTTGCCTTCTTCATATCAAAATTCAAAGCTCTTATTGCCCAATATGCCTATATGCTCAAGTTCCACAGGCAAGTGACAAGATTTTCCATAGATTAATTGGTAAGGTGTAAGGCCAATGGGAGTCTTAAAGGCTATCCTATATGCCCACAAGGCATCATCTAGCTTTAATGCCCAATCCTTCCTTGAAGAAGACACTATTTTCTCTAGGATCCATTTAATCTCCTTATGGCTCACCTAAACTTGACCACTTGTTTGAGAATGATATAGAGTAGCAACCTTGTGTGTTACTCCATATTTCTTCAAAAGAGCTTATATCACTTGGTTACAAAAATGTGAACCTCCATCACTAATTAAAGCTCTAGGAGTACCAAATCTTGGAAAAATTATTTTCATTAGCATCTTCTTAACAACCTTAACATCATTTGTAATGGCAGGTATTGCTTCAACCAATTTGGAGATATAATCTACCATAACCCAAATATATTTACATCCTAAAGAACTTGGAAATGGACCCATAAAATCTATGCCCCAAACGTCAAAAAGCTGAACTTCAAGAATTCCTTTCAAAGGCATCTCATGTTTCCTAGAAATATTACCCATTCTTTGACACCTATCACATGTGAGCACAAAATCTCTAGCATCTTTGAACAATGTAGGCCACCAAAAACTAGATTGAAGCACCTTAAATGCTATTTTTGATGCACTAAAATGGCCACCTACCTCTAAAGAATGACAATGTCTTAGGACATCTCAAACTTCATCTTAAGGAATGCAACTTCTAATCAAACTATCTACACATCTCCTATAAAGTAATGGTTCCTCCCAATAATGGAACTTACTATCATGCAGAAATTTCTTTCTTCGTCTATAATTTAGCCCATAAGGAAGAACACCACTTACTAAATAGTTTCCAATGTTAGAAAACCATGGAATTTCTTTTAATGCCAAACTAAGAAGGTGCTCACCATGAAAGGTTTCATTAATTGGCACACCATCATTATCACACCCCATTTTCCCCCTAGTAGTATGAGCCTATTTGTGTGTGTGCATGCATTATGTGTTTTGGGCATGTCCTAAGGGTATTTTGGTAAAAATACATGTTTTAATGGTTTTATTAGCATGTGGATGCATGTATGTTATTTGGGTGTGAATTAGTTGGGTTAAGTTTGGGTGTGCATGAGTGTACCATTATAGGGTGTGAGTAGTGGAGTTAGGGTTGTGTGCTTTACTCACACATTAGTAGGGTGTTTTAAGTTGAGAGTGCATTGTGTGTGAGTAGTGTATGCTTGTTGGGTGTGAGTGATTGGTTTCCACCAATAGGAAAAGGACAAGTGTAGGGTTAGGGAAAAAGATGAGTTAAGAGAGAAGGGAAAACCGGGAAAGGCAGAGACTCATTTCTTCTTCCCGGTTCTTCTTCTCCTTTATCTCATCTTCTTCCTTTGCTCTTATTTTGAAACACTAGCTTTGATTCAAGACACTGTTAGTGGAAATCAATCATCTCCTTTGCATTCCTTTGGTAAGTTATTGCATTTTTCATCTTGTTCTTCATTGTTCTTCTTCTTCTTCATTTTCTGGGTTTGGAGTTTTGATATAGGGTTTGGTTTTTTGTGTGTTATTGTTGGTATGTTGGTTAGTTGAGCCTCCCCGTGACCCGAAAGGCAAAGACAAGGCTGGGAGTAGTGGAACCAAGTGACTGAAGCTAGGATTACAGGTTTGGGAATTTTGCATTTACTGGGTTTGCTACGATTGGTTATTTACTGTGTATTGGCTTGGTTTGATTCTTTTTATGATAATATGATGTATTGATGTTGCATGTTGGAATTTGAATGAATGGGTTTTGGTTGTGGTTAATGCATGAAGATTGAGACCTTGAAAATGGAATTGAGGTGAATTTGAGCTTACTGTCATTTTTCTGTGTTTGGATTTTTTTGAATTTTAATTTGGCTATTCCCTGTTTTGAGTGGGTAATAGTTAAGGAAGTGATTTTGTATTATTTATGTTGGCTTTTACGTGCTTGAGGAAGCTAATTTAAGGTAAGAATGATTGGAGTTGAGTTGGGATGATTTCTGGAAATTCTGGGTTCTAAATGAATTTCATAATGTTAGGGTTTTCGGAAATCTAATCGGGGAGGAAGAAGGCCAAAGTGAGCAGCTCACGAGACGTGAGCAATGCTCATGAGTTGTGAGCAATCCTCATGATACGTGAGCAACCTTCACGACTCGTGAAGGTTGTTCAGGACTCTTTGGGGCCTTTCTGTCGCGAGCCCGACCGAAGTTGCAACCGCGGCAGTGATTCTTTTTTGCCCTATTTTCTCCATGTGATCAGTTTTTATAAAAACGATTTTCAAATGACTTGGGTGGCTTTTTCCTCTACTGGGTGCTAAATTACCTTGTTTATATGAATGATTATCATAATTTAATCGTGATAAATAATATGTTATTATGATATATGTTATACGAATGATGTGTTATCCATGAGAAATTATACGTGTTATTTTGGAATATGTAGTGGGTTATGCATGTCCTATTATGATGTCTTAATATGAATGTGAATATAATTATGTGTCATACTTGGAAACATGATTGAATGATGCATGACCTGCTAGAGTCAAGTAAGTGGATAGTTAGGCATGCCTAATAGAGTCTCTTAGCTACAGCCCTCAGTTCTGTCTGGACCCCGATCAGGTCCCAGTTTGGTTCCTCGTGAACCCCTTATGCATTTTGGATCTTGTTTAAGGTCCCCCTTTGTAAAATGTTTTGAATGTGACAAAAATAAAATGGTTTTTTATTCGTACCCGTAAGGTACGTTGTGCGTTCGTTCGTGCCTATAAGGTACGTTGTGCGTTTACTCATTATCCACTATTGTGAGTCAGCAGGTGCTCTTTTTGTTTTGTTCCGCTTTGATGTGATTAGAAGAATATGGTATTCGGATGCGTATAACGATGAGTATGAGAAATTAATTAAAGTGTAAATGAATGTGGATGTGAACATATGAATGCATGTCTTTATTATGCAAGTATGATTATATTGCTGATATCATTATCCGTATTTGTCATATTGTATGTGTATTGCATTGACGACCATTGTGAATGGCCGTCCACTCTTTTGTTGTGTGTTCCCCACTTAGCACGGTGTTTTATCCGTGCAGGTGCGAAGGATGGTGTTCTTTTGCGAGAGTTATCCCCAATCAAGCCAACACAGAGGGTTTAATATTGGAGCTTTATTTTGATAGCATGCTGATTCTTTTGTATCAGAACTCTCTTTACACCATTATTTTATAAAGCTTCCGCATTTACATACTTTGGGATATGTAATTATTTTATTCTTGCTTTTGATCAGAACATTTTTGTAATGAATTTTGCTATTGTAATGATGGATCATTCTGATGCTTATGAAAGTTTTAATTTTCCCGTAATGATGTTTGTTTATTATGTACGAATGTCTGCTTTGTATCTTTATCTGTTTGGTGACACACCCGACTCATATAGCTTCTCACTCTGTAAGGATGGGTACGCCTACGTATAGGTAGGGGGTGTTACAGTTTTTGGTATCAGAGCCTAGGTTTAGGCATTTCTGGGTGTTGTTGATGTGTTGAGCTGCATAGATGTGTATATGTCTAGATCTGTGTTGGCTGACGTGGTTGTCTTCTTGTTATTTTAGATGGCTTCTAACTCTGTTCTTGGATCACTTGAGGAGTCCGCCGAGAGTGTGAACCCTCAAGCCATAGATCCTTCAATTTTTGTGTCGGCTTATCATGCTAGGGTCTAGCTCGAGGCCAATGCCATGCCTTTTGAAGCTATGTTCAGGCTGTCGCAGGACATGGCTAGGGTCTTGGAGAGAGTGACTGCTCCTAGAGCCCCTATAGAGAGCTTGAGAAGGGCTGGTGCTGAAGATTTCTATAGCACGGGGTTGGATGTGTCTGAGTTGGCTGAGAAATGGTTAGACAAGGTGAAGTGTGCATTGAGAGAGATTCGGTGTCCTCCTGACCAGCAGGCAGAGTGTACAGTGGCTTTGCTACAAGGGTCAGCTTATGAATGGTGGGAATTAGTTTGTAGACATCCTCAGCTACCCGATCCGATGACTTGGGATTTCCTGGAGAAAGAGTTCACGAAGAAGTACATAACTCAAACTTATAACGATGCTAGATGGGCACAGTTTCTGAGCTTAAAATAGAGAGCTATGTCGGTTTCAGAATTTGAGAAAGAATTAAACCAGTTGTGTAGGTATGCTCCAAAAGGTGTTATGACTGATGAGTTCAGATGCCGTCATTTTGAGGCAGGATTAAATGAGTCCTTGAGGGCTATGTTGATTTCCTTGATGAGCACTCCAGGGGTGAATTATTATCAGATTGTGGAAGCTACTGTTAGAGCCAAGAGATCAGATTCTGTGTTGAGAGAAAGGGCTCAGAGGAGGAATCCTTCTCGTGGTGGTTCATCTTCATCATCCTAGGGTAAGAGATCTAGGAACCCGCAGTATGAGTCATCATCTGGTCTGACCACTAGAGGTAGAAGGCAGAGTTCAGGCAGGGTATCTGGCTCTGGTAGAGGCGATTCGGGTTCTAGAACAGAAGTGTTACCTGAGTGCGCACACTGTGGTAAGCCGCACAGAGGTGAGTGTAGGTGGCTCACTGGTGGGTGTTTCCATTGCGGGAGCACTGAGCACTTTTGTCCAACTGTCCGAGATCGTATGAAGCTTCGGGTGATCAGAAGGAGGCCAGTAGAGTTGGTTCAAATGCCACGCAGGCTACTCGCAGTAGAGGCCGAGGTAGAGGTCGAGGCGATTGACCTAGAGAGGGAGCTGCATCAGAGTATGTTGAGCGTCAATTGCCAGTCGCAGCTAGAGCCTATGCTGTGAGAGCCAGAGAGGAGCAGGATGTGCCCGATGTTATTGCTGGTAAGTTCCTACTCCATGACACTGAATTGTATGCTCTAATTGACCCTGGTTCCACACACTCATACTTGTGCATGGATAAGATTGTGGATAAGTTGCATGTGGTAGATCAGCTAGATTATGAGATATGTGTGACCAGTCCATTAGGGCATAGTGTCAATGTGAGTAGAGTCTATAAGAATTGTCCTTTGTTAGTTGAGGGAGTTGTGTTTCCAGCGGATTTGATTGAGTTGCCTTTTAGAGAGTTTGATCTAATTCTGGGTATGGACTGGTTGGGTAAGCACCGAGCCGTAGTTGATTGCCATAGGAAGACGGTGGTGCTTTGGGATAGAGATCGGTCTTCTGTGATTGTGAAAGGTTTGGGTGCTAGTTCTTTAAACAATATGATTTCAACAATGCAAGCTAAGAGGTTCATTAGGAAGGGTTGTGAGGCTTTTCTAGCAGTTGTGTTGGATTCCAAGAGGGATCAAGTTCGGATTAAGGACATCCCGGTTGTACGGGAGTTTAGTGATGTGTTTCCGAGTGAATTGCCAGCTTTGCCTCCTGAGAGAGAAGTTGTGTTGTCCATAGAGATTATGCCGGGTACCACTCCCGTATCGAAAGCACCTTATCGGATGGCTCTTGTAGAGTTGAGAGAACTCAAAACTCAACTACAAGAGCTATTAGATAAGGGGTTCATTCGACCCAGCATATCTCCATGGGGAGCTCCTGTTTTGTTTGTTAAGAAGAAGGATGGGTCCTTGAGGATGTGTATCGACTATAAGCAGATCAATAAGGTCACAGTGAAGAACAAGTATCCTTTGCCTAGAGTTGAGGATTTGTTTGATCAGCGTTGAGGTGCGGGTGTCTTTTTAAAGATTGATCTCTGGTCAGGTTACTATCAGTTGCGAGTTAAGGATGAGGATGTGGTTAAGACTGCATTCCAGACTCGATATGGCCACTATGAGTTCCTTGTGATGCTGTTTGGTTTGACCAATGCTCCAGCGGCATTCATGGATTTGATGAACAGAGTGTTTAGGCCATACTTAGATCGGTTTGTAGTGGTGTTTATAGATGACATCTTGGTGTATTCCAAGGATGATAGTGAGCATGAAGAACATCTCCGGTTGGTTTTGCAAGTATTGAGAGAGCATCAGTTGTTTGCTAAGCTCAGTAAGTGCGACTTTTGGCTTCGGGAAGTGTCATTTTTGGGTCATATTGTATCGGCTAAGGGTATCTAAGTGGATCCGGCCAAGATTGAGGCGATAGTTGCTTGGAAAGCGCCTAGGAACGTTCAGGAAATGAGGAGTTTTCTTGGTTTGGCGGGATACTACCGTCGGTTTGTTAAGGGTTTTTCAGTGATTGCTGCTCCAATGACGAGGTTGTTAAGGAAAGGAGTCAGATTTGAGTGGTCGGATAAGTGTCAGGCTTGTTTTGAGTGACTGAAGAAGTTGCTAGTCGAGGCTCCTATACTTACTCAACCCATCTCAGGTAAAGAGTTCGTCATGTATAGTGATGCTTCGGGTGTAGGTCTTGGCTATGTTTTGATGCAAGAAGGTAAGGTTGTGGCTTATGCTTCTCGACAGTTGAAGCCACATGAGAGAAATTATCCGACACATGATTTGGAGTTAGCAGCTGTTATCTTTGCTCTGAAGATTTGGCGCCATTATCTATATGGGGAAAAGTGTAGGATCTTTACGGACCATAAGAGTTTGAAGTACTTCCTCACGCAGAAGGAGTTGAACATGAGACAGTACCGTTGGCTTGAGTTGTTTAAGGACTACGACTGCATAGTGGATTACCATCCGGGTAAGGCCAATGTAGTCGCTGATGCTTTGAGTCGGAAGTCGGTTTTAGCTTTGTTCCTGAGACGATTGAGATGGAGGTTTGATTCAGATGGAGCTTTGATTGCTCAGTTGAGAGTGAAGCGTACCTTGAGACAGAGGATTGTGGATGGTCAGAGGGATGTTGAGAGGCTACAGCGAATTGTGCAAGAGGTCAAATCGAGCAAGCAGTCAGATTTCTCAGTTTTGGATGGAGTGTTGATGTATAGAAATCGTTTGTGTGTGGTTGAGGATGAAGAGTTGGGGAAACAGCTTTTGAGTGAGGCGCATAATGCGGTTTTTACTATGCATCTTGGCAGTGAAAAGATGTATCGGGACATGAAGCAATTTTATTGGTGGTCCGGTATGAAGAGGGATATTGTGGATTTTGTGTCCAAGTGCTTGACATGTCAGCAGGTAAAGGCCGAGCATCAAGTTCTTTCGAGATTGCTTATGCCTTTATCCATTCCCGAGTGGAAATGGGATGACATTGCCATGGACTTTGTATCTGGTTTGCCTTTGACTCAGAGGAAGCATGATTCGGTTTGGGTGATAGTGGATCGGCTTACGAAATCAGCTCATTTTTTGCCAGTGAGAGTGGACTATCCGATGGATAGGTTGGCTAGTATCTATGTGGATGAAATAGTTCGGTTGCATGGAGTGCCATTGTCCATAGTATCAGATCGGGATCCAAGGTTCACTTCGAAGCTTTGGAAAGAGTTGCAGAAAGCTTTGGGTACCAAGTTAAACTTCAGTATAACATTCCATCCTTAGACAGATGGTCAGTCAGAACGGGTCATTCAGATTTTGGAGGATATGTTGAGGGCGTGTGCTTTGGTTTTTCCGAGTAGTTGGGACAGATATGTGTTGCTTATGTAGTTTGCCTACAATAATAGCTATCAGTCGAGCATCGGTATGGCACTGTATGAAGCTTTATATGGTCTGCAGTGTAGGACTCCGGTTTGTTGGACCGAGCTATCTGAGCGTTCAGTGATCGGAGCAGAGTTGGTTAGGGATATTGAGGAGAAGATCAGAGTTGTGCAGTGAAATTTGAAAGCGGCTAAGGATCGACAAAAGTCCTATGCCAACTTGAAGAGGAAAGATGTAAAGTTTGAGGTCGAGGACAAGGTTTTCCTTAAAGTTTTGCCTTGGAGGATAGTGCTTCGGTTTGGTAAGAAAGGCAAGCATAGTCATCGCTTCATTGGCCCTTATGAGACTTTGGCTAAGGTTGGTCCGGTAGCCTATAGATTGGCTTTACCGATAGAGTTGGCGAAGTTGCACGATGTCTTCCACTTTTCGATGTTTTGTCGGTATAGGTCAGATCCATCGCATGTCCTATCGGTTCAGGATGTGCAAGTGCAACGAGATTTTTCTTATGATGAGGAACCGAGAGCCATCCTAGCTCGAGAAGTGAGACAATTGAGGAGTAAGCAAATTCCATTGGTAAAAGTATTATGGAACCATCATGGAGTCGAGGAAGCGACTTGGGAACCAGAAGAGTCCATGAAAGCTCAGTAACCGCATTTGTTCAGTTCAGTTGAGAATTTCGAGGACAAAATTCTTGTTAGTAGGGGAGAGTTGTCACACCTAATTTGCCCCCTAGTAGTATGAGCCTATTTGTGTGTGTGCATGCATTGTGTGTTTTGGGCATATCCTAAGGGTATTTTGGTAAAAATGCATGTTTTAATGGTTTTATTAGCATGTGGATGCATGTATATTATTAGGGTGTGAATTAGTTGGGTTAAGTTTGGGTGTGAATGAGTGTACCATTGTAGGGTGTGAGTATTGGAGTTAGGGTTGTGTGCTTTACTCACACATTAGTAGGGTGTTTTAAGCTGAGAGTGCATTATGTGTGAGTAGTGTATACTTGTTGGGTGTGAGTGATTGGTTTCCACCAATAGGAAAAGGACAAGTGTAGGGTTAGGGAAAAAGATGAGTTAAGAGAGAAGGGAAAACTGGGAAAGGCAGAGACTCATTTCTTCTTCCCGATTCTTCTTCTCCTTTGTCTCATCTTCTTCCTTTGCTCTTATTTTGAAACCCTAGCTTTGATTCAAGATACTGTTAGTGGAAATCAAACATCTCCTTTGCATTCTTTTGGTAAGTTATTGCATTTTTCATCTTGTTCTTCATTGTTCTTCTTCTTCTTCATTTTTTGGGTTTGGAGTTTTGATATAGGGTTTGGTTTTTGGTGTGTTACTGTTGGTGTGACGCGCGCCGAACCCCGTGTCCTCCCGAGGGCCCACTTTAGGGCGATCAGGAAAGGTTCATAAAACTTGTAAGGTATTTATAAGTGCGTCTATTTTGGGCAACAACGAGGTTTTTTGGAGTCGCCACCCAATAGAACATTGGGAAGGGTCGTCTAGCCTCATCGAGCCTAAGACGGCGCATATATATCCATCTTAGGCTAGCCAGAGAGATCTTGGAGGTCTCAGCCTCTACCCCCTGGAGCCTAGGATTTGTATATTTAAGTCTTTTGGAGAGACTCAAGAGGTGTCTTGGAAGTCCTAGACCTCTCGCCTCATTGAGCCCCAAAGACCAGAGTGAGTTCGGGACTTCTCATTTATTTATACCTTGATCAATATTATAATTAAGTTTTGAATTCATTGTCTCACCAACTTTCCATACGATGCATTTAATTAAGGCTCAATCATTCACGTCAAAAGCGGTAAATGGAAGTAAAAATCAAAATAAGGCATTCAAAAATATATTACAATAACACTAGGAGCGGAATACAACTCCCATTTGTAATAGTACAACACATGCATAAAACGGGGTATTCATTGGAATGAGGACATTGGTCCTACCATGCATATTTTATTACAAAAAATGATTTTTCATGAAGCGTCAATTTCATTGGCTAAAACAGGACATTGGTCTACAATTTTCGAGAAAATCCCAAAGTTAACTGTTAGAAATCTTTTGGCCTTTTTTCTTTAACGACATTAAAACCATTTCCATAATAACATGAATAAAAGATAAGGGTAAAGAAAGAACCCGAGTGGAAGTCCTCAGACTGACGCAACCCCCATCTTTCAGAACTCCAACTCCAAATGGTCAGAAAATAACTCATAGGGATAAACACGTTAGCATCAAAAGCGTGAATAAAAATAAAATAAAAGAATGAGAAATTCTTTTTGAGTGAATGTCGAATGATTCTGATTCCTGTATGCTTCGCAAGGATCATATAAAAAAAATCAGAGAAAGAAGATTTATATTTTTCTTCCCTTGAAAATCTGATAGCAATTGAGTGTTTGAATTAGCTATATTGATGGAAACGAATGAATTTCGTTACCTCAAATTTGCTTAAATCGTAAGAAAAATTTGAAGGAATCAATTAATTGGAAGAAATTTTACCAAATAAAATTCCGCAAATGAACAAAGATTTTATAAATTTTTTGAATAAATTGCTCACAAAACCTTTTCTAAAAAAACCCTATCTCTCAAAAGGTTTAATAACTTTTCCAAAGAATTTTTCTCTAAAAACTTGTTACTTTTTCTCACAAAAATTGTCAAATCTTCTAACCCCTAAAAATGGAATTTAATCCACTATTTATAAGATTTTAGGAAAATAATTCAGATAAGCCTCAACCCAAAGTTTGAATTTTAAAAGGACTTTAAAATTAAAATTTTTAATAAATCTTATCCCCATTTTGAAGGAAAAGAGATTAAATTTTATCCAATCCGACGTTATCCAATTAGTTAACGTACCGACGGGCATCCCTCCAACTACCAACGGGCGTCCCTACTAAGGGCACATGTCCGTCCCTAGCTACAGACGGACTCAAGGCTCGGAACTAGGGACGGGCGTCCGTACTCCGCCACGCGTCCGTCCCCACTACGCCTAGAGACGGGAATCACCCCAAGTAGAGATGGGCGCCCCTACACAGACGGCGTGTAACACCCCCTTCCCATACATAGGCAATCCCATCCGATAAGGAGTAAGATACCGTATGAAACAAGGTGTCACCAAACAACAACAAAGCAAAATATACATCCATTCATAGCATACATTCAGAAAATACAGAATAATTAAAAACTTTGCATAAAAAGAAAGCACAGGCTGATCATGCATTACTATAATTAAGCTATTACAATAACGTTCTGATCAGCAAGCTGATATCAAAATAATATTACATATACAAAATATAATTACAAAAGCGGAAGCTGATACAGAGAGTTCTATACAAAAATGAATCAATAACTGATACAAAATTGAGCCTACACTAAAACCCTTCTGTGTTGGCCTGATGACGGAGACTCTCCCAAGGCAAAACTCCTTCCGCACCTGCACGGGTAAAAACACCGTGCTAAGCGATAAAACGCTTAGTGGGGAAACACACATAATTAATGGACGGCCACTCACAGTGGTCGCCAAGGCATATCACATTCACAATGGCAGAATGCAAGGATTATTGTATAATTCACATAAACATGCTCGCATTTACAAGCCATACACTCAGTATCTCATAGTCATATACATTACAGAATAAGCCAGCATGTATTTCATCATTAACTCATTCAGATAATCCATTTCATAGCCAAATCAGATCAGAGCATTTCCATTAACATTTAAAAGAACACCTGCTGACTCTAGACAGTGGATAACGAGTGTACTGAGGGTACCTTACGGGTACGAATCGAATACTGAGGGTACCTCACAGGTACAAGTCAAATATTATATCATTTATCAAATCATGTTATTTATAAACTGAGGGAATCTTAAACAAGATTCTATACTGTAGGGTTCGCGAGGAACCAAACGGGGACCTGATCGGGGTCCAAACTGAACTGAGGGCTGCAGCTAAAGACTCTATTAGGCATGCCTAACTATCCACTTACTCGACTCTAGCAGGTTATGCGACATTCAATTCACATTTCAGAATACGGAGTATATTTCATCAGAAAATCATGGTATCACACATATCAAAGCATTAATCAGTAAGACATGCATCAGATAACAGTAAATTCCATTCAGAAGAAATACCAAATTCATTTCGGAGTTAAAAACCAGGAAATTTCGGAAAAACAAGCTGAGTGGAGAAAACTGGCGACTCAACAGGCAGGTCACGGCGTGACCGAGGGTCACGTCTCGTGACCTGCTTGCTTGCCGCCAAGCGCGTTGCGTGATCCTCGCGGATCACGCAATGCACTAGCAGGTCACGGCGTGACCGAGGGTCACGCGACGTGACGCTGCTCTCCCCCGCAGATCACATTGCGTGATCTGCCTAAATCCTTCGCAGGTCACACGACGTGACCGAAGATCACGTCGCGTGACTTGCCTGATCCTCAGCGCAACTCGCTTCTCAGCAGGCAGGTCACGCCGTGACCGAGGGTCACGCGACGTGACTTGCCTTCCTGCGTAGCGAATCGCGCGACAGAGGGAGTTCCAACAGTAACACGATTTTTCCCAGAATTTCCAGAATTTCCAGATTTCAATCCCAATTTGATTTAACTCAATACAAACCTGTCTTTTCCTTCCAGAAATCATCTCAAACAGCATATAAACAACTCAAACCAGTATTCAATCAACCCAATTCAAGGTATTTGCATTCAAATTGTTCAAGAACCCTAAAAATACCAGTAAACTCAAATTATGCAGATCACAAACAATTGTTCCCAAACCTGAAATCTATGTCTCTCTCACTTAGCTCCACTAGGTCCAGCAACCTCTTTTCCCTTTGGATCACGTGGAGCCTCAGCTAGAACACAAACACAGTAAATTCAACCCTAGGTTAAAACTCAACCTAAAGAAGAAGATGAAGATGCAAACTTACAGTAAAACAAAGACAAGATCATGCACTTACCAAGCTAGGGGATGCAAGGGAAGGATTAATTTCACCAATAGAACCTTGAATCCAAAATACACAGCACTTGAGAATAAAGAAAGTGAGGAAGAAGAGAGAGTGAGTGAGAAAGAACGTAAATCTGTAAGTTTAGGTTCCTTTTTCCCTCATTCCCTTTTCTATTTCTTTTCTATATTCAAAATATGTATCAAACTCCTATTGGTGACATTAATCACTCACACCAAAACTACCTACACTACACACACCTTAAACCCTCTTCACTTATGCATACCCTACCATGGTATGAACACATGCACACTATTATATCTCATTTAATTAAACACACTAATGCCATGTATGCACCCACACAATAATAAAACCCCAAAATCATATATTTTACTCAAATACCCTTATGAATGCTGAACACATGCAAATGCTTACACATACAGACGGACTGATAGACAGACAGACAGACGGACAGACAGGCTCATCCTACTAGGGGGCAAATGGGGTGTGACAACTCTCCCCTACTAATAAGAATTTCGTCCTCGAAATTCTCACCTGAACTGAATAACTGTGGATACTGAGCTCTCATAGACTCCTCTGGTTCCCAAGTCGCTTCCTCGACTCCATGATGGATCCATAATACTTTAACCAAAGGAATCTGCTTATTTCTCAACTGCCTTACCTCACGGGCTAGAATAGCTCGCGGTTCCTCATCATAAGAGTAGTCTGGCTGAACCTAGATATCCTGAACTGACAGAACATGCGAAGGATCTGATCTGTACCGACGAAGCATCGAAACGTGAAACACATCATGCAACTTTGCTAACTCCATCGGTAGCGCTAATCTGTAGGCTACAGGTCCTACCTTAGCCAAAATCTCATAAGGTCCAATGAAACGAGGACTCAGCTTACCCTTCTTTCCAAATCGAAGTATCCTCCTCCAAGGAGAAACTTTAAGGAAAACTTTGTCCCCGATCTCAAAATGCACATCTTTTCTTTTCAAATTGGCATAAGACTTCTGTCGATCCTTGGCTGCCTTCAAATTCCGCTGCACTATTCTGATTTTATCTTCAGTATCCCTAACCAAGTCTGGTCCAATCATAGATCTCTCAGATAGCTCTGTCCAACAAATCGGAGTCCTACACTGACGACCATACAAAGCCTCATATGGTGCCATACCGATACTAGACTGGAAACTGTTGTTGTAGGCAAACTCCATCAATGATACATATCTGTCCCAACTACCCGGAAAATCCAAAGTACAAGCCCTCATCATATCCTCCAGAATCTGAATAACTCTCTCTGACTGACCATCGGTCTGAGGATGAAACGCTGTACTGAAGTTCAACCTAGTGCCCAAAGCTCTCTGTAACTCCTTCCAAAACTTGGAAGTAAACCTCGGATCTCGATCTGACACTATGGACAAAGGCACACCGTGCAACCGAACTATCTCATCCACATAGATACTGGCTAATCTGTCCATGGAGTAGTCCACTCTAACTGGCAAGAAGTGAGCTGACTTCGTAAGCCGATCCACAATAACCCAAACCGAATCATGCTTCCTCTGAGTCAAAGGCAAGCCAGAAACAAAGTCCATGGTGATATCACTCCATTTCCACTCAGGAATGGATAAAGGCATAAGCAAACCTAAAGGAACCTGATGCTCTGCCTTCACCTGCTGACAAGTCAAACACTTGGAAACAAAATCCACTATATCACGCTTCATGCCGAACCACCAATAGAATTGCTTCATGTCTTGATACATCTTCGTACTGCCAGGATGCATAGTAAAGACTGAACTATGCGCCTCACTCATGAGCTGTCTCCTCAAATCCTCAGACTCTGGCACACACAAACGGTCTCTGAACATAAGTACCTCGCCCTGAACTGAGAACTCTGATGGCTTACCCGATCTAACCTCATGCACAATCCGCTGAAGTCTCACATCATCTCTCTGAGCATCCACAATCAACTGTCTCAAAGTAGGCTTCACACGCAACTGGGCAAGCAAAGCCCCATCTGAACCAAAACGCCATCTGAAACGCCTCAAGAACAAGGCTAAAACTGACTTACGACTCAAAGCATCTGCAACTACATTGGCCTTACCAGGATGGTAATCCACAATGCAGTCGTAGTCCTTAAACAACTCAAGCCATCTGCGCTGCCTCATATTCAACTCTTTCTGTGAAAGGAAGTACTTTAAACTCTTGTGATCCGAGAAGATCCTACACTTTTCCCCATACAAGTAGTGACGCCAAATCTTCAAAGCAAAGATCACAGCTGCCAACTCTAAATCATGTGTCGGATAGTTCTTCTCATGTGGCTTCAACTGACGAGAAGCATAAGCCACTACCTTTCCTTCCTGCATAAGCACACAACCAAGACCAACTCCAGAAGCATCACTGTAAATGACAAACTCCTTACCCGAAATGGGCTGAGTAAGGATAGGAGCCTCAACAAGTAACTGCTTTAACCGATCAAAACAAGACTGACACCTGTCTGACCACTCAAATCTGACTCCTTTCCTCAACAATCTAGTCATAGGAGCGGCAATCACAGAAAATCCCTTAACGAACCGACGGTAATAACCTGCTAAGCCGAGGAAACTCCTCACTTCCTGAACATTTCGAGGCGCTTTCCAATCAACAATCGCCTCAATCTTAGCTGGATCCACCTGGATACCACTAGCTGAAATGATATGACCCAAGAATGATACCTCTCGAAGCCAGAAATCACACTTGCTAAGCTTAGCAAACAAATGATGCTCTCTCAACATCTGAAGAACCAATCTGAGATGCTCCTCATGCTCACTCTCATTCTTGGAATACACCAAGATGTCATCAATAAACACTACTACAAATCGATCTAAGTATGGCCTAAACACACGATTCATCAGATCCATAAAAGCCGCTGGAGCATTTGTCAAACCAAACGGCATCACAAGAAACTCATAGTGGCCATACCTAGTCCGAAATGCAGTCTTCACCACATCTGCATCCTGAACCCGAAGCTGGTAGTATCCTGATCGAAGATCTATCTTGGAAAAGACACCTGAACCACGAAGCTGATCAAATAAATCCTCAATCCTAGGCAAAGGATACTTGTTTTTCACTGTAACTTTATTAATCTGGCGGTAATCAATGCACATCCGCAGGGATCCATCCTTCTTCTTAACAAACAACACTGGAGCTCCCCAAGGAGATATGCTAGGTCGAATAAACCCCTTATCCAATAACTCCTGTAGCTGAGATTTAAGTTCCCTCAACTCTACAGGAGCCATCCGATAAGGTGCTCTCGAAATAGGTGCAGTACCTGGCATAATCTCAATGGACAACTCAACCTCTCTCACAGGAGGCAAACCAGGCAACTCGCTCGGGAACACATCACTGAACTCTCGCACTACTGGAATATCCTCAATCTGAACCTGATCCCTCCTGGAATCTAACACAACTGCTAGAAATGCCTCACAACCTTTCCTGATGAATCTCCTAGCTTGCATCGCAGAAATAACATTATTCACAGAACTAGCACCCAAACCTTTCAGAAACACAAGAGACTGACTTCTATCCCGAAGTACCACTGTCTTCCTATGGCAATCCACTACAGCCCGATACTTACCCAACCAGTCCATACCCAGAATCAAGTCAAACTCTCTGAAGGGTAACTCAATCAGATCCGCAGGAAGCACAACTCCCTCAACAATCAGAGGACAACTCCTAAAAACTCTACTCACACTGACACTATGCCCTAATGGACTGGTCACACAAATCTCATAATCTAACTGATCAACTGAATGCAATTTATCAATAACTCTATCTGTGCACAAATATGAGTGTGTGGAACCAGGATCAATTAGAGCATACAACTCAGTGTCATGGAGTAGGAACTTACCAGCAATAACATCAGGCGCGTCCTGCTCATCTCTGGCTCTCATAGCATAAGCTCTAATGCCACCTTGATGAGGATGCTCAACAGTCTCAGAAGCAGCACCATCTCTATGCCGACCACCTCTACCTCTACCTCGGCCTCTGCCACGGGTAGCCTGTGAAGCATTCGAACCGACCCTACTGCCCTCTCTCTGGGAACCTGACTCCTCCTGTACTCTCGGACAACCGGCCAACCGATGCTCAGAACTCCCACACCTGAAGCATGCCCCAGTGAGCCACCTACACTCACCACGATGCGACCTACTACAATGAGGACAAACTGGAGTAGTCTCAACTCTACCACCCCTACCAGAACCTGACTGAGCTGTAGAACCCTGACGTCTACCTCTAGAAGCCGAACCAGATGCTGACTCATCCTGTGGGTCTCTCGATCTCTTACTCGAAGAAGATCCTCCACGAGAAGAACTCCTCCTCTGAGCTCTCTCTCTCATCACAGTCTCATTCAACTCAGCTCTCACTGCAGCCTCCACTATCTGATAGTAACTAACCCCAGGAATGCACATCAGAGAAATCAAAGCAGTCTTCAGTGACTCATTTAACCCTGCCTCGAAATGCTTACATCTAAAGTCATCAGTCATAACTCCTCGAGGTGCATAGCGCGATAACCTGTTAAACTCTTTCTCATAATCAGCTACTGACAAAGCTCTCTGTCTCAAACCCAAAAACTGCGCCCATCTCGAATCTCTGTAGGTCTGAGTGATGTACTTCTTAATGAACTCACCCTCAAAGAACTCCCATGTGATCGGATCCGGTAACTGAGGATGCCTGCAAACTAACTCCCACCACTCAAAAGCAGACCCCTGTAGAAGAGCTAAAGCACACTCTGCCTGCTGGTCGGGAGGACACCGAATCTCTCTCAAAGCACGCTTCACTTTATCTAACCATCTCTCTGCAGACTCAGACTCATTCAAACTGGTACCATAGAAATCCTCAACTCCTGCTCTCCTCAGATTCTCCATAGGTGCTCTAGGAGCAGTCACTCTCTCCAATACCCTAGCCATGTCCTGATGCAGTCTAAACATAGCCTCTAAGGGCATGGCTGCGGCCTCGGGCTGAACCCTAGCATGCTGAGCCGACCCAGAAACAGAAACAGACTGATCTACAGCGGGAGGATTCACACTCTCGGCGGACTCCTCACGCGCACCATGAGCAGAGTTAGAAGCCATCTAAACAAACAAGAAACAACCGTATCAGCCAACACAGATCTAGACACATACGCATCTAAGAAAACTCAGAACAATCATAACAACACCCAGAAACGCCTAAACCTATGCTCTGATACCACTAACTGTAACACCCCCTTCCCATACATAGGCAATCCCATCCGATAAGGAGTAAGATACCGTATGAAACAAGGTGTCACCAAACAACAACAAAGCAAAATATACATCCATTCATAGCATACATTCAGAAAATACAGAATAATTAAAAACTTTGCATAAAAAGAAAGCACAGGCTGATCATGCATTACTATAATTAAGCTATTACAATAACGTTCTGATCAGCAAGCTGATATCAAAATAATATTACATATACAAAATATAATTACAAAAGCGGAAGCTGATACAGAGAGTTCTATACAAAAATGAATCAATAACTGATACAAAATTGAGCCTACACTAAAACCCTTCTGTGTTGGCCTGATGACGGAGACTCTCCCAAGGCAAAACTCCTTCCGCACCTGCACGGGTAAAAACACCGTGCTAAGCGATAAAACGCTTAGTGGGGAAACACACATAATTAATGGACGGCCACTCACAGTGGTCGCCAAGGCATATCACATTCACAATGGCAGAATGCAAGGATTATTGTATAATTCACATAAACATGCTCGCATTTACAAGCCATACACTCAGTATCTCATAGTCATATACATTACAGAATAAGCCAGCATGTATTTCATCATTAACTCATTCAGATAATCCATTTCATAGCCAAATCAGATCAGAGCATTTCCATTAACATTTAAAAGAACACCTGCTGACTCTAGACAGTGGATAACGAGTGTACTGAGGGTACCTTACGGGTACGAATCGAATACTGAGGGTACCTCACAGGTACAAGTCAAATATTATATCATTTATCAAATCATGTTATTTATAAACTGAGGGAATCTTAAACAAGATTCTATACTGTAGGGTTCGCGAGGAACCAAACGGGGACCTGATCGGGGTCCAAACTGAACTGAGGGCTGCAGCTAAAGACTCTATTAGGCATGCCTAACTATCCACTTACTCGACTCTAGCAGGTTATGCGACATTCAATTCACATTTCAGAATACGGAGTATATTTCATCAGAAAATCATGGTATCACACATATCAAAGCATTAATCAGTAAGACATGCATCAGATAACAGTAAATTCCATTCAGAAGAAATACCAAATTCATTTCGGAGTTAAAAACCAGGAAATTTCGGAAAAACAAGCTGAGTGGAGAAAACTGGCGACTCAACAGGCAGGTCACGGCGTGACCGAGGGTCACGTCTCGTGACCTGCTTGCTTGCCGCCAAGCGCGTTGCGTGATCCTCGCGGATCACGCAATGCACTAGCAGGTCACGGCGTGACCGAGGGTCACGCGACGTGACGCTGCTCTCCCCCGCAGATCACATTGCGTGATCTGCCTAAATCCTTCGCAGGTCACACGACGTGACCGAAGATCACGTCGCGTGACTTGCCTGATCCTCAGCGCAACTCGCTTCTCAGCAGGCAGGTCACGCCGTGACCGAGGGTCACGCGACGTGACTTGCCTTCCTGCGTAGCGAATCGCGCGACAGAGGGAGTTCCAACAGTAACACGATTTTTCCCAGAATTTCCAGAATTTCCAGATTTCAATCCCAATTTGATTTAACTCAATACAAACCTGTCTTTTCCTTCCAGAAATCATCTCAAACAGCATATAAACAACTCAAACCAGTATTCAATCAACCCAATTCAAGGTATTTGCATTCAAATTGTTCAAGAACCCTAAAAATACCAGTAAACTCAAATTATGCAGATCACAAACAATTGTTCCCAAACCTGAAATCTATGTCTCTCTCACTTAGCTCCACTAGGTCCAGCAACCTCTTTTCCCTTTGGATCACGTGGAGCCTCAGCTAGAACACAAACACAGTAAATTCAACCCTAGGTTAAAACTCAACCTAAAGAAGAAGATGAAGATGCAAACTTACAGTAAAACAAAGACAAGATCATGCACTTACCAAGCTAGGGGATGCAAGGGAAGGATTAATTTCACCAATAGAACCTTGAATCCAAAATACACAGCACTTGAGAATAAAGAAAGTGAGGAAGAAGAGAGAGTGAGTGAGAAAGAACGTAAATCTGTAAGTTTAGGTTCCTTTTTCCCCCATTCCCTTTTCTATTTCTTTTCTATATTCAAAATATGTATCAAACTCCTATTGGTGACATTAATCACTCACACCAAAACTACCTACACTACACACACCTTAAACCCTCTTCACTTATGCATACCCTACCATGGTATGAACACATGCACACTATTATATCTCATTTAATTAAACACACTAATGCCATGTATGCACCCACACAATAATAAAACCCCAAAATCATATATTTTACTCAAATACCCTTATGAATGCTGAACACATGCAAATGCTTACACATACAGACGGACTGATAGACAGACAGACAGACGGACAGACAGGCTCATCCTACTAGGGGGCAAATGGGGTGTGACACGGCGTCCCGTCTGTGGAGTAAAATTCTCAATTTCAACCAAAATTTATCAAACTCCATGCTATAGAAAAAGATTTTAATCCTCGCGAAACATGAAAGATGAAAACCTCTGAATTTCATCCATTTATCCGAAAACCGACGTTGATCTCTTCATCGAGTAACTCTGACCTGGACTACCTCAAGACCCGGTGTCTACAGTTGCCCCCAATTTTGTGGAAACTAGCGCACTAGTGCCTAGATGAGCCAAAATTCAGAGAAGAAAGGAAAGAAATGCATACCTGAGGCAGTCCTTACCTTTTCTCGGGGAAGTAGCGATGCGTTGAGTTAGTTCCGGACTTACAAAACGCGAAGTTTGCCCTCCTGAGCTGCACCGAGTCTACTCTAGACTTTACAAAGTGCTGATGATGGCTCTCATGAGCTGTACCGAGTCTGCTCCTGACTTACAAAGCACGGATGATTACTCTCTTGAGCTGCACCGAGTCTATTCCAGACTTACAAAGCGCGGATCATTGCTCTCCTGAGCTGCACCGAGTCTTCTCCAGACTTTACAAAGTGCGAAGTTGGCTCTTCCAACTCGGGCGTCCTCTTGGACTGTTCTTCTTCTAGGCTGAGTGTCATTCTAGACTGCTCTTCTGAGCGGGGTGTTCTTCTGAACTGTGTGTTCCAATTTGGTGGCTTCATCCTGCCCTCGAAGTACAATTATGATCTTTTGATTTCATGTGATCTCAAAGGACATGATGTTTGACCTGTTTATTCTCCCTTTTGACTGTTGGCAAATTTTGAATTGATGTAAAACCACGTTCCTGTATTACAAGAGATTCTTGTTAATTCTCATACCAATTAATTTGACTGTAGATTGGTGAACATTTTTTATGATTAATCTTCCTTTTTATCACATGATTAATTATCCCTTTTTCTTTTTCTTTTTTCTTAAAGGAGTTAAATCACAAAGAAAATGCAAATTTAACAGGCTAGCCATAAATGTTTTTCCACTAAAAGGTTAAATTTTGTACAATATAATGTAAACATGATAATATAAAATACAAAAATAATATCATGACTCCCTGAAGGGCTATAGGGGTGGATAGTCTGAAAGCTCCTCCTCCGGATTATCATCATCATCTGATATATGAACTGTCTAAGATCAAGATGAAGAGGTAGAGGGTCCCGCATCTGGAGCAGATGGCTGACTGGAAGGGGCTGATGGTCCGGCCCGCTGAGTAGTCGAGGCTCTGGCCTATCGCTGGTATCTAGGAGGTATCGCCACTAGTACTGATAATGGTTACACTCTTGCTAGATCCTGCCGCTGGAACTGGACCTGAGCAAATCCATCTAGGAAAGGCTGTGCACATACTGTCATGAACTGTAGCGTATCAGTGATGACCCCCCTAACTCTCTAAAAGCGTCACCCAGGTGGAGGATCTGATCTATGGAGGCGGTCCCCATACTCTTCATCCTATCCTCAGTATGCTCCCTGAACTCCCGAAGAGACTGGGCAATGGGAGGTATGGCACCCTCCAGAACCTGAATCCTGAACCTGAGAGCTTCAATCGACTCATCCACGATCTGTAAGGACGCATCCATCCTCTAGGCTACCCCATCCTGGGAGGTCCTCACCTCCTGCCTCAGCTGGGTAACGAGCCTCTCCTGCTCCTGCCTCAAAAAGTCAATGAGTCTCCCCTGCTCCTTGAATAATACTCTGCTGTTGATCCAGCCGCTCTAATATAACTCTATCCCACTCCCCAAAGTGGTCGAGAAGGGCCCTATCTCTCTCCTCCTGCCTATGCTCAAAGGACGCAAAGGTAGAAGCCAGTAGTGCAGCAAAATCTGGCTGCGCTGGGAAAGCCAATGATGAGGATGGAGGGGGAGCTGACTCTGGTGCCGGCTCTGGAGGTGGAGTTGTAGAAGTAGATGCCCCCGGATCCCCTACTCTAGCATATGGACTGAACCTCTCATGGGCCCGGGGAGCAGTCCGATGTACTCTCGATGGCGGAGGCGGAGTGGGACTCTGTACTCTTTGGCCTGAAGGAGTAGCGAATAGCTCATCCATGGTGAACTCAATCCCCATGTCAAAGGGCGTATCCGGATGCTCCTCCTGGTACTGCTGAGGGTCGAGAGGCTGGTGCTCCATCTGAGGCTGCTCCATATGGGGCTGCTCCTCCATCTGAGGCTGCTCCTCCACTGGCTCTAGTGAGGGCAAGCTGAATGCGCGTCTGGTCTCATGCACAGTACGAAGCCTATACGCCTCTGGCTGGCCTGGTATCGGTACTATTATAGCCATAGTGATAGCTGCCGGAGCATCCACATAAATGCTCTAATCCAAAGCACGCCCCATGATGCCTGGACAAACTCCCAAACTCAGAAGCAATCTGGTAATAACTCCCCCAACATACACTACAGGGGCTGTCCCCCTAGATACCCTCACCATGTTGACTAATATCTCATGGCTGATGTTGAGCCGCTGGCCTGCCACCATGGCCCACAAGCTCCAAATCTCTGTGGCATTGAAAGATCCTAGGTTACCAGCTCGTCCTAAATATGAGCTGGATAAGACTCTGTGAACATATTGCAGGGCCTGTGACCAGAGTACCATGCTCTTTGCCGTATCATGATCATACGGCACTCCTGGCAAGGCGATAACTGCCCAATGCTGACGTCTAACTGATCTCTGAGGTGCTATGACATCCTGCCCGAACGGAAGCCCCATGGCCTCTGTGAACCGCTGACGGGTAATACTATAATGATGGCCCTCGATCCAAAACTGTATGACACCCACCTCTGTGTCAGATCTCTGATATCCCCCATACTGTAATGCGGCAAGAAACTGCCGTACTATCTCCGGGTGAGTCTGGAAGGTAGGTGTCAAAAACTCCGTCCATCCCGCGCCTGCTATCAGAATGTCAACCTCATTCGCCATCCCCAAAGCCTCAAGGAATGGTCGAGAAATGAAGCGGCTAGCTCGGAACTACACCTGAGCCAGCGCTGTATACCTCTGTCTAGCCTCATCACTCATCCACCCCAGGGCCTGAGGCTCAGGCTCATCGTGAGGAGCATATCGTCGTGGTGGCATCCTGCGAATAAGTTAAACAATTAATTTGGCATCATAGAAATTAAGGCAGCATTCCGACAAGGTAAATTATGGGCAGTACCCCGACAAGGGTGTACCCAACCTCCTGCATAATAAATAAAAAAAAAAGGACAGGCCTCAGGCCCCAAGCAATAATGCAATATATTCACATTTGCTAAAACAATTTGGGCAGCACCCCGGCAAGGGTGTGCCCAACCTCTTGCATAAAAAAAACAAAACAAAGGACAGGCCTCAGGCCCCAAGCAATCATTGCAACATGCTCAAATCTGCATTGATTCCTATTTCCTAGCATTGATTCCAATGTGCATGCATTTCTAAAGCCATGTCTTATCTAAAAAACTCAGAAATAAACATATATTTATCACTAATTGTTTTTAAACAATATAGGTCAATCCATCTTGTGCCCATTAAAAAGAAAAAAAATTGCATGCTTTTTACTCTATGTATCAATTTTATTACTAAACAATGATATTTCAGTTAATTAACAAGGTTACTAGTTACACTAATTCAAAAGAAGAAAGAAGATTAAATTACATTACTCATGATAAAATAAAATGAATAAAAGATGGAAGGATTTTACTAACCTAGAAGTTAAGACCCAAAGAAGAAGTAAAAGACTCACAACTGGTGCAAAAAATTAAAAGAAACCGCTGGAAACAAAGGGAAAAGCGTCGGTGTAAAGAAGAAGGGAAAGAAAGTGACAACCTGTCGGTACCTGCGCCTTTATATAGATTTTAAGTACAGAAGGGCTTTCCGTTCATGTAGCGACAGACGGGCATTCCGTCTGTCTATTCAGATTTCGCTTTTAACCCTCATTAATTACCTAATTAATGCGCGTGATATGCACGATGCAAAACCTGCCAGGTGGACAAGCACAGACGGGTTCACCGTCTAATTATAGGGATGGGTTAGCTGTCTGTAAGCCAAACCTATAAAATCCACCTTTTTTCTTGGATTTCGTGCCTCTTCCTTATTTTAGCTTCATAATAGGCTCTTTTCTCTAGTTTTTCCCTTTTTTCCTCCTTTATTCCCCTTAGCAACTGTGACTTTAGCTGTTAGGCCATGAATTCTCCTTTTTTTTCCAAAATGCACCGTATCTTAGACGATGCTCAAATTTGGGAGCACAGTACCCTTGCCCCCCTTTCTTGACTGAGGTTTTTACGAAGAGTCAAGATAGACTACAACCTTCTTTTGGCTGCGACCCACTTCTGGGATCCTCGTTTTCAGGTTTTCAGGTTCACGTATCAGGAAATATGCCCCCTGCCCAAAGAACTTGCTGCTATCGTCGGGAGTTGGTATCCTCCTGGTGCTTTGCCCTGCGTACCTCGCTGAGGTTTGATCCAAATCCGGGATATTGCTCTGTCCTTAGGTATAGCTCCTTCTGACGCTTCTCGTCTAGTTCCTCAGGGCCCAGTATTTGCTTTGGAACCTCTGATTGAAGCAATGGATGAATTCTCCGACATTCCCTCATATAGCGTAAGTGTCCTCTTCCTTTTCTTCTTGATGAAGTATTTAGTCGTGACCTCAGAGGAACTGCTCGGAGACCCCCGTCTGTTTGGAGTTCTGGACGATTTTCATCGCGGGCTGACCCCTTTCCCTCTCATTCTGGCTGAGACTATCTTGGGTTTGGACTCTGTTCGTGCTGGGCCTACTACTTCATTCTCTGGGAGCCCCTTGTTACTTCAGGTACGTCATTTAAAAGGTAGTGCGTCCCTTGTGGATTTTCACACTAGCTTTTCTTAGCGGGAAGTGCGTCCTTTCGGATTTTCACACAACCCTATACCTAATTTTTGCCTAAAGTAAATCCAACTTACTCTAGCAGCTTTTCTTTGCCTTTTATTCTATTTTCTTTGGCTTTTATTTTTCCTTTGTTTCCTCTTTCAGATTTGGTTACAGGAGAAATTGAAGCTTTTGTCAGAGCCACCTCCTAGAGTCATTAATCAGTACTCTGCGAAGTGTTTTCTTCCTCACCGGCGTCTGTACTTACTTGGGACCCTTGACGAGGGCATTACCAGATTCATTGAGATATCAGATGAGGATATCAGCTTCACGCACACTTGGCTTCCCTTGTCCAGTGCAGTTATTGATGGGTCTTCAGGATGCGTTCCCCTATGCGGGCTTCGCGAGGCAACTTTCTACATTACGGCCCGTTGCTCCCATCAACTTGGGATGACTCAGGATGAGGTGAGACTCCCTCTATCCTTCCGAGGTGGAGTCCTTTCTGCAGCTTTTCTTGCTGTTATCATGAGCTCTGGTGTCGGCTTCCACTGAAAACTATCATACCTCCCTTCGGGAATCACTCAGTCACTTCCACTAGCGCGTACAAAAGGTGGATACTTAGCCCATCATCTGATAACCGAACTCGGCGACTGAGGCATTTAGCTAGCGAGGATAGTAGTAGGGCATAGTTTAGTTTTACATGCATTCTGAGCAATATGTTTCTTTTTAGAGCAGAATTAGACAATGATATAAATGAATAAATCAAGTCTTATTTCATTTCACAAAATTGTGTACATTTCAGTACGATTTCAAAATACATGATCATTTTGGTACCGAGTCAATTATGCACGACTACATTCATTCATGGAACTAAATCTTGATAGCACCAAACTCCTGTCTCCAATCAGCCCTCTCGGGTTTTCATGATTGGATATTTTCTCTCATGCCTCTAAATTTTGCCCAGGATGCCTTTTTTCGGTTTTCACCCTGACGAGGCGCCCGATTTTAGCAAGGCCGCCTTTTTTTCGGTTTTCGACCCGCGGGGCTTTTATTCTCTTCTTTTGATTATGGTCTTTAGCCATGGAACCTTTTGAGTCTGTCGACATTGATCGGTTCCTTGAATTCATTACCATCGCTATCCGATAAGATTGCGGCTCCTTTGGACAACAGCTTCTTGAGGACAAACGGCCCCTCCAAGGTTGGCCTAAATTTTCCTCTTATATCCGGCACACCTGGCCTCATCTGTTTGAACACCAAATCCCCCTCCTTCAGCGGATGCTTTTTCACCTTTTTTCCAAATGATCTGGCCAGCCTCTTCTGATAGATCTGATTATGATAGTAAGCTTTTAGCCTACTCTCATCTGATAAATTCAAATGCTGTAACCTCTGTTGTGCCCATTCAGTCTCTGGAATCTGAGCTTCCATGATTACTCTCAGTGATTTGAGCTCTACCTCGAGTGGCAGCACTGGCTCTGTCCCATAAACCAGAGAATACAGTGTAGCGCCTGGAGATGTCCTCACCGTCGTTCTGTAACCCCATAGAGCAAAAGGTAGCTTCTCTGCCCAGTCTTTGTAGGTTTGGACCATCTTAGCTAGGATCTTCTTCACATTCTTATTGGCAGCCTCTACTGCCCCGTTAGCTTGTGGTCGATAGGGAGAGGATTTATGGTGCTTGATTTCGTACTTCTCAAGAAGCTTCCTGGTTTCCCCCATGAACTGCACCCCATTATCAGACACTATGTGATGCGGGAGGCCGTATCTGCAGATTAGATTCCTTTCGATGAACCTGGCCATATCTCTTGCGTCGATCTTCTTGAAGGACTCCGCTTCTACCCATTTTGTAAAATAGTCGATTGCGACTATTATGTATCTATGCCCATTGGAGGCCGTAGGGCGGATCTCTCCAATAATGTCTATTCCCCAAGCAGCGAATGGCCAAGGTGACGTTAGGCTGTGTAGCTCTTACACTGGTAAGTGCCTTAAATCCGCGTACTGCTGGCATAGCTGGCACTGCTTGACATACTTTGAACAATCGTTATCCATCGTAAGCCAATAGAAGCCTTGCCTCATGATCTTCTTGGCCAATGTTAGCCCGTTCATATGGGCTCCGCATACTCCGGCATGTGTTTCTTCCATTACCCTCTTGGCCTCTTTTTCATCCAAACACCTCAATTGGATACCATCAGCTTGTCGTTTGTACAACATCCCATTTATGCAGATGAACTGAGTAGACAGCTTGCAAACCATTCTCTGATCCTTTTCGGTAGCCTCCTCTGCAAATGTTACATTCTCTAGATAGTTCATAATGTCATGATACCACGGCTTCCCATCTGCCTCTTCTACCTCCATAACTGACTTGGACTCAAAAATAGGCCTCTCGGAGCTATAAATCAAAATTGGCTTCATTACCACTCCTTCAGGATTGTCCCACATTGATACTAACGTGGCGAGTGCATCGGCTAACTTATTCTCATCCCTTGGAACAAAATGGAATGTTCACACCTCAAACTGACTACTTAAGTCCCTCAAGTGCTTGATGTATGGCACCAACCTTTCTTCTTTAACGGCCCATTCGCCTCGGATTTGATTGACCACCAGGGAGGAATCAGCAAACACTTCCACGTTTTTTGCTCCTAAAGCTATTAATGCCTCCAATCCAAAGGTACACGCTCCATACTCAGCTTCATTATTGGTAGCCTTGAATCTCAACTTCTTCGCTAAGGGAAGCTTCTCATCGTCCGGAGTTGTCCAAATGGCTCCTACTCCTGCCCCTTTGCTTTTTACGGCTCCATCAAAGTGCAATTTCCAACCCTAAATTCCGATTGCGGTCACATCCTCATCTGGAAAGTTAAACTCGTATGAGTCCCCTTGGATCGGGTGTTCTACTAGAAACTCTGCCACTGCACGTCCCTTAATGGTCTTCCGAGTAAGATACTCTACGTCGAATTCTTGAAGTAACAACAACCACCTACCCATTTTCCCAAGTAATGATGGATCCTCCTGTAAGTATCTTAAGGGATTCTGTTTCGCTACTGCCTACACCCTGCAGGCATGAAAGTAATGCCACAATTTCTTAGAAGCCCAAATAACCGCAAGGCAAATCTTTTCTACTTTCGTGTACTTGACCTCATAAGCCAAAAACTTCTTGCTAAGGTAGTAAACAACAAATTCCATTCCAAATTCGTCCTCTTGGGCCATCATAGCGCCTACAGAGCTGTCCTCTATGGCCAGGTATAGGATCAGTGGTTTGACAGGCCACGGCGGTGTAGCACCCCAATACCCCTTGGGAGGATATCGGAGTCGCTACAACACATGCACATACAGAACACTCATACGGAAGCGAAGATAAAATCATACAATCACATGCAGCAGAACAATGGTCTTTAACATAACAAAAACATGCCAAAAAGCAAACTCACATATTCGATTATACATTCAAAATGAAACTGTTCTTTTACATTATAACATTTACTTTACATTTATATACTGTATACAAAATACACTTTGCTTTGCCATATACATGTCCTATACAAAAGTCGCTTTACTTTTACATATGCCAAGCTATACAAAACGCTAGAACATGTATACAAAACTATGCCATATATAAAAAGACTTCAATATATATACTCCTAGTGGCCATGACCTTGCAGATGTGCAACCCTCCGAACCTGTAAACCTACACGGGAAAACACCCGTGCTAAGCAAAATTGGTTAGTGGGGATATCACGTATAAAAGACTTCTAACGAAGTTACAAGCATAATCATCAAGCATATCATTAGACGATATGCCAATCATCTATGAGCATGTAAGGATATAAGCATTTATCATACTTGTAACATACCAAACATATAGTCATTCTGCTATATAACATATCTACTAATCTCATGTAACCTATATCATGTTCATGTTCTTCTAACTCTAATTATCAGCTCATGTAACATATAATATCATGTCATTGCATATCATGTCCATTTATTTACATATAAGCATAAAAGCATACTTATAGTATATCTTGTACAAATAGTGACTTCTCCTATACATGTAAGCTCATATAAACGTTTAAGATATACGATAGCCATATACTTCTCTAGCCATGTACTTTAGCTCTTTAGCATTTATACATCTCTTGTACATATAGACATCATTTCTTATACATATAACAGTATCATCTCTTGTACATTTAACATCAATTCATATACTTTTACATTTTACATTTAGCCCATTGTCATAAAATAAGTGGATACGGGTACATGTAGATACCAAGTAATGGTACCAAAACATCTAGAGACCATAGTCTCAAGCCATCTAGAGACCGTAGTCCCAAACATCTAGATACTTTAAGTATCAACATCTAGACATCCGTCGATGCCAAACATATAGACACCCGTCAGTGTCAAACATCTAGCAGCTGCAAATCATCTAACCCTTTATAGGCATGCCTATCTATCCACTTGTATAAGCATCTAAGGCTTATAACTATTATCCCATATCAAAACATGTATGGTCATTCATATACATTTACTTAAACCCATGCTAGTCATGTAATCTACTTTATATCTTACTATACATACATACATGTCATTCTAAACTCATTCACATGTAACTCTATATGCATATCATTGCATACATGGTTCACCATGCTCAAGATATTTTAAATATATGCTTGTTAATACGCATCATCATTCATGATTTATCATACTTAATTTACACATGGATATACACATTCACATTTACACTTATTCACCTTCACATTCTTGTTGTACGCATTCATATTCAAGACTATACATATTCGCATTCAAAACTATAGCATCCGCATTCACATACTTAATTCATCACACTTAGAATGCTTATAGCTCATACATATTTACATATATATTAGTATGCATAATTCATCATGCTTAAGATACTCATTTTATAATGATAAATATGTATTGGACAAGTCATGGAAACTCGTAGTGAAGTTCGGGTGCATTTCGGGAAGAAAAACACCCTAAAAAGACAAAACAGAGAGGGGTCACGGTGGCAATGAATTGGTTGTGACCGTGAGGTCCATAAATAAGCATTCTACCTGCTAAAAACATATGTCATGGTGGCAATGAATTTCATTATGACCGTGACATACCAAAATAAGCAAAACAGAAGCTAAACTTCAAGACTGCTTCACACTACAATTTTGTACAGCCCAGACGGATGTCTTACACTCAATTTGAGGCAAAGGTTCCTTCATAAAATTTCTTCTTCTATATCTTATCTTTCAAATGAGACAATTTTTAGGTCAATTCGATTTGTAAAACATCAGATATGAATTAAACAATATAGACTATTCTAATGAACCCTATGAGGTAGAGACACGTCTATTTGTGCTATTTTTAGGGGTCTTAGAGCCAGAATTAGCTCAAAGTAATTTCTGAAAAATTTATAGGTATAGAAGTTATGGTTAAACTGAAGCAACAAAAATGCAATTTGGAGTTCTGAAACTCCAGTTATGCCCAAAATACTATACGGAGGTCTAGTAAGCTATAAGCAGATTTTTCCCTAACACTAGGGTTCATACTTTTCATGCTTATTCACTTAGTATGCTCATGGATTTTGTTCAATACTCATCACACATCATGTGTACACTTCAAGTACACCTCTATCAATTAACACATAATCATGCATCAATTACACATCAAAGTCATCTATCCATCACATATACTCAAATAAAATTAACATAAGAACACATAAGAACACATATATCCCAAACCTCAAAATGGGTTGCTGGACACTCTCAATCTCCAGCTACACCTTCTCCTTTCCCTTAGCTTTCCTCTTGTCCAAATCTTACACAAAATACAAACATAATCTCTCTCTTAGTCCATACTCAAGATTCAATCCAAATCCAACTCAAAGGAAGGGAGTAGAAGAAAGGATACTCATATAAACATCAGCTTACTTACCTTTTTGGTTTAACTCTTCAAACCCATCCACATACAATCAAATTCCAGATTCAATTAAGAAGAAAAAGAAACTCAAACTCAAGAGATGAAGGAATACAGAATTTTGAGGAAAGCAAAGAATGGGAAATGCTGTCAAATTCCACTACCAATTCACCCTCATAATTAAACATAATTTGCATGCAAAAAGGGGTTGGTTGTCTCATGGGAGAAGCCACACGTGGATTCCCCTCCTCAGCCTTACCAAAATCCAGCAAATGATCTTTGGCAAATAACCATTCAGTCCCTCTCATATATTCTGTCCTTTAATGGCAACTTTTCCTTTTTCAATTACACCCTTGGCCCATTAATTACTCACTTAATCCAATCTCATTAACACCCTAACATGCAATTGACACTATAATCCAACTAGGGCACACTTTGGGGTATTGCAGGCGGTCTCAGTACCGGTGGATTCAGCAATATTCTTTGACTGTGTCAAAAGCCTTCTGACAACTCTCGTTCCATACTACTGGTTGGTCTTTTCTGAGTAGTTTGAAGATCGGTTCACAGATCGAAGTGAGATTGGCAATAAACCTACTGATATATTGCAACTTTCCCAGAAAACTTCTCACATCCTTCTCCTTCTGCGGTATCGGCATTTCTCTGATGGCCTTAACCTTATCCGGGTCAATCTCAATTCCCCTTTGACTAACTATGTGTCCTAGGAGCTTTCCTGAGGTAACACCAAAAATACACTTCTTAGGGTTTAACCGCAGGTTGTACTTGCTTATCCTCTGGAAGAACTTTTCTAAGGCTTCAAAATGACCTTCTCTAGTGACTGACTTGATCATCATATCGTCCACGTATACCTCCACTTCTTTATGGATCAGGTCATCCAATATCTTTGTTGCCATCCTCTGATAAGTGGCTCCTGCATTTTTTAAGCCAAAAGGCATTACCCGATAAGCATAGGTCCCCCATTCTGTGATGAAAGCTATCTTAATTCGGTCAATTATTTTATTGAGAATCTGATTGTAACCCGCATAACCATCTCCAAAGCTATACATCTCGCAAGCAGCAGCGCTATCTATTAGCACGTCTATATGAGGCAATGGAAAATCATCCTTTGGACAGGCCGTATTCAAATCCCGATAATCCATGCATACCCTTACTTTGCCATTCTTTTTGGCTACGGGGACAACATTGGCCAACCAAGTTGGATATTGCACCTCAATTAGGAACTTGGCTTTGATTTGCTGGCGAATCTCCTCTTTCACTTTCTCTGCCCATTCTGGTCTAAGCCTTCTCAATTTCTGTTTAATGGGTTTATGGTCTGGATAGGTGGGAATAGCGTGCTCTGCAATTTCCCGATCGATCCCTGGCATATCTTCGTAGGTCCAGGCAAAGACTTTTTCATATTTTTTTAAGATTCTCTCAAATTTTTCTCGCTCTTCAGGAGTTATATTTGATGCTATTAAAATTTATTTTGGGTTTTCTATGGTTCTAAGATTAAATGGAGTAGCATCAGTTGAATCAATATCAAATATGGATGGATGATCATGATCATGCATAGTGAAATCATCAGAAACATCACACAAGTAAGCAAAATCATTCAATTTATTAATAAGATTGAAATTGTCATTAACATCATTGAAAAGTTCTGGAGCAAAAAGAAAATCTAAACTATTTTCCTCTTCCTCCTCTGCTGGCGTATCTGCCACGGTTGACGGTCCTGCATCACTTTGGCTTTTAAGGGGCTCCCCAATCAACTCCTGCATGGTTTCCTCTACCTTCGCCTCCGCTTTCAGCTGGGCGGCTACCATTTTCTCAGTCATCACTTCTTCAAGCATCTCACGGTCCCAAATTGTCTTACTGGTCATGATTTCTTCATCCCAAAAGCCCTTTGCTGGCTTGATCGATCCAATGTCCCAGTCATAGACATCATTGAAAACCTCAAACCCTGGCACAATTCTTCCATCCAGCCACTATGGTTCCTCTCCCCATGTATAGGCACATGCTGCGTTCGCTGGCACAAAAGTTTTCCGGATATGAGGAATTTCGATTTTTGACTTCTCACCCCTCTCTACAACACCTGTGTATCCTAGGCCCCTTCTGTCCTTCTGGCCCTTGGTGGTAACAGCTGTTGGCATCCCCTGAGAATTCTTGCCCAATCCTGCGCCAGGGAGGAATGACATCTTTTTCATCATATTCAATACCTGGGGGCTTTCTTCCTTCTGCTCTTCATCGCCTATCGTGGCAACATGAAACCCACTAAACGGCTGCCTAGCAATTTCCAGTATTGAAACCTGATTCTCCCGTGCAGCCCTTATAGTCACAATCTGGTCTTCGTGAGGTATTTTTACCATCTGGTGAAGTGTAGAGGGGACTCCTCCCAACTTATGAAACCATGGTCTTCCTAGGAGAGCTGAGAAATTGGCGGGTATAGGCAGTACTATAAACTTCACTTCTGACTCTACCGGTCCTGTCTTTACTATTGTCGTGAATGTCCCCGAAGCCTGCCTACGTGAGTTATCATAAGCTGTGATGGTAAGATCAGATTTTGCCAACATATCCTCCGTTACCCCAAAAGCTGCCATTGCTACCTGTGGGCACACATTTATCAAGAACCATCATCTACCATTACACAAGCAGTGTGCTTTTGGTTAATCTGTGCCCTTATGTACAAAGGGCGATTGTGGTTGCGGCCTTCTGCCGGTAAATCAACTTTGGTAAAAATAACATTTTCTCCTGATCCTCCCTTTACTACATCCAGAAATTCTGTAGGCAAGGTGGTTGTTGCCACAGTTGCTTTGCACAAAGCTTCTACCACCTTTTGTCTATGTGATGGTGACTGTCTCAGAAGATCCCATATTGAAATCTGAGCCGGCGTCTTTTTTAGTTGCTTAACAATTGGATCTTCTTCCGGCTCCTTTCCCCTTCTGCCCTCAATCGGCTCTTGGGACTTCTCAACTTTCGGGGCTACCCTTCCACTCCGGGTCACGGCTCCCACTTCCCTCCTCTTTGGCTCTTCTTCTTCTTCCTTGGAACCCCATAGGTTGGAAAATACTTCAGAATCATCATTTTCAGTTCCACTATCATCAGTGGACCAGCAATCGATCACTGCAGCGGGAAGCCCTTCTTCACTCTCCTCATAGAGGTTTGTGACAGCAGTGTGGATATCGTTGCTGTATAACTCCTTCAACACAAAGTTCTCGAGCAAACTGGACCCGATCATATTCACTGGCGGAGGCATGCTATTGTACCCAGCTTTCTTTTGACCCCCTCTCTTCTCCGAGTCAGTGATCTGCTTTGAGTCGATTAAATCTTGAATCGCGTGCCTCAACATCTTGCAGTTATCAGTTATATGCCCGGTGTGCTGGTGATATGCACAATACTCATCATCCTTGTGTCCTAGCGTGCCTTGAGTTCTAGCAGGTTTGTGTGGCATAGGTTGTAACTTACCCTCTTTCATCAATCTTCTCAATACCCATGACAAAGACCTGCCAAGATTGGAAAAACGCCTCGGGGTAGCGTTCGCAGCTGACACCTCAGCAGTCTTCCTTGTACCACTAGCGGAACCTGGTGGTCTAGTGGCCCCCTGGCTAGTGCCACCCCTCCTGGGATAGTTCTCATTACCTGCTTTCCTAACAAGGTACTCTCCTTCGGCCTCAATGGCGATGTCCTTTAGCGACTCCCAATCCTTCAGTCCTTTCATCCTTAATCCCTCTCTCAAATAAGGGCTCGCATTTTTAATGAATAGTCATATTTGATCCTGAGTATCTGGTTTCCTTTTCATTTCCATCACCCGATTCCTCCATCGGGTTAGATACTCGTGGAAGGACTCACCCCCCTTCTGCTGCAACAACTCCAGGTCCTTCAAGGTTATCTCCATCCTTGTACTGCAGTCGTATTGTCTCAAGAACTCCTCCGTCAATAAATCCTAGTCTTCTTTAGTTCGGCGATTGAGCCCGTGGTACCAATCCACTGCTGAGCCCGTCAAGCTCAAGCAAAAGTACTCAATCTTTTATTTTTTCGTCAAAGTAGTGCCCTTCATTACCAGCGAATACTGCTTTATATGTGCTAGGGGATCAGAAGTACCGTCAAACTTCGGTACATCTGGCCTTTTAAAGTTCATTGGGACTAGATCCTCTCCTTTTAACTCCTTATCCTCAGGGTTCACTCCTCGGCCCTTCGTTAATATTCTCGTTATAGCTTCAAATTTCTCTTCCATCTTCCTCCAGATGGCCTCTTCAATTTGAAGGGCTTTCCCTTTCTCAGACATATGTTCCTCATATTCTTTGTCTTCCCAGTCATCATCTAGCCTTGTGACAGGTCTTCCTCTCTGTGCCCCCGAAGTAGTGGCTCTTAAGTCTACAGGCGCGCGAACCTCCTCTTGTGGATATTCTCTAACCTCTCCCCTTTCATTATTTCTCATAGGAGGAGGTGCTGGGTTCTGCGAGGCCGCTTGCTGACCCATTGTGGCCATCATTGCCATCATCCAGTTCTCAAATTCTTCCAACCTTCGGCCCACTTCCTCTGCTATCATTGCCCTGGTGGCCTCTGCCCCTCTCGGTGAGTTTGCCATTTCTTTGGGTACAGAAAACTGAGTTGAAGTAGCATAACTGGTTTCAGAAGAAGTGTCCGGATACTCTACCTGTCACAACCCAAAAGTGGCCTAATTGGAATTGGCATTTTTAATTGGAAAAAATATGGATCTATTGGTAATTATTACAAGTGTAATTTAGGGTAATTGGGTAATTTACAAGAGAAAAGAGGATTTAATTGCAAGGAATTAAAAGTATTATTTGCTGATTTTTATTGTAGTGAGTAAAAAGTAAATTGTCAAGGACTTATTGGTAATAGTATGGAGCAAATGGTAAAAGAGTAATAAGTGGACTAAGTGAACCAGTGCATGTGTGCCAAGTGGAGATGTGAGTGTGTGCATGTGGGTGAGAGAAAAGAGATGTCTGAGAGTTTTATTTTCCTAGAAACGAAAAGTTCTCTCTCTTACTCTCTCTCTCACGTTAACCACTCCTCTTCTCTTCTTTCTCTGTTCCTTCTTTCTATTTGCATGTGTGTTCTTCCATTTTGAGCTTTGAAGGGATTCAAGAGGTAAGTGGCAGAAGTTCTTTAGGTTTTTGGTTGAATCTCCTTCTTCTCCTCCTTTGGGTTTATAAAGATTATTTTCTTGGGTTAACGGAGTATCGTTTTGTCTATTTGCAAGCATCTGAAGATAAGAGAAAAGAGAAGGGAAAAGGGAAGGTTGTGGATTGAAAGTTGCAGTGGTCATTTTGAACTTCATTAACAGGTTTGGGAGTGTCTGTCCTTTCTCATTTTCGGATCCTGGTTATTGTATGTTGTTAATGTCAGCTATGTGTGTTGTTTATTAAAATGCATGAGCAATGTGATGTGTATACATGATTCTTATAGAAAAGAATGATGTTGAGTATGCAAATGAGATGAATATGCATGAGTTTGAATGTGGAATCCTGGGTTGTTGACGTTCTGGTATTGCATCTGTTTGAATTGTAAAAATATGTTATTTGTATTAAAATTGCTATACATATGCCCTGGAGACTTGAAGGTATGTGTTCGAATAATTATTGCATGAAAAATGGTTTTAGACAAAATGGGGTTTTGAGTTTTGAATGTACTCTGTTTTGACGACTTTCTGGTTTCGACGTTTTATGGAAATTCTGAGTTTTGAGAAGGAGAACCAGAAGTGAGTGAAGAAGATCACGTGACATGATGCAGTATCACGCCGTGACCTGCTTCCCTGGGGAAAGTCACGAGACGTGATGGAGAGTCACGGCTCGTGACCCTCCCATTCCCTGCGTGTCACGAGTCACCACTGCCCAAGTGACTCGTGACCTCCCCTCTCTTCTCTGGCGTCACGAGATGTGACGGAGGGTCACGACTCGTGACTGCCCCTGTTTTTGGCATGGCGCTTGCGTGAAGCCAGCGTCACGAGTCACCATTGCCTGGGTGACTCGTGACTGGCCTCCTTCCTGCTGCTCTGTTTTAAAAAGCAAAGTATTTTTCTTTAAAGCTTCTGTTGCATGGGGTTTTCACTACTTGACTCAAGAACAGGTTTAAATCTGTGCTATAATTAATAATTGTTTAATTATGAGATTTGTGTACATGATTAATAATTAATGTATATAATTTAAATGTTAATAAATTTACATGAACATGTATATTTCAATGTGAGTTATATTTTCTTATTATCTCCTGTATTTGATATATATATATATATATATTTATATGTTTCCGAATTTGATTAATACACATGTATACATGAGTTATAAGTTGTCTTTAATTCTCATGATATGATAATGATATTTGAGTTTTGGAGATGTGTTTTTAAGCCTGAATAGTCATAAGTAGTGGATAAGTAAGCGCTTACTTAGGTCAGAGTGTGTGTGTGCAGCTGCTATATGATAAAATGTTATATGCGGGTTCCGTTTGGATCCTTGTTTCGACCACGTTTGGGTCTATATGGAAATTAATACGAGACTTCGGTCTCTATATGAGAATCACATGTTTGAGACTCAAGTCTCTATATGCTTGGGATACTGTGTTCTATCAGTATCCAAATGACCGCATCCACTTCTAAAAGTGTATTTTCAGACTAATCAGGCTATATGTTAAATTGTGTTGCATATGTTGAGATGCATATTGACAGGATTAAAAGTATATGATGCACATGAATTCTTGTATAACTTTATATTATGCACCTTGTATCTGTGTATTTATTTGAACATTTATTTCTTATGATGAATGTTTGAGTTTAAATTATTGTGGTATATATTAGATATGCGTATTTCCGTTTGTTTTGTTCCTCCCCACTAAGCGTTATCGCTTAGCACGGGTTCTTTTCCGTGTAGGTGGCGAGTTCGGTTTAGAGTCAGACATCTGCAGGTCGGCCACTATAAGTCTTTTTGGATGAAGTTATTTTTGAGTCTTCCGCTGTTGTTATTTTTGTACATGGCTTGTTAATAGCAAAAATGAATCTTTTGTATAGGAACAACTATTTTGGTATATGTATTTGCTTACGAGCCCCTTTTTGTAAAACAATATTGATTTGATGTATGTTAAAGGACTTGCTATTTCATGATTAAAAGTTTCTTTAAATCTCATTTGGTTTTATTTTCTAGTATGTATTTGGGATTCGTTTATGTGTTTGTTCGCGTGGCGCTCCGGTATCCTTCCAACGGGGGTATCGGGGTGTTACACTACCCTTTTCGGTAACTCAAAGAATGGATTTCGACGCAGGCGCTGTAACACCCCAAATCGGGCCTAGTCGGAATCGGCAAGCTAAGTCGGTTAAGTGAAGGGTATTTTGGTAATTTGTGTGTGAGTGAATTTGTTGATAAGGACTTAATTGTAAAGTGACCAATTAAATAAGTTAAGTTAAGTGAGGAAAGGTTAGAGTGTGCTTAGTGTGTATGGAAGTTGGGTATAAGTGGATTTTTGGAAATGATTTGGTGTGACTCAAGTGTGGTACCTTGAAGATTTTTATTTAAGAAATGTTAGGGTGTGACTTAGGTTGGGTAACATGGAGATATCATTGTAGGAGTTACTTGTGTGTGTGTTTGGTGTATGTGTGAGTAAGTCAAAGTGGGATTGAAGATTATGACATGTGTAGCTTTATGAAGTGGACAAGTGGCATTGGGTAGGTGTACATTTAATGTGAAAGAAAGACAAAGTGAGAGTAAGAGGAGTCCACGTTTTTGCCTTTTCCTCTTCCCGATTTTTCCATTTCTTTTCCTTTTCTTCCCTTTCTTTGTTCCATCTTTTGGTTTTGAATGAATTAGAAGTGATTTAGTGGAGATTGGAAGCAAGATTGTTAAGGTAAGTAGGGGTTTTAGGGTTCCTAAGGATGGATTCTCCTTCTTCTCCTTTTTCTTTTGATTTTGTGTGAGTTAGGGCTTTGAATTAAAAGTAATTTCTGGATTTTTGGTTTGTGTAAGTTGGTGGTAACAAGAGAAAGCTCAAGGGCAAGGAAAAGATTGTAGATAAAAGCTAGAGAGTGACTTTGGATCTTTGATTTCCAGGTTTGGGAAACTTTATTTTATATATATGAATTTTTATATAAATATATATTCATATATGATATAAGTTTCTTGATTGTGTGGTTGATGATAGATGATGATGGTAGTGAGTGTTGGTTTAAACTGTTCAATTGTGCATGTGAGTAGGTTTTTGGGTGAAACTGGGTTGGAATGCACTTGACCTCTCTTCAGTAATTAGGCTGTATTGGGAGTTTTGGAACTCCAAATCATGCGATTCTTGAACCATTAGAACCATGAATTCCATTACTTTAAATGTCATAGAAATAGCCTCGGGCCAATTCTTGCTCTAAGACCCTGAATTTGTGATAATATCGTAGTGCCTCTTTTTGTATCGTGTTGTGTGACCAGTATAGGTTGTGGAGGTCATATCTGGAGTTATAGATGTCCAATTGACCTGAAACTTGTCCCTTTTGAAAGCTAAGACGTAGAAGAACATTTGTTAAGAAGACTACTGTTCCCAAAAATGAGGTTTATAGGTCGGTTTTTATGATACTAATTGGTGGTAGAAAGCAGTCTGTTAAGGTAGCTGAGGCGAGTCTCTGTCGCGAGCGCGACAAGGGTCGCGACCTCGCGACAGGGGTCGCGACCTCGCGACAGAAAAACATGTTTTGAGCCTTTTATTCTCTATTTTTGAGTCTAGGATTGACCCGGATCAATCCCGTGCCTTTCCCATCAGTTATTATGCATGTTTAGGGTAATGAAATGGCTATATAAGTAATTATCGTCGGGAAAAATTTAGGAGTATGCTTAAGATTGATGATTTAACTAGTAATTAATAATAGATATAACTCCATGAAGGTTGTTTATTGATGAGTGCTATTATGTGATGGTCTCATGAGTAACCTTAACATGATGTACCATATGTATGAATGCAGTTAATGTGGGTGCGATTGAAATGATTGACGAATAATGTTGTTATTATAGATTGTGTATATGGATATTGATAATGGCATGTTTTACTGAAATACTTGATACGAATGTTGGATTTATGTTGTCAATGATGTGTGACTGGCTGGAGATGAGGTAAGAGACCTTTGGATGTGTTTCGTGTGTTGTGGGTGAGTTTGAGGAAGGAAAGATCTTGCAAAATTCTGCAGATTTTCGGAATCATGACTCTGTCGCGATCGCGACACTGTCGCGAGCGCGACAGAGACCGGTGATTTTGATGCTATGCTGTCGCGAGCACGCGATGCTGTCGCGAGCCCGCAATAGCAATAGCTTGTCTGCTCTCTATCGCGAGCGCGACAACCGTCGCGATCGCGACAGAGCACATTGTTGGCCTGTGCTATCGCGAGCACGCGACTTGTCGCGACCCCGCGATAGCAATACTTGCCCTCTGTCACGACCGCGACAATATCGTGAGCGCGACAGAGCCGGGCCCTTCTCTCCTTCCCACGATCGCGAAGTCTGTCGCGCGCGCGCAGCGAAGAGACTATAGTCTCTGTCGCGAGCGCGACAGGGATCGCGAGCGCGACAGATATGTTGTGTTGAATGAGTTTTCTTTGATGATTCCAATGTTTGAATTCCGAACTTGTGATGCCTTTAGGTTTATTCTTTGACTATTTTATGAAGTATGTTAATATAATTGAATGTATTATGCATATCTATACTGATGATCTTTCTCTAAGATTATTATGCTTAAGTGTAAATTGTATAATGCATGATTGACTTTATGAACTTATTCATATGTCTCACCTATTGCTGATTATGTACAATGATATAAATTAAGTGATTTGAAGTATGATTGGTATGATGCATGACCTGCGAGAGTCAGTCTAGTGGATAGTTAGGCATGCCTAATAGAGTCTGTATGTGTAGCTGCAGCGCCCCTTTGAATGATTTGGACCCTGATCAGGTCCCCGATTGGTTCCTCGCGAACCCTATTATGTGTATGTGTATGGATCTTGTTTAAGGTCCTTCCGAAAAATGTTTGTGAATGAAAATAGAAATGGTTTTCGATTTGTACCCGTAAGGTACTTTCCGTAATCGGCTTGTACCCGTAAAGTACTTTCTGTATACTCCTTATCCACTATTTTGAGTCAGCAGGTATTTCGTTTGCTTTATCTAAAAAGAATATGAGAATGTGATATCAGTATGAATATGACTTTGGGAGATGTGAATGTGCTTATAAATCTCCGAGTGGGCTTAATGTAACTCTAACCTGCACATTGTACCTTTGTACTTATCTGTAAATGATCTTGTATATAATATGTGTGATTGAAGTCGGTGTGGCATATAATGTTGACATTACATTTCTGTATAGTAATATGATAAGTTAACATGTATATGAATGTGAGTTTGAATTATTGAATACGATGGTTGAAGGAATGTGAGTTTGAATTATTGAATACGATGGTTGAAGTATATGTATATTAATATGAATATGTATTATTAGTTATTAAGATTAAGTATACTGATTTGCATACTTGTGAATGTGATCTTGAACTAGCATACGTGATAAATTTAATACGATGCTATATAGTTCTTTATTGTTAGCTATCTTAGTAATTTCGTTATATTAGCATGTGTTTACGTTCTTGGCATGACAATTGGTTGTGTTAATCATATGAGTATATGACCACAGTAGGGACATTTGAATGCGTGGCTATTGTATAAAGCATGTATAGTTATCTGTTAGGACTGGATGCATTCGCTGTTGTGTATGTGTTATACTTGGGCGACCGTTGTGAATGGCCGTCGATATTTTTCTGTATATTTTTCCCCACTAAGCGTTATCGCTTAGCACGGGTTCTTTTTCCCGTGCAGGTGGCAGGTTTGTTTCTGTTCGAGTCACGCATCTGTAGAGTCGGCCACATAGGAGCTAGAAGTTTTGTATCTTGTTCAGCTTTTGTAATTTGGAATTTTTGTATATCGGTGTAATATGTATATGTAATAATATGTAAAGAGAATGATGTAATATTTCAGGCTCCTATTGTATGATTGTACATTTGTATATGTGTATGGTTTCGTTTAAATTATGCACGTTTATGAATATGTATGTTCAGATTTTGTTCCGTAAAGTTTTTAATTCTTTCGTAATTATATATGTTTTGTATCGTTTCTGTTCAGTAACGCACCTACTCGTACGGCTTCCTACTCCCTTGCGGATGGGTTCGCCTACGTATGAGTTGGGGTGTTACAGGCGCCCCCGAGACCCTCTTGTCCACCTAGGCAAATCTATGATGGCTGAAAAACACAAGGGGTCAGGATGATGCATGATTGTGCTAAAAATGCATGATCTTACTATGCAACACTCACAAGCCACATGCAAGCACATAGGTCCTTCCAACCTTATTACTCCCGCACACGAGGTCATAGTCTCTTTCCTAGGTGGGATTGGCCCATGGGTCATCTGGGGACCCGATGAACACGTATGGTGCACGGTGAAAATTTGACAGCATAACCTCTCCTAACTAATGCACAAGCGGATGGGTTATGATCATTATGTATCTAAGCAATCCGAATAAGTCATCTTAGGCCTATCGGGGCATGAAAGCCTTTGATTAGGTGGCCAGTCAAACTATCTGGGCTTGTCCAATACATAATGATCCATACAGCAGGCATAGTATTAAGGTTCATACCACTTAGGGAAAGTAACTATTTCCATTACATGAGCGGTGTTACTTTAGGGCTACCCAAGCATGGTCCCTGCCGACGGGTCTAGCTCATCACGAGCTTAACGATCGATCGGGTCGCCATTTAATATACCATGATGGTACGAGGCTCGGGCTGGTGATTATCCTTAACACTTCCCTAAATTGAGTGAAAATAGGGTCGTGCTTCGGGAACGCACCGGGGCTAAAAGAGGGACCAAACTAGCATAGATCTAAGCCTCTAATGCGATGTGATGCAGTTTTGAAAGAAGGTAAAATTTTTAAACTAAAACTCTATTATAATTTTTAATCAAGGTACTTTCGAATTGAAGTCTCGAGTATAGTCCCCAGTGGAGTCGCCACTGTGACGCGCGCCGAACCCCGTGTCCTCCCGAGGGCCCACTTTAGGGCGATCAGGAAAGGTTTATAAAACTTGTAAGGTATTTACAAGTGCGTCTATTTTGGGCAACAATGAGGTTTTTTGGAGTCGCCACCCAATAGAACATTGGGAAGGGTCGTCTAACCTCGTCGAGCCTAAGATGGCACATACATATCCATCTTGGGCTAGCCAGAGAGATCTTGGAGGTCTCAACCTCTACCCCTTGGAGCCTAGGATTTGTATATTTAAGTCTTTTTGAGAGACTCAAGAGGTGTCTTGGAAGTCCTAGACTTCTCGCCTCATTGAGCCCCAAAGACCAGAGTGAGTTCGGGACTTCTCATTTATTTATACCTTGATCAATATTATAATTATGTTTTGAATTCATTGTTTCACCAACTTTCCATATGATGCATTTAATTAAGGCTCAATCATTCACGTCAAAAGCGGTAAATGGAAGTAAAAATCAAAATAGGGCATTCAAAAATATATTACAATAACATTAGGAGCGGAATACAACTCCCATTTGTAAAAGTACAACACATACATAAAACGGGGTATTCATTGGAATGAGGACATTGGTCCTACCATGCATATTTTATTATAAAAAATGATTTTTCATGAAGCGTCAATTTCATTGGCTAAAACAGGACATTGGTCCACAATTTTCAAGAAAATCCCAAAGTTAACTGTTAGAATTCTTTTGGCCTTTTTTCTTTAACGACATTAAAACCATTTCCATAATAACATGAATAAAAGATAAGGGTATAGGAAGAACCCGAGTGCATCTTTCAGAACTCCAACTCCAAATGGTCAGAAAATAACTCATAGGGATAAATAATGTTAGCATCAAAAGCTTGAATAAAAATAAAAATAAAAGAACGAGAAATTCTTTTAGGGTGAATGTCGAATGATTCTGATTCCCGTATGCTTCGCAAGGATCAAGTAAAAAAAAATCAGAGAAAGAAGATTTATATTTTTATTCCCTTGAAAATCTGATAGCAATTGTGTGTTTGAATTAGCTGTATTGATGGACATGAATGAATTTCGTTACCTCAAATTGGCTTAATTCATAAGAAAAATTTGAAGGAATCAATTAATTGGAAGAAATTTTACCAAATAAAATTTCGCAAATGAACAGAGATTTTATAAATTTTTTGAATAAATTGCTCACAAAACCTTTTCTAAAAAAACCCTATCTCTCAAAAGGTTTAATAACTTTTCCAAAGAATTTTCCTCTAAAAACTTGTTACTTTTTCTCACAAAAATTGTCAAATCTTCTAACCCCTAAAAATGGAATTTAATCCATTATTTATAAGATTTTAGGAAAATAATTCAGATAAGCCTCAACCCAAAGTTTGAATTTTAAAAGGACTTTAAAGTTCAAATTTTTAATGAATCTTATCCCCATTTTGAAGGAAGAGAGATTAAATTTTATCCAATCCGGCGTTATCCAATCAGTTAACGTACCGATGGGCATCCCTCCAACTATCGACGGGCGTCCCTACTAAGGGCACGTGTCCATCCTGAGCTACAGACGGACTCAAGGCTTGGGACTAGGGATGGGCGTCCCTACTCCGCCACGCATCCGTTCCCACTACGCCTAGAGACGGGAATCACCCCAAGTAGAGACGAGCGCCCCTACACAGACGGGCATCCCGTCTGTGGAGCAAAATTCTCAATTTCAACCAAAATTTATCAAACTCCATGCTATAGAAAAAGATTTTAATCCTCGCGAAACATGAAAGACGAAAACCTCCGAATTTCGCCCATTTATTCGAAAACCGAAGTTGATCTCTTCATTGAGTAACTCTGACCTGGACTACCTCAAGACCCGGTGTCTACAGTTGGTATGTTGGTTAGTTGAGCCTCCCTGTGACCCCAAAGGCAAAGATAAGGCTGGGAGTAGTAGAACCAAGTGACTGAAGCTAGGATTACAGGTTTGAGAATTTTTCATTTACTGGGTTTGCTACGATTGGTTATTTACTATGTATTGACTTAGTTTGATTCTTTTGATGATAATCTTATGTATTGATGTTGCATGTTGGGATTTGAATGAATGGGTTTTGGTTGTGGTTAATGCATGAAGATTGAGACCTTGAAAATGGAATTGAGGTGAATTTGAGCTTACTATCATTTTTCTGGGTTTGGATTTTTTTGAATTTTAATTTGGCTATTCCGTTTTTTGGGTGGGTAATTGTTAAGGAAGTGATTTTGTATTATTTATGTTGGTTTTTGCGTGCTTGAGGAAGCTAATTTCAGGTAAGAATGATTGGAGTTGAGTTGGGATGATTTCTGGAAATTCTGGGTTCTGAATGAATTTCATAATGTTATGGTTTTCAGAAATTGAATCGGGGAGGAAGAAGGGCAAAGTGAGCAGCTCACGATATGTGAGCAATACTCACGACACATGAGCAAAGCTCACGAGTCGTGACCAACCTTCACAACTCGTGAAGGTTGCTCAAGACTCTTTGGGGCCTTTCTGTCGCGAGCGCGACCGAAGTCGCAACCGTGGCAGTGATTCTATTTTGCCCTATTTTCTCCACGTGATCAGTTTTTATAAAAACGATTTTCAAATGACTTGGGTGGCTTTTTCCTTTACTGGGTGCTAAATTACCTTGTTTATATGAATGATTATCATAATTTAATCGTGATAAATAATATGTTATTGTAGTATATGTTATACGAATGATGTGGTATCCATGAGAAATTATACGTGTTATTTTGGAATATGTAGTGGGTTATGCATGTCTTATTATGATGTCTTAATATGAATGTGAATATAATTATGTGTTATACTTGGAAACATGATTGAATGATGCATGACCTGCTAGAGTCAAGTAAGTGGATAGTTAGGCATGCCTAATAGAGTCTCTTAGCTGCAGACCTCAGTTCTGTCTGGACCCCGATCAAGTCCCCGTTTGGTTCCTCGCGAACCCCTTATGCGTTTTGGATCTTGGTTAAGGTCCCCCTTTGTAAAATGTTTTGAATGTGACAAAAATAAAATGGTTTTTGATTCGTACCCGTAAGGTACGCTATGCATTCGATTCATGTCCGTAAGGTACGCTATGCGTTTACTCGTTATCCACTATTGTGAGTTAGCAGGTGCACTTTTTGTTTTGTTCCGCTTTGATATGATTACAAGAATATGGTATTCGAATGCGTATAACGATGAGTATGAGAAATTAATTAAAGTGTAAATGAATGTGGATGTGAACTTCTGAATGCACATCTTTATTATGCAAGTATGATTATATTGCTGATATCATTATCCGCGTTTGTCATATTGTATGTGTATTGCATTGACGACCATTGTGAATGGCTGTCCACTCTTTTGTTGTGTGTTCCCCACTAAGCGTTTATCGTTTAGCACGATGTTTTATCCGTGCAGGTGCAGAGGATGGTGTTCTTTTGGGAGAGTCATCGCCAATCAAGCCAACAAAGAGGGTTTAGTGTTAGGGCTTTATTTTGATAGCATGCTGATTCTTTTGTATCAAAACTCTCTTTACATTATTATTTTATAAAGCTTCCGCATTTACATACTTTGGGATATGTAATTATTTTATTCTGGCTTTTGATCAGAACATTTTTGTAATGAATTTTGCTATTGTAATGATGGATCATTCTGATGCTTATGAAAGTTTTAATTTCCCCGTAATGATGTATGTTTATTATGTACGAATGTATGCTTTGTATCTTTATCTGTTTGGTGACAGACCCGACTCATATAGCTTCTCACTCCGTAAGGATGGGTACACCTACGTATGGGTAGGGGGTGTTACAATCATCATCCCGTTTTAATGCATCTTGGTTAAGTCTAGATAAATTATCCGCAACAAGGTTCTCACTACCTTTCTTATCTCTCACTTCCCAACCAAACTCTTGAAGCATCAAAATCCACCTTAAAAGCCTAGGCTTTGCATCCTTTTTACTTAAAAGATATTTAAGGGCAACATGATTAGAATAAAAAATTACTTTTTGCCCAAAAAGATATGCTCTAAATTTGTCAAATGCATAAACAATAGCTAGCAATTCCTTTTCTATAGTGGTATAATTAATTTGAGCATCATTCAGTAATTTGCTAGCATGGTAAATCGCATAAGGCTTGCCTTCTCTTCTATGTACTAAAACAACCCTCACTGCAAAATTACTTACATCACACATAATTTCAAATGGTTGCTCCCAATTAGGAGGTTGCAAAATAGGAGCTAAAATAAGAGCTTTTTTCAAAGTTTTAAATGCATCAAGACATGATTCATCAAACTCAAAATCAGCATCTTTAGCAAATAATTTGCATAATGGCTTTGCTATTTTGGAAAAATCCTTAATAAATCTCCTATAGAAACCCGCATGACCAAGGAAGCTTCTTATGTCCTTAACACACTTTGGAGGTGGTAAGTTAGCAATCACTTCTATTTTAGCTCTATCAACCTCAATACCTCTACTTGACACCGAATGTCCAAGAACAATTCCTTCTTGTGCCATGAAATGGCACTTTTCCCAATTAATTACTAATCCATTCTCCATGTAATAACCCAAAATAGGCCTAGTCGAAATCTGCGTGGTATGTCGGAATATTTAGAGCATATTAGTAATTTTAGCAAGAGAAATTTGGATGATAAGGACTTTATTGCAAGGAATTAATTTAGTTAAGTTAATTGAAGGAATTATATGGTATACATGTGATGTATGGATGTAGGGTACTTTTGGTTTTGGCATAATCTAGTAGTATTTGTGCATGGTAACTTGGACGTAAAAGTGTTTTATTGGAGATTATATGGTGTGAGTTAAGTTTGGTACCTTGGTTTATTAGTCAAAGATGAGATCAAAGGGCCATTGGTAGAGTGACATGTGTGTGAGTTGGTGGGAGCATTAAATGTGATTTGAGGGAGTAGAGAGAGGGAAGAGAGGAAGTGAAACTTCCCGTGGAAGCCACTTGAAGCTGCTCTCTCCCTTCTCATGTCCACTCTCTCTTCTCCTCATCTCCATTTTCTGCTCTCTCATGTCTTGCATGTGGGTATTCTTCCACCTTTGGACAAGGGTTTGAGCTTTGAAGGTTCTAAAAGGTAAGTAGCCAAGTTAATTTGTTTTGATATTCTTCTTCTTCTCCTTCTACGGGTTTGATTATGGGTTGTCGTTGATTTCATGGATTAACTAAGTTTTTAGTTTTGGTTGATTGGTTGCAAGAAGCTGAAGAAAAGAGAAAGGATAAGTGAAAAGGAAAAGTTGTTGATTGAAGGAAGTGAAAGTTTTGAGCTCCATTCCAGGTTTGGGAGTGTTTTTACATCATCACTTTGGATCATGTTTTGAGTCAAATATTGTTATTGGTTGTGAGTCTTGGTATATGAAAATGCATGAGTATAAGTGATTTGTGTAATTGTTGTGTAAGTGAGTTATGTTGTTATAAGCATTATAAGTGTAGCATGGATATGAGTTCATTATGGTATATGCTAAGGATATGATAAAGGAATGAATGATTATGTATGATTTTAGGGTTGTGATGGTTTGGGAAGGCTTGAATATATGTTTGGGTGCTGTGGAATTGAAATCTCACATAGGTCATGGTGACAACCAGTTTTGTTGCCACCGTGAGGTATGTTAGGATTGCATTCTGCCCGCCTGTTGTAGGTATGTCACGGTGACAACCACTTTGATTGCCACCGTGAGGTACCCAGTTTTGCTTTCTATTTTTGAATTCTGAGGTATGTCACGATCACAACCATTTGGTTGTCACCGTGAGGTACCTCAGTCTTGCATTCTGCTTTGATTGATATGCATGTCACGGTCACAACCATTTGGTTGTCACCGTGAGGTACCTCAGTCTTGCATTCTGCTTTGATTGATATGCATGTCACGGTCACAACCATTTGGTTGTCACCGTGAGGTATCTTCAACATGCAATTTTTCTCCTTTTTGCATTCTCAAATGTTAATTATGTGGAATATTGGCTTTCATAATAAGTTTAACATATCTAAATAAGTTTTCATAGCATGTTAAATGGTATATGTGTATTAGTTATTCATTTGAGAGTTGTATGTTGATTATACCTGTAAATGATTTACATGACTTTACTTATGATTTATGTACATGTGTGGTTAAGTTACTTGAATACTTTGGTAATTTATACCTTTATAGTGAAAGGAGTTATATATACGTATTTATTGTTTTATAAATGCAATTTGAGCCTGGTAGTCATAGTTAGTGGATAGATAAGCGCTTATCTAGGGTCAGAGTGTGAGTGCAGCTGCTATATGTCATTTGTTACATTTGGGCCCCGTTTGGGTCATATAAGATGTATGAGGCCTCGGTCTTCGGTATACTTTCGGGTATACATGATTATAAAATGTTTTGAGACTCATGTCTCCATATGCTTAGGATGCTGTGTCCTATCAGTATCATTGGTACCCATATCCACTAATTAGCGAATAATCAGGCTGTTACTTGAGTTTAGTACATGCGATTATTTTATGAAGCTAATAGTTATATGAAATGAATATATGTTACATGTATATGAATATGAGTTATGACATGATGAGATGTAACACTTGTATTCGAATTTGAATGGTTTATTTTCCCAATATACTTGAGTATGATGACAATTGTTATATGCATGAGTAGTATATGTTTTTATGCTTTTGCTATTATTATGTTTATATATATATATATGTACATGCATGTGTTGTTCCTCCCCACTAAGCGTTATCGCTTAGCACGGGCTCTTTTCCTGTGTAGGTGGCAGGTTCTTTCTGGGAGTCGAACATCTACAGGTCGGCCACTAGAAGTCTAGAATTGGAGTTTTTGTTTTTCGCTGTAATTTTTTTTTTATCATATATGGAGTATGATTTTGGAAATGTAAATTTTTTTGTAAAGGATGATTTTATATATGTATTTATTTACACATCCCTTTTGTAAAATGATATGATAATATTATTATATGTATATGAATTTGGTACATTTTGATTAAATGTACGTGGTTTTCTTATCATGTCGTGAGTTATTTATGCGTTTATATGAGTTGCGCGCGTGGCGCCCTGGCATCCTTCCAACGGGGGCATCGGGGGATTACACTCCATGCACCTATTAAGAACTTTAGAAAGATTTTCTAGACAATTTTCAAAGGAAGATCCATAAATGCTAAAATCATCCATGAAAACCTCCACACATTCATCTATCAAATCACTAAAAATTGAAAACATACATCATTGAAAGGTTGCAGGAGCATTACATAAACCAAATGGCATACGTTTAAAGGCAAAAGTACCATATGGGCATGTAAATGTAGTATTAGATTGGTCCTTAGGATGAATAGGGATTTGATAAAAACCATGAAGTCCATCAAAATAACAAAAATAAGAAAAATTAGCTAATCTTTCAAGCATTTGATCAATAAAAGGTAGTGGAAAATGATCCTTTCTAGTTGCCTTATTTAACTTCCTATAGTTTATACACATACGCCATCCCGTGACAGTCCTACTGGGTATTAAATCATTAGACTCATTCTTAACCACAGTTAAGCCTCCCTTTTTTGGCACAACTTGAACTGGACTCACCCATTTACTATATCACTAATAGAATATATGATTCCATTGTCAAGCAACTTAATCACTTATTTTCTCACTACTTCCTTTAGAGTAGGATTTAACCTCCTTTGACCTTCAATAGGGGGCTTAACATCATCCTCTAAAACGATTCTATGCATGCACATATTTTGGCTAATACCCTTCAAATCATTGATAGAACAGCCAATTGCATTTATATGACTAAGTAGCACATCACATAAAGCATCAACTTCATTAGTAGTCATGGATGAATTCACAATAAATGGAAATTTATAATTAGAGTCAAGAAATGCATACCTTAAACTTGATGGTAAAGGCTTGAGCTTTATTTTAACTTCCTCACTTTGTGAAGTAGGTTTAGGGTCATCATCCATCCTTAAAGGTTCAAATCGTGAGGTCCAATGGGAAATAATGTATAGAGTGGCTTCCAAAAAAGTCACATTAGCTTCTTTCATCAAGTATGGTTCAATAGGATCTTGCCTTAAACATTTATACATTATTTCATTAATGCATTCATTAATAATATCAATTGAGTCAATTCTACTTACAACTTCCATTGGTGAAGATTTCATCATCTTGAATACATCAAATTCCATAATCTCATCATCTATCTCTAATGTAATCTTCCTCCTCTTCATGTCAATAATGGTACTAGCTGTCCTTAAAAATGGTCTTCCAAATAAAATTGGAATTTTAGGATCTTTTTCCATCTCTAAAACAACAAAATCAGCAGGTATAAAAAATTTACCCACTTTGGTTGTCACATTTTCAAGAATGCCAAGTGGATAAGTAATAGATTTGTTAGCCATAGATAAACACATATTTGTAGGCTTATGTTCACCTAAATCAAGCCTTTTATAAATGGAATAAGGCATAAGACTAATACTAGCGCCAATATCACACAAAGCTTTATCAAAATGAGTGTTACCAATTATGCACGGAATAGTGAAACAACCTGGATCCTTAAGCTTTGGTGGAGCTTTAGAGTACTTAGCTTTAGATTCTTCAATAAGAGATACTATACCATAATCCTCAAGCTTACTTTTATGGCTAATAATATCCTTTAATACTTATCCCAAGTTGGCATGTCTCTAATAGCATCCAAAAATGGTACAGTAATAGTAATATCTTTGAGATAGTTAAGGAACTTGCCAAATTGCCTATCTAAGTTACATTTTCTAAGCCTTTGAGGGAACAGCAGAGTTTTAATGTCTACATTTGGTTCATCATCTTTGATTGGTATGGCATCTTCCTTTTTACCCTCCTTTGCACTATTCTCCTTACCTTTGGTATTAACAATAACATCTTCATTTCCTTTTCTAACTTCAACCTCTTCCTTACCATCATCATCAACTAAATTCTTACTCTTGCTCTTTCTAGCAATTTGTTCAACCTCCTTACCATTCCTTAAAGTAATTGCTTGGTAAGTCTCTTTTTGTGTAAACTCCGGTTGGCTAGGAAGCTTTCCCAAGGGTTTACATAAAGAAGAGGCTTGTTGCACAATTTGGGTTTCAAGGATACGATTTTGAGTAGCAAGCTGCTCAAGCTTAGAATTAATATACTTAAATTTCTCCTCATTTTGTTTATTGGTGGCCATTTGTTGGTGAATGAGTTGCTCTATAAGGTTTTCAAGGTTGGATTTAGGTTGTGGAGGGTTGAAATTTTGTTTCATAGGAAATCCTAGGGGGTTTTGTGGTTTGTTAATTAGGTTAATAGGGGGGTTTAATTGAAAGGATGCGTTGCACCCCGAAAATCCAAGATGATTTCTCCATTGAGGGTTATAAGAGTTTGAGTTCATCCCCATTCTTTGGTACATTCATTTCTGTAACACATGGGGGATTATGGGAAGAAACACATAAGTACCCGAAGGTACATTCATTTCTGTAACACATGTCATTTCTGTAACACATGGGGGATCTGCCGCAATCCCAAAAACACATAAGGATCCTATCCAGGATCTAGAAACACACAGGGAACCCAAATAAGATCTAGTTTTGATCTAAAATAGCCTTAAAAACACATAGGTTACAACACTCAGAAGTCCCTATAGGCATGTCTATCTATCCATGACTCGGTTAATGCAGGCTATACACCTATTTATTTCATTCTCATGATATTTATATCTGTATCATATTCATTATATTTAGAAATAATTATTTTGATCATAAATCGATGATAATACTCACAATACATCATACATATGTAATAAATATACAAATTTATCACGTGCACATATAATTACCTTTGAATACTTATTTAACATATTAACATTTGTTTAATGAACTTATTTAATTACTCTATTATAGCATTAGTCTATCCATATGTATTTTATTAAAGCACAATCATTCACTACATTACACTATACTGTGACGCGCCCGAACCCCGCTCGCGATCCGGATGGCCCTCGGAAATCCGCTTTTAGGACCCGGGACCGGATGGAGGTTCATTAAAACTCGTGAAAGCTGATCGCTTCACAATGGACAAAAATATATCCAAACCCATTGTTGGCAATCAACTTACGAGAGCGTCTTATTGGGTTATCATAAGGCAGGATCACGGAGTCGCCACCCGATAGAATATCGGGAAATAATTCTAACCTTATGAGGCCAAAACCAGAGAGAGTTCGGGACCTCACTCTTATTCATACCTTTGGTTAATATTATGTAAAAGGATTTTTGGGATCAATTATTTTCTCTCTCTTCTCACACGATTTATGCCATAAATTAAAGCGCATTCAAACAAGTAAAAAATAATAAAATAACAAATAAAGCGATAAATAAAATATATTTACAGTTATCCAGAAATAAGTATGAAATCATAAAAGGAAGATATGATAATAAGAATACATACATAAATCGGGCTATCCTTTTAGGCGGGAACGTTGGTTCCCAATTACTTTTTATGAAAAGTATAAAATTCTTGAATCAATTTGAATCTTTTGGTTTTGGAATGAAAACGTGGACATTGGTCCAGTTTTATTGACAAATTTCATTTTGTAGAAAACATTTGTGTGGTGATTCTTTTTAATGCGGTCGAAAAATCATTTGTTATTACAGACCACAAGCGAATAAAATAAAACAAAATAATAATTACATATTTCATAATAATAAATAAATCCTAATCTACTCACCTCGACCGTGCTCCTTGGACGAGCCGTGTGCCGCTCGTGGTTACAATCATGACATAAAATTAATACTGGTTAATAATGAATAAATAAATAATCGGATAAATAAATAAACAAATAAATAGTTGAATAAAGTAAATTGAGGAAAATAATAAAGGTCAATAATGGATTAAATTAAATTAAGTGATAAATAAATAAATTAATTAAATAAATAGAGATTTAATGAATATAAAAACACAAATGGCAATTATAATGATCAATGACAATAAAAATAATGATGCTAATAATAATACCATAAAATGATAATAATGCTAATAATAAATAATAAATAAGCATAAAATGACAATAATATATAGGTAAAAAAAAAATAATAATAATATAAAATAAATAATGATATTAATAACAATGATATAATATAATAATAATAATAATAATGCTGTAAAATAATATAATAATAATGACCATGACAATATTAATTAAAGCAATGAAATAATAACATCAACAATTAATCAACAATAACCATATAATAATAATAATAATAATAATAATAATAATGATAATAATGATAAAACAGAAATTAAATAATAATAATAATAATAATAACAATAATATAACATAAAATACTAATAATAAACAAACATAACAATTAATCAACAATAACCATATAATAATAATAATAATAATAATAATAATAATAATAGTAAAACAGAAATTAAATAAATATATACTAATAATAATAATAATAATAATAACAATAATACAGAAATTAAATAAATATATATAATAATAATAATAATAATAATAATAACAGAAATTAATTAAATATAATAATAATAATAATAATAATAATAATAATAATAATAATAATAAGGTAAACTAATTAATTAAATGATAATAATAATACCAAAAATAGAACAACACTAATAATAAATAAACAAATAAACAAATGATAACAATAATTATAATAATAATAATAAAACAGAAAATCAAATAATAATAATAATAATAATAATAATAAAAATAATAAAAATAATTAAAACAGAATATTAGTAAATAATAATAATAATAATAATAATAATAATAATAATAATAATAAATAAAATAATATAAAATAGGGGAAAGGAGACTTACCTCGCCGGAGCCGCTGTCGGAGGGGGGTGGCCGACACCACCTATGCCGAAAGATAGATCGGCGCCAGAGGATCTCGCCGGAGCTGGTCACGCGCCGGAGGGAAGTCGGTCGTCGCCGGAAATCGCCAAAAACCGTGAATGATGCCTCGCCGGAGATCGCCTACACGCGCCGCCTACCGGGGTCCGTTGGAGGATCGGTCGGTGCCGTCGGAAGCGTCTGGGGGTGCTGATTCCGGCGGTGGGGTGCGTGTCGTCGCCGGTGACCGCGGTTGGGCGGCGGAGCCTCCGCCTCTCTCCCCTCTTTTTTCTTCTTTTTCTTTCTTTCTCACCGGTCCGGCGGTCTGGTTTGGTTTCTTTGGTCCTTTTGTTTGTTGCTCCTCTCTTCTTCTTTTAATTCTTTTGATTTTCTTCTCCTTTGATGTCCCTTGTCTTTGGTTCTCTCTTTTATTTCTTTGGTTTTTTTACTCTCTTTGCTTTCCTTTCTTTTTCTTTTGGCATTTGATCTGTGCTCTCCTCTTCTTGCTCTCTCTTTTCTATTTTTTTGTTTTCTTTTTCTTCTATGGCCGGCCTCCTCTGTCCTCTTGCTCTCTATTTTTTTTTTCATTCTTTCATTTGCTTGTTTCTAATTCCAGCCGAGAGAGCCCTCTGAATTTTTGCCATCTCTTTCTTTTTATATTCTAGGGTTAAGGGTAATATGGTAATTCCTCCTTTTAGTTTAATTATTTTCCACCCATAATAATTAATTAAACACTACTAATTACTCTAAAAAATTAATTTAATTAATCCACCTAAAATTAAATCTAATTTATTTAATTAAACAATATGTTATATTTTTTCAATTTTTTTTAATTTTCCATTCTCTATTTATTTTTTTATATTATTTTAATTATACTAAAATATTAACCAATTAATCATCCTAACTCTAAATGCATATTAATTATCAAACCATAACAACTAATCACTTAATTAACTAATTAATTTCTATTTCTAATATTTTATATATTTTTCTTATTTTTTCTTCTTTCTCTTTTTTTTTGTTTATCTTTCTTTTTTTTTTTATTTTTTATTTTTTATTTTTTTTTTTTGGAGGAGTTATCAAAGACCCAAAATTACCATTTCTATATTTATCTCTCAATATTAAACCCGACTTAGGACCCGGTGTCTACAGTTGCCCCCAATTTTGGAGAACTCTAGGACTTAGATGCCTAAGTGAGCCAAAATTCAGAAAAGAGAAGAAAGAGACACGTACCTGAGGCGGTTGCTTCACAAACCTGGTCTTGCCGGCTTGTCGGTATTACAGAACTGTTGTTAGCTTTGTAACTGAGGGAACATCAGCTTGTCGACGTGTGAGATTAGCGCTGAGCGACTGATAAACACCAACTTATCGGTGTGTAAAGACGTCAGACTTTGAATGACATGATTGATACAACACCAGTTTGTCGGTGTGTGAAACCATGGCTGAGCGACTGATGAACACCAGCTTGTCGGTGTGTGAAGGCGCTAGACTTGGAAGAACGTGATTGATAGAACACCAGCTTGTTGGCGTGTGAAACCACGGCTGAGCGACTGATGAACACCAGCTTGTCGGTGTGTGAAGGCGCTAGACTTGGAAGAACGTGATTGATAGCGTGTGAAACCACGGCTGAGCGACTGATAAACACCAGCTTGTCGGTGTGTGAAGGCGTCAGACTTGGAAGAACGTGATTGATAGAACACCAGCTTGTCGGCGTGTGAAACCACGGCTGAGCGACTGATAAACACCAGCTTGTCGGTGTGTGAAGGCGTCAGACTTGGAAGAACGTGATTGATAGAACACCAGCTTGTCGGTGTGTGAAACCACGGCTGAGCGACTGATAAACACCAGCTTGTCGGTGTGTGAAGGCGTCAGACTTTGGAGAACATGATTGATAGAACACCAGCTTGTCGGTGTGTGAAACCACGGCTGAACGACTGATAAACACCAGCTTATCGGTGTGTGAAAGCGCCAGACTTTGTAGAACGTGATTGATATAACACCAGCTTGTTGGTGTGTGAAACCATGGCTGAGCGACTGATAAACACCAACTTATCGGTGTGTGAAGGCGTCAGACTTGGAAGAACGAGATTGATAGAACACCAGCTTGTCGGTGTGTGAAACCACGGCTGAGCGACTGATAAACACCAGCTTGTCGGTGTGTGAAGGCGTCAGACTTTGGAGAACGTGATTGATATAACACCAGCTTGTTGGTGTGTGAAACCATGGCTGAGCGACTGATAAACACCAACTTATCGGTGTGTGAAGGCGTCAGACTTGGAAGAACGTGATTGATAGAACACCAGCTTGTCGGTGTGTGAAACCACGGCTGAGCGACTGATAAACACCAGCTTGTCGGTGTGTGAAGGCGTCAGACTTTGGAGAACATGATTGATAGAACACCAGCTTGTCGGTGTGTGAAACCACGGCTGAACGACTGATAAACACCAGCTTATCGGTGTGTGAAAGCGCCAGACTTTGTAGAACGTGATTGATATAACACCAGCTTGTTGGTGTGTGAAACCATGGCTGAGCGACTGATGAACACCAGCTTGTCGGTGCGCTAGACTTTGGATGACATGATTCTCTGGCCACAGCTTCGATTGGAGAGATGCAGCATGCTTTGGCTACAACCTCGATTTGGTGAAGTGCGGCATTCTCTGGCCACAGCTTCGATTGGAGAGATGCAGCTTGCTTTGGCTACAAGCTCGATTTGGTGAAGTGCGGCATTCTCTGGCCACAGCTTCGATTGGAGAGATGCAGCATGCTTTGGCTACAAGCTCGATTTGGTGAAGTGCGGCACTCTCTGACCACAGCTTCGATTGGTGAGATGCAGCATGCTTTGGCTACAAGCTCGATCTATGAGATGCAGTGTTCTCCAACTGCAGTCCAGGTTGCGATCTGCTCTCGCTGATGTTTTTCTTGAACTTTCTTTTTTTTTCTGCAAAAAAGGAAAACGCAAATTTGTAGGGTAAATTATAAAAGAAACACGTACCTGTAACGGCACCTGCCTATTGGGGTCATTGTCGGTTGACGCTCATTGGGAGACTTTGATGCTCACTGGGAGGTTTTGATCGAGAGGCTTTGATGCTCACTGGGAGACTTTTGATCGAGAGGCTTTGATGCCTCACTAATTGCCCCCCGGCACTGCGTGGATAGGCTTGCTTTTCTAGGTAGTGTCTGACAACGTTGAGCTGGACCCATCATTTGGATCACCTGCTTGCCCCCGGTATGGCATGCATGAATAGGCTTGCTTTCCTGCTCAGAGGACTTTGAGATCTTTGCTTCCTCATAGGATTTTGAGATTGTGCCTTCTCAAAGGACTTTTAGATTTTGTCTCGCCCCCTCGGAGGATTTAAAAATCTTGCCCACTCAGGGGACTTTGAGAGGAGTGTCGAGCACCATGTATGCATGGGATATGTGAAAGGATATGCATTTATGAAATGATATGCAAAGGACTATGATCCTGAAATACATATATGTCGATGGCTTGCATTCATGTGGAAGATCATGGAATCGTCATTCTAACATGTTTTCAGATGATCATAAAAGGGAAAAAACATGCAAAGGTTCAACATGAGAAATATATACAAAGGGATTATGTATGCAAACTATGTGCAAATGATCATGCATACAAATGATCATGCATGTGGTAAAGAGTCATTCATTGGCATAGATGTAAAAAATCATATGCAAAGACAGGTGGAATATGTTATATACATGAAAGCTATGTAGGGAATTGGGTGTGTGCGATGTGTGCACTTACGACTATGTATATGAAACACGTGTAGAAAAAATTATATACATGTATGTACTGCATGCGAAAAATGTGGATGCAAGATGCTGGCAAAGGATATGCCCATAAAGAGCCCTGTGCGTCAAAAGCGCTTATGAAATATATTGGCTAAAATTCTTATGACAAAAGACATGCACCAAGAATTGTACATGTAAAACTGTTTATTGAGAATATTTGCTACAATTATGTGTAAAAACATTTGCAAAAAGCATATGTACAAAGAATATTGCTGAGAGCATGCAAAGTATCATTTTCATGGGTAGTGATAAGAAATACCCCAAGATTGTAAAATGAGTGCAACCTATCAGGTACCTCAAACTCAAGTTTCTAACTGCCTTTGAGCATACTGAATGAACCACATTCTCAACTGATTCAATCTCATCGAAAGAATTCGGGAGTCATTCCCAATGAAGTGCAAGAAAGTAAACATGTAAGTATCGATGTTTACTGAATCAACATGTGAATACGAGGCATACCATGCAGTCTCTGTGTGTATGTGCAAAGGCCAAAACAGAGTTTTTCATTATTTGAAAGCAAATTCTAGATGCAATGTCGAGGACAAGACTCAACTCGAATGAAAATGCACTCGTGGCTTCCCGCTTGAAGCTCAAGAGACACCATACGCCTCTTCCTACGTACCAAACCTTACTAGAAGGTCATCTCCGCTAGTTAGATAAGGCCAAACTAAGAATCAATAGGTCTTACTTTGGTTGTAACGTTAGGCTTAGGTAATTGGCTATCAAAGGAGAATCAGGTCGCTAGAGAAAAACGGCCGCAACGTTCATTTGGATGATGGAATCATTTTAGGACTAATTGTATACTGTCCAGATACTCTTGAATTTGGATTCGATAATGCTCTGAATCATCAAGCTCAGCATAAAATTTTAGTTAAAAAGATAACCACCGAACTCGTCAAGGGGTACTATCTTGGACCCTACCATATTTCTTCTTTTTTTTTTTTTCTTTTTTCTTCTTTTCTTTCTTTTCTTTTTTCGTTTTCACAAGCTCATGTCTCTAACTACACAAAAAGTTTATCGATGATTTGAACCCCTTTCCAGAAGTGTAGACCAAAAATTATCGATGATTGAAAATTTCATTTCCCAAGGGGTAAACCCATTCTTGTCAGGGTGATTATTTATAGCTCAAAAAAATTGTCAATGATCAAAATTCCCTTCTCGACGTGCAGACCCATTCTTATCAGGGTGATTTCAACCCACAAAATTATTGATGATTGAGATTCTCTTCTCGAAATGTAGACCCATTTTCATCGGGGCAATTTTTGATAGCTCAAGAGAATATCGTAGTGTGCATCCATCTTTACTAGAACGGTCATTCTTCTAAAGGGGAAGCCAAAATCATTTTAGGCGAAAGGTAGTTTTAATGTGTGTAACAACAAAACTGGCACGCATTTAGCATACCAAAATAAAGGCTCAAAGGGCTATCAAGCGATTGTAAAATAAGGGTAGGAAATGGTCATTTAGAGAGCTATACAAAGAAATGGTGCCTAAATCATTTTCTAGATTCAGCCTTATCCAGGAGTCGCTTTGACGGGTAATCGGAAAGGTTCTAGTGCTCTTAGTGAGTTTTCATCCAATCCTCTAATTGCAACTAGTTTTTTTTTTTTTCAGTTTATTTTCAAAACGGGCCAAAAGTGCTCGAAATTTAGACATTACGTGGTATAGTCAAATATTTTCACGTGATCTAGCTTTTAAAGACCAAACATATATACCTCTTACTTAATTCAAAGTGGAATGAAACTCAGGTTTCTAGAGTTAAGATCAAATCCATTCATAATTGAGAACTACTTAGGCAGAGTCAAACTGTGAGTCAGAGGTACCTTAATGAGGTGCAAACATATCAGCATTTTAGGATACAGCTTAACACAAAAAATATTTTTACTCTATCAGAAATGTATATGCACAAAAAATCATGTAGGCACAAAAGCTCTTTTTTTTTTTATTCTTTTTCTTTTGAATATGCACAAACTATGCGTTAAAAATCATGTATATTGAATGTCATATGCAATAGTGTCATGTATATTAGCAATGCGTGTAAGGAACTGTATGTGCGAAACATGTGTAAAAATATTTGTATAAAAACGCGTACATGAAATATGTGCAAAGGTGTGTACGTGTAGAATACCTACGAAAAAATATGAGTGTGTAAACACAGCATAATAAATAACGTGCATGCATAAGAGCAGTATACAATGAAGGTAAAGGTGCAAGACATGACACAACATGAGAATGAATGTTCATAATACAGGGTGTATGTGCATATGGTGTGATTTATACATGATAGAGATATGTATGTAAGATGAAGATGTGATGTAGGATGAAGATGATCTGGCACGAAAATGTGCGCCAATGAGTTGCAAGGAGTGGCAAAACTTACATATATAGAAGTGCAAAACATATACAGATAATACACATGAGATGGGACACGGCTTAAGAATGATTGTGTACAGTGAGTTTCTATGGTGTGCGATACAAGATATGGGATGAAAGTGGTCGCAAGAAACAAATAGCGTTCACAAAGTATGCGTATTTACATGGTATGAGCATGCAAGATATGCATTGATATATACAATGACTAACATGCGTGATAAAAAAAATTATATGTACATTCGATGATGTATGATGTATATACAGATTATGGTGCATGATGTATGTTATGGATGTCATAATGTTAGTGTGAGTTGTGACAGGCACTGCTATGTATATATATGCAAGATAAATACATGTTACATTCATATTCACAAATCATGATACAAGCAATTTTATATACAGAGTGCACATGTTCTATTATTGTATGGAAAGAATTATTATACATGAGACATGTGAAGAAACTATACACAGAGTAATAGGTACACGTAATGATTTTATGCACAGAAAATGATGTATATTTAAGGAGGAGATACAAAAAATCTATTTGTGTATGAATGATACATTGAAATTCGTGAAAAACTATGCACACGATTATATGTACATGTAATAATTTTATGCACAGGAAAAGATGTATATATATGGGAAATGATAAGAAAGTTGTGTGTATGAATGACATGAATATACAATACATCAATAATAACCACATGCAAGCAGTAAATCCTTCCAACCTTATTGCCCCCACACACGAGGTCAATTGGTTTCTTCCTAGGTGGGCTTAATCCGTGGATCAACGGGGGACCCAAGGAGCGTGTTAGAGCATGACGTCTCTCAAGATGCGCACACGTATGATTTTCGGCCATTGTATATTTGGACACTTCAACCAAATTAAGGTGAGGTTATCGAAGCTTTAAAGCTCTTTATAGAAGACCACTTAATTTGTTTGATGTTGTTTAATACACAATGACCCACGTAGCAAGCACTGTATTAAGGTACATACCACCTAGGGAAAGTATCTATTGCCATTATATGAGCTTTGGTCAAGGTGGTGTTGCTTTAAGGCTACCCAAGCATGGTCCCTGTACGACGGGTCTATCTCATCACGAGCATAACGACCGATCGGGTCACCATTTGATATACCATTTAGGTACGAGGCTTGGGCTGGTGATTATCCTTAACACTTCCCCAAATTGAGTGAAAATGAGGCTGTGCTTCAGGAACGCACCGGGGCTAATAGAGGGACCAAACTAACATAATTCTAAGGCTCTAGCATGATGCAATGCAATTTTTCGAAAAGGGATAAAATTTCTTGATCCTACACCCATTTACATTAGATTAACCAAAGGTACTTTCGGAGCAAAATCTCATGATATCCCCAGTGGAGTCGCCACTGTGACGCGCCCGAACCCCGCTCGCGATCCGGATGGCCCTCGGAAATCCGCTTTTAGGACCCGGGACCGGATGGAGGTTCATTAAAACTCGTGAAAGCTGATCGCTTCACAATGGACAAAAATATATCCAAACCCATTGTTGGCAATCAACTTACGAGAGCGTCTTATTGGGTTATCATAAGGCAGGATCACGGAGTCGCCACCCGATAGAATATCGGGAAATAATTCTAACCTTATGAGGCCAAAACCAGAGAGAGTTCGGGACCTCACTCTTATTCATACCTTTGGTTAATATTATGTAAAAGGATTTTTGGGATCAATTATTTTCTCTCTCTTCTCACACGATTTATGCCATAAATTAAAGCGCATTCAAACAAGTAAAAAATAATAAAATAACAAATAAAGCGATAAATAAAATATATTTACAGTTATCCAGAAATAAGTATGAAATCATAAAAGGAAGATATGATAATAAGAATACATACATAAATCGGGCTATCCTTTTAGGCGGGAACGTTGGTTCCCAATTACTTTTTATGAAAAGTATAAAATTCTTGAATCAATTTGAATCTTTTGGTTTTGGAATGAAAACGTGGACATTGGTCCAGTTTTATTGACAAATTTCATTTTGTAGAAAACATTTGTGTGGTGATTCTTTTTAATGCGGTCGAAAAATCATTTGTTATTACAGACCACAAGCGAATAAAATAAAACAAAATAATAATTACATATTTCATAATAATAAATAAATCCTAATCTACTCACCTCGACCGTGCTCCTTGGACGAGCCGTGTGCCGCTCGTGGTTACAATCATGACATAAAATTAATACTGGTTAATAATGAATAAATAAATAATCGGATAAATAAATAAACAAATAAATAGTTGAATAAAGTAAATTGAGGAAAATAATAAAGGTCAATAATGGATTAAATTAAATTAAGTGATAAATAAATAAATTAATTAAATAAATAGAGATTTAATGAATATAAAAACACAAATGGCAATTATAATGATCAATGACAATAAAAATAATGATGCTAATAATAATACCATAAAATGATAATAATGCTAATAATAAATAATAAATAAGCATAAAATGACAATAATATATAGGTAAAAAAAAAATAATAATAATATAAAATAAATAATGATATTAATAACAATGATATAATATAATAATAATAATAATAATGCTGTAAAATAATATAATAATAATGACCATGACAATATTAATTAAAGCAATGAAATAATAACATCAACAATTAATCAACAATAACCATATAATAATAATAATAATAATAATAATAATAATGATAATAATGATAAAACAGAAATTAAATAATAATAATAATAATAATAACAATAATATAACATAAAATACTAATAATAAACAAACATAACAATTAATCAACAATAACCATATAATAATAATAATAATAATAATAATAATAATAATAGTAAAACAGAAATTAAATAAATATATACTAATAATAATAATAATAATAATAACAATAATACAGAAATTAAATAAATATATATAATAATAATAATAATAATAATAATAACAGAAATTAATTAAATATAATAATAATAATAATAATAATAATAATAATAATAATAATAAGGTAAACTAATTAATTAAATGATAATAATAATACCAAAAATAGAACAACACTAATAATAAATAAACAAATAAACAAATGATAACAATAATTATAATAATAATAATAAAACAGAAAATCAAATAATAATAATAATAATAATAATAATAAAAATAATAAAAATAATTAAAACAGAATATTAGTAAATAATAATAATAATAATAATAATAATAATAATAATAATAATAAATAAAATAATATAAAATAGGGGAAAGGAGACTTACCTCGCCGGAGCCGCTGTCGGAGGGGGGTGGCCGACACCACCTATGCCGAAAGATAGATCGGCGCCAGAGGATCTCGCCGGAGCTGGTCACGCGCCGGAGGGAAGTCGGTCGTCGCCGGAAATCGCCAAAAACCGTGAATGATGCCTCGCCGGAGATCGCCTACACGCGCCGCCTACCGGGGTCCGTTGGAGGATCGGTCGGTGCCGTCGGAAGCGTCTGGGGGTGCTGATTCCGGCGGTGGGGTGCGTGTCGTCGCCGGTGACCGCGGTTGGGCGGCGGAGCCTCCGCCTCTCTCCCCTCTTTTTTCTTCTTTTTCTTTCTTTCTCACCGGTCCGGCGGTCTGGTTTGGTTTCTTTGGTCCTTTTGTTTGTTGCTCCTCTCTTCTTCTTTTAATTCTTTTGATTTTCTTCTCCTTTGATGTCCCTTGTCTTTGGTTCTCTCTTTTATTTCTTTGGTTTTTTTACTCTCTTTGCTTTCCTTTCTTTTTCTTTTGGCATTTGATCTGTGCTCTCCTCTTCTTGCTCTCTCTTTTCTATTTTTTTGTTTTCTTTTTCTTCTATGGCCGGCCTCCTCTGTCCTCTTGCTCTCTATTTTTTTTTTCATTCTTTCATTTGCTTGTTTCTAATTCCAGCCGAGAGAGCCCTCTGAATTTTTGCCATCTCTTTCTTTTTATATTCTAGGGTTAAGGGTAATATGGTAATTCCTCCTTTTAGTTTAATTATTTTCCACCCATAATAATTAATTAAACACTACTAATTACTCTAAAAAATTAATTTAATTAATCCACCTAAAATTAAATCTAATTTATTTAATTAAACAATATGTTATATTTTTTCAATTTTTTTTAATTTTCCATTCTCTATTTATTTTTTTATATTATTTTAATTATACTAAAATATTAACCAATTAATCATCCTAACTCTAAATGCATATTAATTATCAAACCATAACAACTAATCACTTAATTAACTAATTAATTTCTATTTCTAATATTTTATATATTTTTCTTATTTTTTCTTCTTTCTCTTTTTTTTTGTTTATCTTTCTTTTTTTTTTTATTTTTTATTTTTTATTTTTTTTTTTTGGAGGAGTTATCAAAGACCCAAAATTACCATTTCTATATTTATCTCTCAATATTAAACCCGACTTAGGACCCGGTGTCTACATATACATTATACACTTCATTCATTAGTTCACAATACATAACATACACTTAATATTTAATTTCCTACAATTGCTACATTTAACATGCTAATGTAACTATGTTATAATCACTCTTAATTGTTTCATCTCATTCTTAATTGCTTTCGTCATATTTTTGGTGCTCTATAGGTTCTCTCTAGCTTAATTCATGCTTTAGAAATGCATTTGGGTGCTCTAGAATGAAGAATGAGGCATAAAGAACAAAGGGTAACCAAACTGGGACCAGAAGCTCTCTCTCACGAGTCGCCATAGTGCCGAGTCAGAACCTACTTTCTATTTGTGCCGCGATTTTAGCCTAATAAATGACATTTTTAACGAAAATGTCTTCTATAATTTTATTCCCACATGTCTTAAATTTTGAATGGTAAAATTTGAGATCATTTAGAGCTATATCCTAGGAGTTATGGCCTTAACATTATAAACTATTCTAGAACAACTTCCAGGGATCGAATTGTGTCCCAACTTTAAAAAATTATTGAGAACAATAAGGAGATAATTAGACTATACTCTCTTCATGAAAGTTGTTCTCCTAGATGTTTATTTTCATTAGAAATTTGAGTCAATACATCTGGACCACTATAACTCAAGAAATGGCCTTAGCATTACAAACTACTGCCTTAACTCGGCATGAACATATGGCCTATTATTTTGGCCAATTTGAGGCAATTAGAGCCAAAATTAGCTCATGATCATTTCTATGGGATTTCTATAAAACTAAGTCACAGTTCAAATGAAATAAGACTCATTCAATTTGGATATTTTTAGATTGACATATGGCCTAAACACCAACTCAGGGTCAAATGGGAAATGAAAGTAAGAAAATAACAAAAGGTGGGTTTTGGGGTTGAAGGGTTGTCACGAGTCATCACTCATGTAATGACACGTGATAGAGGTTGGCTATGTCGAGCCAGTATAGCAGCCTTTGGTACCGAGACGGCATAGTTGTGCTGACTTGGTAGCAAGTCTGCATCTGGGCAGACTTCGACCCACTTTGTGAGTCCTAATTGAGCTAGAAAATGACATTTTCTGTAACAGCCCGAATATTATCCTAGGAGTAAATCGATTTAAATGTGGTAATTAGGTAAAATTTAACTTGAGATTGCTAAAATCTGGACTTAAGTGTAAGTTAATTAAGGACTTGATTGCAAAAATAAAATAAGTTCTAGTGACCAATGTGTAAAAGAGCATGATTAAGTGTATTCAGAAGTCGGGAGTGTAGCGCCACCCTCTGGTAGGGGAAGTATGATTTTGAAGTGCGAGCATTGTCAAAAATGCCATTAGGACGAGTGTAGAAGGATCTTTGGAGCGTGCTTTAGATGTGGAAGCAAAGAGTAAATGGTAGCCAGTTATCCGGAGAGAAGAGAGCTTCATGATCAGCCGAAGAGTAGAGTAAGTGAGCATAGATCGAGAGGGAACCGAAGTGGTAGAGGCAGTGGACGACCTTCTCAGGTGCCATCGAAAACAGTGCAAAAACCGCCAACTAAAGAAGTGTATGTGCGACTGCGAGTATATACAATGATCGATGAAGATGCAGTTGAATGAGCAGGGCCTTCTGGTAAGTTGTATTGATAGCTCTTGTGTATGTTCGGCTTTTGGATTTTTGGATATTTGTGGTTAGCGGGGAAATTTCGAGGACGAAATTTCTTAAGTGGGAGTGATTGTAACGACCCAAAAAGGGCCTAGTCGGAATTTGCGTATTGAGTCAGGAAATTAAGGGTATTTTGATAATTTTGTGCATGTGGAAATTTGAATAATTAAGGATGTAATAGCAAGATTAATCAAAGTTTTAAAAGTGAAGAGTTTATGCAGTGGATTATGTGTATGGTACAAGGAGTAGAGTGTTTAATGAAGAGTTTATCTAGTGTGTGGTGTGTATGGTGCCAAGGAAGAGATAGTCAAGATAATTGACACTTGGGACCCTTGGAGAGTGATACATGGCTTGGTAGGTGAGTAATTAATGAAAAAGGAAGAGAGAGGGAGGGGAGGGCAGAAAAAGGGGAAGCTTCTCCTGGAAGTTGAGTTCCTCCTCTTGCTTGCCCCATTCCGGTTCCCCTCTTCTCTCTCTTTTCCATTTTTGGATGCTTTCCATCTTTCCTTGAGTGGGTGCTTCAAGTTTGAGTTTTGATTTCTGAAGTTTTGAGCTGGGTTGAAGAGGTAAATGCTTGAGTTTTGATTTGGGTTCTTCATCTCCTTCTTCTTCTTGTTTTCTAGTTTTGGATAAGTGCATGAATGGCTTGATTTAAGTGTGTATTTGGTTAGGTTTTGTGCAAGAATCGGAGGAGAGAAGGAAGAGTAAAGGAAAAGAGAAAGTGGGATTTTGAAGTGGACGGTTTGAAGCTTCATTTTGAGGTTTGGAAGTGTTTTTGCCCTTTTCTCTTTTGGATCATATATGTGTTGTGCTAAAATTTCTGGTGATCTTGAGTGTTAAAGTATGTGTAAATGCATGTAATTGTTTGAGTTGGATTGTTGGTTTGGCATGATTCAAGTTGTAGTGATTTGCATGTAAAGTTAGAAGTGAAATAGCATGAGTTAGTGTAAATTATGATTTGCATGTTCTTGCAATTTAATTTTGATTTATTGTTTAAATTAGTGTAAACTGAGTGTATATTGTTGTTAAGCATGTATTGGTATGTATTGGAGTGATGAGGTAAGTGTTAGTGCAAGATTGAGTGGTTTTGGTGTTGGTTGAGTTGGGAAGAAGTACAAAGAAGTACAGAATATGGGCAATTCACGTCTCTATCGTGAGCGCGACAGAGTGCAGAATGGCCTTTGTGTTGCTGAGGAGCCCTCTATCACAGCGGCGATGTATGTCGCGAGCGTGACAGAGAGCTTGGTAGGCCGAGTGCGGTAAGCCGAGCCCCAGCGCGAACGTGAAGGGGAAGTGCCTGGTCTCTGTCGCGAGCACGACAGAGCTCGGTATTGTGAGCATCTGCCGAGCTGTGCTTCATCGCCAGCGCACCTTTTAGCGAGCACGCGACGGGGTACCCTGCTCTCTGTTTTTCTGAATTGTTTCTTTTTGGTCCCACTTTGCACGGTTTCTCACTATTGCATGGTACATGGTTTTGCTTATGCCTGGATGATTATTGTTCTAGTGTGGTATTAGTGAATAATGATAATGATAGTGTTTTGATTTGTGCCTTTAGATAATTTAAAGTATTGTAATTGTGAGTGAGTAGTTGAGCCTAAAGTATCATAGTAGTGGATAGATAAGCATGCTTATAAAGGGATAATGAGTGCAGCTGCTGGTGTTGACCTCGCTTCGGGTCTAGTGATTTCGGTTGACCTCCGTTATGGTCTTAGTGAAATGTTTTGAGACTTCGGTCTCCCGTGCTGCCTTCGAGCATAAAATATTTGAAGCTTCGGTCTCCAGTGTAGTGTTCCCGTATCCACCACCACTTAAATTCAGGCTATGGTTTAGTGTGTTTGGCATTTTTCTTAGTGAAATGTTATGACTATTGAGTGATTCCAGTTATTATATTTGCTTTAAGTATGCTATTGTTAAGCCCTGCTTTCTTATAGTGATTTTGATGTATGTATCTCTGTTTTTCGTTACTTAGAGAATTCAGTATGTTGATGATTATTTATATATGTAGTTGCATGATATTATTGTATATTATTGTATAGTGTTATGTTATCTTTGTTCCTCCCCACTAAGCGTTATCGCTTAGCACGGGTTCTCTTCCCGTGTAGGTGGCAGGTTTTTGGTCCTCGCTCGAGTTGCACATCTGCAGGGTTGGCCACTAGGAGTAGAGTCTTGTTATATTTTGTACTCCTCCTATATTTCTTTTTGTATATCATTTTGGTTATATAATTATGTAATTCCTTTTGGGTATAGTGACACGTATGTATTATGTAAAAGTTTTTGGATATTATATAAATTATATTTTGATTATATATGTTATGATCTCCTTTCATTATTATTGTTATTGTATGCTTCCGCTGCGATGTATGTATGTTTCTAAGTGAGTGTCGTGGCAGCGCTCCGGTATCCTTCCATCGGGGGTATCAGGGTGTTATATACTGGATTTCTTAAAGTGTATATTATATCTCTTATTGATTATTTATGTACCTTCGGGTGCTGATGCGAAAATGCTATATCTACGGATACTGATACGATTACTATACTCTCGAGTACTGATGCGATACTCGTTATCCGTGTCTTTGAATTGTAGGCAAGGCTTTAAATATAAAATAAGCTATATTGTGCGAATGAGTGCCATGTGATATGATAATGTTAATGCGATGTGTTAATATTGATAAGCATTAATATGACAACAGTATATGGTATTCTGTTATGCTCTATGAGTATTATTAGCACACTCAATTGTGTGAATGCAAGCATGTTAGAAATGAAGCATCGTTATATAACATGTATTGGTATCAAATATCTTATGCTTGAGTATATATATGTGTGTGTGTGTATATTTGTATGCATTGTTATTGTTTCTCAGCTAAGCATTATCGCTTAGGATGGGTTTTCAATCTGTGTAGGTTCTGAAGAGAGGTGATTTTGGAGGACGTTCCCGCATTTTGGTTGATCAACACATTAGGATTAGATACCTAGTGTAGGTTTTGCTATTTTTGTATTAATTTTATGTAATTAATGATTTTTTGGCATGTAAGATTTATAACATAACTTTGTATATGAGATGTAATCTAATTTAGAAGTATGCGATGATGTATGCATAGCGAATGTCTTCTACTACATGTGAATGAAATTAATTGGCTTAAAGTTATGTATGATAATGAATGGTAAGTGATGTGCATGCGATGTGTGTTGTTACAACCATTCTCAACTACCGTTGCAAAGCTGTGTGAGTAGATGGGAATGAGGTGTTACAGTTTGTGGTTATAGAGCCTAGGTTTAGTCGTTTCTTGGCATAGTGTAGATTAGGATGCGTATTGATGTGTTGATTAATGCAAATGTCCTTATTTATGTCTCAGATCAATGGATCATTCTCAAGACACTAGAGAAGAGATCACAAAAAGCGTGTATGCATAGCGAATGTCTTCTACTGCATGTGAATGAAATTAATTGGCTTAAAGTTTTGTATGATAATGAATGGTAAGTGATGTGCATGCGATGTGTGTCGTTACAACCATTCTGAACTACCGCTGCGAAGCTGTGCCAGTGGATGGGAATGAGGTGTTACAGTTTGTGGTTATAGAGCTTAGGTTTAGTCGTTTCTTGGCATAATGTAGATTAGGATGCGTATTGATGTGTTGATTAATGCGAATGTCCTTATATGTATCTCAGATCAATGGATCCTTCTCAAGACACTAAAAAAGAGATCGCAGAAAGCGTAAACCCCGGATATCTTAAAGTGTCTGAGCCTGATCAGTTTGCACCAGCAAGTGTGGGACGTGATGTGCCCATGGTCCCTTTGGAGGCTTTACTCAAAATGTCGCAAGACATGGCGAGGGTGCTCGATCGAGTGACCGCACCGAAGGCTCCATTAGAATCTTTGAGGAAGCATGGGGCGGAAGAGTTCTACGGAACTAGTTTAGATGAATTAGTTAAGGCTAAATATTGGATTGAGAGGATTCAGTGAGCATTGTATGAGATATGATGCCCTACTGAGTAGAAGGTAGAATGTGTGGTGTCACTACTTCAAGGATCTGCCTATGATCGGTGAAAACTGGTATTAAGGCATCCGACACTTCTGGACCCTATTACTTGGGAATTCTTTGTATGGGAGCTCTAAAATAAGTATATTACAAAGGCCTATTGAGAAACTAATTGGAAGCAATTTCTAAATCTGAGGCAGAGAGCTATGTCAGTATCCGAATATGAGAATGAATTCTGTAGGTTGAGTAAGTATGCACCTGTGGGAGTGCTTACAAAGGAGTTTAGATGTCAGCAGTTCAAGGATGGATTGATTGAACAAATCAAGGCATTATTGATCTCAACGACCACATCTCAGACTGTCAGTTACTACCAGATAGTACAGGCAGCCATAAGAGCGAAAAATCACTTGAGATTCAGAGAGGGAGGATGCAAAGGAGAAATCTTAGCCGAGGTGGGGCACATTCGGGTAAGAGATTAAGAGATTCTTCTGCAGTACATCCAGCTAAATCAGTTAGCAGTCCAGCTACTAGAGCCAGAAGGCAGGGATCTTCCTATGCATCTGGTACTGGCAGAGGTGCATCTGGTAATAGGAGTGAAGTGCCTGAATGTCCTCATTGTTGTATGAGGCATAGAGGGGATCATTAGAAGTTGACTGGGGCTTGCTATCACACCCCGTTTGCCCCCTAGTAGAATGAGCCTGTCTGTGTGAGCATGCACTTGTATGTGTTCGGCATAGCATAAGGGTACTTTGGTAAAAATGCATGTTTTTGGGTTTTGTTAGTATGCGGGTGCATATAGGGTATTAGTGTGTGTATTAATTGGGTAATAGTTGTGTGCACTTGAGCATATCATATTAAGGTGTTTTAAGATGGGAGTGCATTGTGTGTGTGTTCATACCATTGTAGGGTGTGCATTAGTTGGGAGTGTATTAGGTGTGTGTAGTGCATGTTTGTTTGGTGTGAGTGGTTAGCTTCACCAATAGGAAATTGACACATGCTTAGGGCAAAGAAAAGAAAAAGAAAAAGGAAAGAAAGAAAGGAAAATGGTAAATTCACATTTCCTTCTTCCCTCATCCTCTTTTCTTCATTTTCTTCACTCTAAGAATTGTGGTGTGGATTCAAGTTTGTATTGGTGGAGTTAATCATCTCTTTGCATCTTCTTGGTAAGTAAATGTATTCTTCTCATTTTGCTCTCTCATTTGTTTCATCTTCTTCTTCTTTGAGTTTAAAATTAACTTAGGGTTTTTATTTTTGGTTGTTCTTGGTGTGTTGATTGTTAGTTGATCTCCCTCGCGATCCTAAGGGCAAGGAGATTGCTGGGACTAGTGGAGCTAAGTGATTGAAGCTTAGAATCTCAGGTTTGGGATTTGTGTTTGTGAATTGTATTGGATTTGAACTTACTGTAATTTAGGGTTTATTTTCTTGAGAAGCTTGAATGCATTAAAATTTGATTTGGTTGTTTAATTGCTGAACTGAGTTGCATTTGTGTTATTATATTGTATGGGATGTTTTCTGGAAGGTAAGAACAGATTGTTATGGTTTGATTCAATTTTGGAGTTGATTTCTATATTCTGGGAAATTCTGGAAAACTGGAAAATCGTGTTACTGTTAAGAAATTCCTGTTTTGCTGTGTCTGTCGCGTGACTAGCCAAGAAGAGAAGCAAGTCACGAGACGTGACTTCCAGTCATGACTCGTGACCAGCCAGTAAGAGGCCAGTCACGAGTTGTGACTGCCAGTCACGACTCATGACCAGCCAAGGGGAAGGCGGTCACGAGGCGTGATTCCCAGTTACGACTCGTGACCGGCCTGAGAAGGCAGTCACCCGATAGCCAATCACGACCCATGACCAGCTGAAGGAGGAAGCCAGTCACGAGACGTGACTGCCAGTCAGGACTCGTGACCAGCAAGAGGAAAGGGGCAAGTCACGACCCGTGACCAAAGGAAGAAGCCAGTCACAAGGCGTGACTCCCAATCACGACTCGTGACCAGCCTTGTGAGGAGGCCAGTCACGAGTTGTGATGCCACTCACGACTCGTGACCAGCCAACCTCGTTGGTCACCCCGTTCGGCCTATTTTCTGAAATTTCCCGATTTTAACTCAACAATGAATTCCGTAATTCTTCCGAATGGACTTATACTGCTGTTTGATGCATGTCATACTTTTATATGCTTTGATATGAGTGATACCATGATTCTTCAGATGAATTATATGTTATATTCTTAAATATGATTTGAATGACGCATAACCTGCTAGAGTCAAGTAAGTGGATAGTTAGGCATGCCTAATAGAGTCTTTTAGCTGCAGCCCTCAGTTTCGTTTGGACCCCGATCAGGTCCCCGTTTGGTTCCTCGCGAACCCTATTACGTGTAAGGATGTTGTTTAAGGTCCCTTTTTAAAATGATTTGTGAAAGTTAAAAGTAAAATGGTTTTCTCGATTCGTACCCGTAAGGTACTGTCTGTAATCGGCTCGTACCCCTAAAGTACTGTCTGTACACTCGTTATCCACTACCCAGAGTCATAAGGTGTTCTTTTGGTGTTCGATTGGTTTGCTCTACTCTTAAGACTATATACATGTGATATCTGCATGAGTATATTGATGAAATGTATGTTCAACTAATATGGAAATGGATATGAATTGAGATGCAGAATGTATGGCTTTAAATTATGTTATGAGCTATTGCATTTTGCCATTGTGAATGTGTTATGCCTTGACGACCATTGTGAATGGCCGTTCATATTTTATGTGTGTTTCTCCACTAAGCGTTTATCGCTTAGCACAGTGTTTTTAGCCGTGCAGGTGCGGAAGGAGTTTTGCTTTGAGAGAGAGTCGCCGCCGTCAAGCCAACACAGAAGGAGTTAGTGTAGGGCTTAGTTTTGTAATCGTTGATGATTCTTTTTGTATAGAACTCTCTTGTATTAGTTTTGTTTCAGTTTCCGCTTTTGTATTTATATTTTGGTTATGTAATATCTTTTGTTTCAGCTAGTTGATCAGAACATTATTGTAATGGTTTGTTATATTAATGTATGATCAGCTATTGCTTTCTTTTCCTTAAAGTTTTTAATTATGTCATGTTTCTGTATGTATGATATGAATGAATGTATGATTTGCTTTGTATCTGTTTGGTGACACCTTTACTCATACGGCGTCTCACTCCTTATCGGATGGGATTGCCTACGTATGGGTAGGGGGTGTTACAGTTTTTGGTATCAAAGCATAGAATTAGGTGTTTCTGCATGTTGTTGTTGTTGTTTTGAGTTGCTTAGATGTGTATGTGTCTAGATCTGTGTTGGCTGATGCGGGTGTTTCTTGTTTGTTTAGATGGCTTCTAATTCTGCTCGTGGATCACTTGAGGAATCCGTCGAGAGTGTGAACCCTCAAGCTGTAGATCCATCAATTTCTGTGTCAGCTCAGCATGCTAGGGTCCAGCCCGAGGCTGCAGCCATGCCTTTTGAGGCTATGTTCAGATTGCATCAGGACATGGCTAGGGTTTTGGAGAGAGTGACTGCTTCTAGAGCCCCTATTGAGAGTTTGAAAAGAGCTGGCGTTGAGGATTTTTATGGGACTGGGCTAGATGAGTCCGAGTTAGCTGAGAAGTGGCTTGATAAGGTAAAGAGAGCTTTAAAAGAAGTCAGGTGTCCTCCCGATCAGCAAGCTAAGTGTGCTGTGGCATTGCTTCAAGGGTGAGCCTATGAATGGTGGGAATTGGTTAGTAGGCAACCTCAGATGCCTGATCCGGTTACATGGGATTTCTTCAGTGAGGAGTTCACTACGAAGTTTGTGACTCAAGCTTATAGGGATGCAAGATGGGCATAGTTTCTGAGTTTGAGGCAGAGGACTTTGTCAGTTTCGGATTATGAGAAAGAGTTCAACCGGTTGTCTCGTTATGCTCCGCGTGGGGTTATGACAGATGATTTTGGATGCAAGTAGTTTGAAGCGGGGTTGAATGAGTCTTTGAAGATTGCCTTGATTTCTTTGATGTGTATGCCTGGGATAAGTTATTATCAGATTGCATAGGCCGCCATGAGGGCAGAGAAGTTGGAATCTTTGCTTAGGGAGAGAGCACAGCGAAGGAATTCTGCTCGGGGTGGTTCTTCCTCATCTTCGGGTAAGAGATCCAGGAACCCGCAAGATGAGCCAGCAGCTGGTTTAGCTTCTAGAGGTAGAAGACAGGGTTATGCAGCAGTATCTGGTTCTGGCAGAGGTGGTAGATCTGATGTTATACCTGTTTGTGCGAATTGCAGCAAGGCTCACCGGGGTGAGTGTAGGTGGCTCACTGGTGGGTGTTTTAGATGTGGGAGCACCGAGCATCGTGTGGCTAGTTGTCCCCAGATGAGTGAGGATTCAGGACCTCAGGGAGGAGCTAGCAGAGTTGGATCGAATGCTTCTCAGGCTGCTAGAGGTAGAGGTAGAGGTAGAGGTAGAGGTCGAGGCGGTCGGCCTAGAGATGGAGCTGCTTCTGAGACTGTTGAGCATCCTCTTCAGGTTGCAACTAGAGCTTATGCTGTGAGAGCCAGAGAGGAGCAGGATGCGCCTGATGTTATTGCTGGTAAGTTCCTACTCTATGACACTGAATTGTATGCTCTAATTGACCCTGGATCCACACACTCATACTTGTGCATAGATAAAATTGTTGATAAGTTGCATGTGGTTGATCAGTTAGATTATGAGATTTGTGTGACCAGTCCATTAGGGCATAGTGTCAGTGTGAGTAGAGTCTTTAGGAGTTGTCCTTTGTTGGTTGAGGGAGTTGTGCTTCTAGCAGATTGGATTGAGTTGCCTTTCAGAGAGTTTGATTTGATTCTGGGTATGGACTGGTTAGGTAAGCATCGGGCTGTAGTTGATTGCCATAGGAAGACGGTTGTACTTCGGGATAGAAGACAGTCTCCTGTGTTTATGAAGGGTTTGGGTGCTAGTTCTTTGAATAATGTGATTTCTGCGATGCAAGCCATGAGGTTTATCAGGAAAGGTTGTGAGGCTTTTCTAGCGGTCGTGTTGGATTTCAAGAGAGATCAAGTTCAGATTGAGGATATTCCTGTAGTGCGGGAGTTTAGTGATGTGTTCCCGAGTGAGTTGCCTGGTTTGCCTCCTGAGAGAGAGGTTGAGTTGTCCATTGAGATTATGCCGGGTACCACACCTATTTCGAAAGCACCTTATCGGATGGCTCCTGTAGAGTTGAGAGAACTTAAGACTCAGTTACAAGAGCTATTGGATAAGGGGTTTATTCGACCCCAGCATATCTCCTTGGGGAGCTCCAGTTCAGTTTGTCAAGAAGAAAGATGGATCTTTGCGGATGTGTATCGACTACAGGCAGATCAATAAGGTCACAGTGAAGAATAAGTATCCGTTGCCTAGGATTGAAGATTTGTTTGATCAGCTTCGGGGTGCAGGTGTTTTCTCCAAGATAGATCTTCGATCAGGGTACTATCAGCTTCAAGTTCAGGATGCAGATGTGGTTAAGACTGCATTTCGGACTAGGTATGGCCACTATGAGTTTCTTGTGATGCCGTTTGGTTTGACCAATGCTCCAGCGGCTTTTATGGATTTGATGAACCGTGTGTTTAGGCCATACTTAGATCGATTTGTAGTAGTGTTCATTGATGATATCTTGGTGTATTCCAAGGATGAGAGTGAGCATGAGGAGCATCTCCGATTGGTTTTGCAGATGTTGAGAGAGCACAAGTTGTTTGCTAAGCTTAGCAAGTGTGATTTATGGCTTCGAGAAGTGTCATTCTTGGGTCACATTGTTTCAGCTAGGGGTATTCAGGTAGATCCGGCCAAGATTGAGGCGATAGTTGATTGGAAAGCGCCTAGAAATGTTTAGGAAGTGAGGAGTTTCCTTGGTTTGGCAGGTTACTACCGTCGGTTTGTTAAGGGCTTTTCTGTGATTGCCGCTCCGATGACTAGATTGTTGAGGAAAGGGGTCAGATTTGAGTGGTCAGATAGATGCCAGGCTTGTTTTGATCAGTTAAAGCAGTTGCTTGTTGAGGCTCCTATTCTTACTCAACCCATCTCGGGTAAAGAGTTTGTAATTTATAGTGATGCTTCGGGTGTTGGCCTTGGATGTGTTTTGATGCAAGAAGGTAAGGTTGTGGCTTATGCTTCTCGTCAGTTAAATCCACATGAGAAGAACTATCCGACACATGATCTTGAGTTGGCGGCTGTGATCTTTGCTTTGAAGATTTGGCGTCATTATCTGTATGGAGAAAAGTGTAGGATCTTTTCGGACCACAAGAGCTTGAAGTACTTACTCACACAGAAAGAGTTGAACATGAGACAGCGCCGTTGGCTTGAGTTGTTTAAGGACTATGACTACATTGTGGATTACCATCCTGGTAAGGCCAATGTAGTCGCTGATGCTTTGAGTCGGAAGTCATTTTCAGCCTTGTTCCTGAGACGGTTTAGATAGAGATTTGATTCAGATGGGGCTTTGATTGCTCAGTTGCGTGTGAAGCCTACCTTGAGACAGAGGATTGTGGATGCTCAGAGGGATGATGTGAGACTTCAGCGGTTTGTTCAAGAGGTCAGATCGGGCAAGTAGTCAGAGTTCTCAGTTCAGGATGAGGTACTTATGTTCAGAAATCGCTTGTGTGTGCCAGAGTCTGAGGATTTGAGGAGACAGCTTATGAGTGAGGCGCATAGTACAGTTTTTACTATGCATCCTGGCAGTGAGAAGATGTATCGGGACATGAAGCAGTTTTATTGGTGGTCTGGTATGAAGCGTGATATAGTGGATTTTGTTTCCAAGTGCTTGACATGTCAGCAAGTAAAGGCCGAGCATCAGGTTACCTCGGGATTGCTTAAGCCTTTATCCATTCCTAAGTGGAAGTGGGATGATATCGCCATGGACTTTGTTTCTGGTTTGCCTTTGACTCAGAAGAAGCATGACTCAGTTTGGGTAATAGTGGATCGGCTTACGAAGTCAGTTCATTTTCTGCCAGTTAGAGTGGACTACTCGATGGATAGATTGGCCAGTATCTATGTAGATGAGATAGTTCGGTTGCATGGAGTGCCTTTATCCATAGTTTCAGATCGGGATCCGAGGTTTACTTCCAAGTTTTGGAAGGAGTTACAGAGAGCTTTGGGTACTAAGTTGAACTTCAGTATAGCATTTTATCCTCAGACAGATGGTCAGTCAGAGCCGGTCATTCAGATTTTAGAGGATATGATGAGGGCTTGTGCTTTGGATTTTCCGGGTAGTTGGGACAAATATGTGTCGCTTATGGAGTTTGCCTACAACAATAGCTTTCAGTCGAGTATCGGTATGTCACCATATGAGGCTTTGTATGGTCGACAGTGTAGGACTCCGGTTTGTTGGACCGAGCTATCCGAGAGATCAGTGATTGGGCCAGACTTGGTTAGAGATACCGAAGAAAAGATCAGAGTGGTGCAGCGGAATTTGAAGGCAGCCAAGGATTGACAAAAATCTTATGCGAACCCTATTACGTGTAAGGATCTTGTTTAAGGTCCCTTTTTAAAATGATTTGTGAAAGTTAAAAGTAAAATGGTTTTCTCGATTCGTACCCATAAGGTACTGTCTGTAATCGGCTCGTACCCGTAAAGTACTGTCTGTACACTCGTTATCCACTACCCAGAGTCAGCAGGTGTTCTTTTGGTGTTCGATTGGTTTGCTCTACTCTTAAGACTATATACATGTGATATCTGCATGAGTATATTGATGAAATGTATGTTCAACTAATATGGAAATGGATATGAATTGAGATGCAGAATGTATGGCTTTAAATTATGTTATGAGCTATTGCATTTTGCCATTGTGAATGTGTTATGCCTTGACGACCATTGTGAATGGCCGTTCATATTTTATGTGTGTTTCCCCACTAAACGTTTAGCGCTTAGCACGGTGTTTTTAGCCGTGCAGGTGCAGAAGGAGTTTTGCTTTGAGAGAGAGTCACCGCCGTCAAGCCAACACAGAAGGAGTTAGTGTAGGGCTTAGTTTTGTAATCGTTGATGATTCTTTTTGTATAGAACTCTCTTGTATCAGTTTTGTTTCAGCTTCCACTTTTGTATTTATATTTTGGTTATGTAATATCTTTTGTTTCAGCTAGTTGATCAGAACATTATTGTAATGGTTTGTTATATTAATGTATGATCAGCTATTGCTTTCTTTTCCTTAAAGTTTTTAATTATCTCATGTTTCTGTATGTATGATATGAATGAATGTATGATTTGCTTTGTATCTGTTTGATGACACCTTTACTCATACGGCGTCTCACTCCTTATCGGATGGGATTGCCTACGTATGGGTAGGGGGCATTACACTTACTTTAGATGTGGTAGTACAGAGCACTATTTGGATAACTGTCCTAAGGCTTATGAGGCAACAAGAGATCAATAAGAAGCTAGTAGAGGTGGGTCGAACTTACCTCTAGCTCATCGAGGAAGAGGTAAAGGACGTAGCAGAGGTGGTGTAACACCCCAAATCGGGCCTAGTCGGAATCGAAAAGCTAAGTCAGTTAAGTGAAGGGTATTTCGGTAATTTGTGCTTGAGAAAGTTTGGTTAATTAGGACTAAAGTGCAAAGAAAATAATTAATTAAGAAGATGTTAAGTGAGAAATCATCTAGTGGAACATGTGTATGGTATTTAGGAAGTGATTGGATAAGATTGTGACACTTGGGTTTGTAGGATGACAAGTGGTTTATAAGGAATTGTTAGAGTGTGCTTGAAGTGTATGGAAGTAAGATGTAAGTGGGTTAAGAAATAATATGGTGTGAGTGGTGTTTGGTGTATTGAAGATATTTATTCAAGAATTGTTTGTGTGTGTATGGTGTATGGTGCAAGGTGGAATAAGTCAAAAGATGGATTAAGGAACCAATAAGATTAGGACACATGGCTTGGGTAGGTGTGCATTGAATGAAAAGAAAGAAAAAGAGGGACAATGAGGAGAGAGAACGCAGGAACCATTATGCTCCCCGTTCTCCTCTCTTCTTTAGTTCTTCTTTCCCATTTCTTTTCCATTTTTCTGCACTTTCTCCTTTCCTTTCTTGTGGTTGGTGTTTGGGCACATGCTTGGGCGATTTTGATTGAGTTTTGGATCAAGTTAGAAGAGGTAAGTTGGGTTTTTAGGGTTCTTGTGTTTGGATTCTTCCTCCTCTTCTTCTTTTGATTTTTTTTTAAGATAGGATTTTGGAAGAGTAATTTGTGGGTTTTGGTTTTGTGCAAGCTTTGGATACCAAGAGGAAGATTAAAGGCAAAGAGAAGGTGGAGGTTTGAAACAGAAGATTGAAGCTTCATTTGAGGTTTGGGAGCTTTGATTTTACATTTGAGTTTGAGTTGTCTTTGCCTAAATTTTCCTTGGATCATGAGTGTGGGTAATTGTGTTTGTTTTTTTTTTTTCCGAAATTGAGTGCTTGAGATGAGATATGCATGAATTAATTTGGGAAAATGTGTGTTAGTAATACATGTTATTGATTGATATAAATGTATATGTGAGTTGGCATTGAAATGCATGAGTTTGAGAAATCCTTTGAATTTGATGTTTGATGGTGATTTTGGCAATTCTGTTCCGTTTTTATTTGACCTCTGTGCATTGTTTTTATCATAGGTGTAGTTATAGAGCTCTGAATCGTATGATTCGTGATCCATTAGAACCATGATTTCTATTCCTTTAAATGTCCCAGAAATAGCCTTGGACAAATGCTCGCTCTAAGACATCGAAAAATTGATCACAAATGTAGTGTCCCTGTTGTGTCGGGTTGTTTGTACAGTATGGGTTGTGGAGATCATATCTGGAGTTATAGGTGTCCTTTTGACCTGAAAGTTGTTGCATGTGAACGGTAACATCATAGGGAACATTTGTTAAGAAGGAAGTGTTGGCTAAAAATGAGGTTTAGAGGTCGGTTCAGGCAATACGAGTTGGGCACGTTGAGCAGTCCCGTTTGGCTTCAGGGGTGAGCCTCTGTCGCGAGCGCGACAGTGTCGCGACCTCGCGACAGAAAAATGTCTTTTTAAGCTTTTCTTCTTCATTTTTGACCCTTGGTTGGTTTGGGGCACTTGCCTTTCCTTCCCCTTCTTTAGGTTGAGTATTTTGGGCACGTTTTGCTTCCGAAGTGCATCCGAACTTCGTTATTACTGTCTAAAACTTAGTCATTTCTTGTTTAGAGTTTGGAGATAGGATTAATGTTCGAAAATGGAATTATGGTGTTTTTGATGTTCATAATAGTTTAATTGTTATGCATTTGATTTAGATGATGCATGAAGCCTTGAATGTGAGCTATTGAACTTAATTGTGTTGAATGACGATTAGTATTGATATTATAGTTTGTGTATATGGATATTGTTAGTGGCATGATTTATTTGGATTTCTTGGTATGGATGTTGTGTTCATGTTGTCAATGATGTGTGGCTTGCTGGAGATGAGGTAAGAGACCTTTGGTTATATTTCGTGTGTTTGTGGGTGAGTTTGAGGAAGGAAAGATCCCGCAGAATTCTGTAGATTTTCGGAATCATGACTCTGTCGCCATCGCGACACTGTCGCAAGCGCGACAGAGACCGGTGATCCTGATGCTGTGCCATCGCAAGCACGCGACGCTGTCTCGAGCCCGCGATAGCAATAGCTTGTGTGCTCTCTGTCGCGATCGCGACAGAGCACTTTGTTGGCCTGTGCTATCGCGAACACGCGACTTGTCGCGACCCCACGATAGCCATGCTTGCCCTCTGTCGCGAGCGCGACAGAGCCAGGCCCTTCTCTCCTTCCCGCGATCGCAAAGTCCGTCGCGCGCGCACAGTGAAGAGACTATGGTCTCTGTCGCGAGCGCGACAGATGTGTGGTGTTGAATGAGTTTTCTTTGGTGATTCCAATGTTTGAATTCCGAACTTGTGATGCCTTTAGGTTTATTCTTTGACTATTTGATGAAGTATGTTAATATAATTGAAAGTATTATGCATATCTATACTTATGATCTTTCTCTAAGATTATTACGTTATGCTTAAGTGTAAATTGTATGATGCATGATTGACTTTATGAACTTATTCATATGTCTTATCTATTGCTGATTATGTACAATGATATAAATTACGTGATTTGAAATATAATTTGTATTATGCATGACCTGCGAGAGTCAGTCTAGTGGATAGTTAGGCATGCCTAATAGAGTTTGTATGTGTAGCTGCAGCGCCCCTTTGAACGATTTGGACCCTGATCAGGTCCCCGATTGGTTCCTCGCGAACCCTATTATGTGTATGTGTATGGATCTTGTTTAAGGTCCTATTTTGAGAAATGCTTTTGAACTATGAAAAGTAACAGTACTTTGCGATTTGTACCCGTAAGGTACAATTTGTTACTCGTTATCCACTATTTTGAGTCAACAGGTATTTCGTTTGCTTTATCTAATATGATATCCGAATGTATAAGATTTCGGTCATATGAACCAGTTATGAATATAAGAATGTGATATCGGTATGAGTATGATTTTGGGAAATGTAAATGTGCTTACAAATCTCCAAGTGGGCTTAATGTAACTCTAACCTATATATTGTACTTTTGTCCTTATCTGTAAATGATCTTGTATATAGTATGTGTGATTGAAGTCGGTGTGGCATATAATGTTGACACTACATTTCTGTATAGTAATGTGATAAATTAACATGTATATTAGAATGTGTTTACGTTCTGGACATGATAATTGGGTGTGTTAATCATATGAGTATATGATCGCAGTTAGGAACATTTGAGTACGTGGCTATTGTATAAAGCATGTATAATTATCTGTTAGGACTTGATACATTCGCTATTGTGTATGTGTTATACTTGGGCGACCGTTGTGAATGGCCATCTATATTTTCTGTATATTTTCCCCACTAAGCGTTATCGCTTAGCACGGGCTCTTTTCCCCGTGCAGTTGGCAGGTTGCTTTTGTTCAAGTTGCGCATCTGCAGAGTCGGCCACATAGAAGGTAGAAGTTTTGTATCTTATTCAGCTTTTGTAATTTAGAATTGTTGTATAACTGTGTAATAGGTATATGTAATGATAGGTAAAGATTCTGATGTAATATTTTAAGCTATGTAAATATTTGCACCTTTATGTATCTTTCTTATAAGGTTTCTGTTATATGATTATAAGTATGCATGTGTGTATGTTTTCTCTTAGGGTATGCGCCTTGGCATATTATGTACGTTCATTAAGTATTCATTTTGTTCAGTATCACTCTTCTTTCTCTCAGAATTTTTAATTATCATAGATATGTCATTCTATTTATGTGATGTTTACTTGTTTACTCTAGTGGGATGTGACACTCCTATCTATCTTGGATCCTTCTTCCTCTAATCTGAATAGAAGTCTCCATAGTATAGGTTGGGGTGTGACAGGTGGCCATTCTAGAGGGGGAACAGTGTCAAAATCAGTGGATAAACCTCCTACAGCACCAACAAGAGCTTATGCCATGAGAGCTCGAGAGGAGTAGGATGCGCCAGAGGTCATTAAGGGTAAATTTCTAGTGTTTAATGTAGAATGTTTGCATTGATTGACCCTGGGTCTACGCATTCATATGTATGTTCTAAGAAATTATGTGATAAGATGTCTCTTGTTGAGCATCTAGAATATGATATATGTGTTAGTAGCCCTTTGGGAAGTAGTGTGAATGCGAACAAAGTGTTTAGAGATTGCCCTTTAAGGGTTCAAAACTATGTGTTCCCTGTAGATTTGATTGAATTGCCTTTTGATGAGTTCGATTTGATATTGGGCACGGATTGGTTGAGTAAGCACCGAGCTGTAGTCAACTGTAGGAAGAAAACAGTTGTGCTTCGCAGTGTAGAGAAGTCTAAAGTGGTTGTAAGAGGTGTGTGCTCTAATCCACTAGTAGATGTAATTTTTTCTATGCAAGCTTATCGGTGTTTGAGGAAAGGATTTGAGGCTTTCTTAGCCCTTGTGTTCGATTTGAAGAGAGAACAAGTGGAAATTCAGTATATTCCGGTAGTGAGGGAATTTTCGGATATTTTTCCCGAAGAGTTAACTGGTGTACCACTATTAAGGGAAGTAGAGTTGGCTATTGATATTGTGCTTGGTACAACACCTGTGTCTAAGGCACCTCATTGGATGGCTCCTACTAAGTTGAAGGAATTTAAGACTCAGTTACAAGATTTGTTGGATAGGGATTTCATAAGACCTAGTGTGTCTCCTTGGGGAGCACTAGTGCTATTTGTAAAGAAGAAAGATAGGTCTACGAGGATGTGTATCGATTATAAGCAGCTGAATAAGGTCACAACGAAGAATAGATATCCTTTACCAAGGATTGAGGATTTGTTTAACCAGTTGAAGGGAGCTGCCGTGTTTTCTAAAATTGATCTGAGGTCTGGGTATTATCAGTTGCAAGTGAAAAAGGAAGATGTACCTAAGACCGCATTTAGGACTCGATATGGACATTATAAATTCCTTGTAATGCCATTCAGGTTAACAAATGCCCCTGCTGCATTTATGGACTTGATGAATAAGGTGTTCAGACTATTTTTAGATCAGTTTGTGGTCATATTTATTGATGATATTTTGGTGCATTCGAAGGATGAGAATGAGCATGAGCAGCATTTGAGAACTATGCTTCAGACTCTGAGGAAGCATCAGTTGTTTGCGAAGCTAAGTAAGTGTGAAGCTTGGTTGAAAGAAGTGTCTTTCCTGGGTCACATTGTTTGTTTTGAGGGTATTAAGGTTGATCCAGCTAAGATTGAAGTTGTAGTGAATTGGAAACCACCCAAGAATGTGCTTGAGGTAAGAAGTTTCTTAGGATTAGCAGGGTATTACTGTCACTTTGTGAAGGGATTCTCAGTGATTGCTTCTCTGCTTATTAAGTTACTTCGTAAGGGAGTTAAATTTGAGTGGTCTGATAAGTGCCAAGCCAATTTTGAACAGTTGAAGAGAATGTTAGTTGAGGCATAAATTTTGACTCGACCGATTTCGGGCAAGGAGTATGTTTTGTATAGCGATGCTTCTAGAATCGGATTGGGATGTGTATTGATGTAGGATGGTAAGGTAGTGGCCTATGTTTCAAGGCAGTTGAAGTCACATGAGCAGAATTACCCTACTCACGATTTAGAATTTGCTGCAGTAGTGTTTGCCTTAAAGATTTGGCGCAGTACTTGTACGGTGAAAAGTGTAAGATCTTTACTGATCATAAGAGTCTTAAGTATCTGGTCACTCAGAAGGAATTGAACTTGAGACAAAGAAGGTGGCTAGAATTCTTTAAAGATTATGATTGCATTATGGATTACCATCCTAGTAAGGACAATGTGGTAGCAGACGCTTTAAGTAAGAAGTCCGTTTCAGCCTTGTTATTACAAAGAGTTAATTGGAGATTTGATTCAAATGGTGCTTTAATGGCACAGTTGAAAGCAAGGCCAGTTCTAAAGGATGAGTTAGTGAATGCAGAGAAAAATGATCCCAATTTGTAGCAGATTCAACATTTAGTTAGAAATGGGGGCAAGACTGACTATTCAGTGAGTGAAGAGGGTGTTTTATGCTATCGAGGTCGATTATGTGTTGCCAATGATAAAGGGCTGAGGAAGAGATAATCACAATAATCGCATAGTAAACGTCTTTTCAAGCTATAAGTGCATTTTGTATAAGTGTATTAGGGTGTTACAATTCATCTCCTTGCCAAACAGCTTATATTCATCTTCTAGAGTGAAGGTTTCACAATTTTCCACATCAGAGGATTTTTTGACCTTTATGAACTTTTTTTCAAGTTCTTTATCTACTGCAATCGTCAAGTCTACTTTGATTTTTTTGTCGTTATCTTCTCTCAATTCCAAATACTCTTCGACATCTTTAGAATTGCCTTCAACATACTAGTCTCTCTTGCTAATCTCACCCTCTTTTACATGAGTGGCTCCGGTGTCATTCTTGGATGCCTCAAGGCTTTTAGCCATGGGTCATAGGATTCTTTCTTCGAAAGCTTCATATGCGATGTTATGCATGATCACAATAGAAAGCATCCTTCCAACCTTATTTCTCCTACTCAAGGTGACACTTTAATAGATCTATCCAAAATATCATCTGGGGATACATAAACCCTACTCATAGACTCTTAATAGACTTTTGATGTCTCATAATTAACTCTTATATGAAAATTTTCATTATTCTTATTCCTGGAATGGATGAATTAATTCAAAATAAGACCCTTTATGAGATGTGCCATGGTTCTACTTTGTATTATTGAGAAAGTGTTTGACTTCCTTAGCTATACATATATACCTTTACAGACACAAGAAAGATTGATGGAGTCTATTTAGCGGTATTCTCTCCATTTATTAGAGAAAATGTGTTTTTAATATATTCTCGAGATATCACCGACTGAATAACACTAAGCTTCTTCTAGGAAAAACTGTAGTATCCTTTTATTTACAATATTCCATTGAGATAAACGTTTGAATATTATAATGAAGTTGGTAAGGATAGCTTGTTATAATCTCCATGCTTATCTAAAGAGATTGGAACTTTAGGATAAGTTTAGGATATTAAGGACCGGTTTCTTCTGACATAAATTATGACACCTTCTCATTTACTTAGGAGACATTCTTCCAGGGTAAATATTAAGTATTACCAACTGACCTAGATTCTTCTAAGACAGACTGTAGCATTCTTCTATTCACATAGAATTGTTATCTCTTTAGAGTAAATGGAGGGACATTATAATGAGGTCAATAAGGATGAATAGTGATAATCTCCACATTTATCTAGCTAAAAATATTTTCACGATAAATTTGGGATGATACAATCTAATGGACATTACTACATCTTTTCAGTTCACTCAATAAAGATACCATTTTATCGTAAATATTAAAAATATTACATACTGACTTAGATTAGGCTTAATTATCTTTGATCCATTTCACACAAGTTGGGTCCTAGTGGAAGGATCTAAAGTTAACTTAATGCTAGTTGAGAACTCATAGATGGACTAGGATGCGCACAACTACCCATTGCTAAGCCAAACCCAGGAGAAGAATGGCTACAAGTCATGGCATCCTTAAAGTATAATTGCAATTTCGAGGGATTATATAAAGCAACAAACAAACTGACATATGACTTGCAGTGCTAACCATCCAGTTTAATAAGTGAAATACTTCTCCTTAGTGTATTCACCACTATGAGCAAATCGAGCTCTTACGACAAGAGTTGCCACTTGGTGCAACTGAGATATCAGATGAATTGGAGTACGCATTTTGATCTCAATAAGAATCAATTTAAAAGATCTTTAGATAATGGGTCAAGTGGTTAACACTTATTAATCATATGTCAAAAAATCTGAATATGGATTTCAATACAATACAATTGAATCAATAAATGTTAATGCAAGATGCAGTACGGGAATTTAAATTCACACAACCATATTATCTAGATCTCAATCCTTCGAAGAGACCTCTATGGGTGCACACACTTTGTTAGTATTCATGTAATACCATAATCATACCATAAATAAAACATATCGATATAAATAAAGGTTTGATTTAAGATTTTTACCCTCAAGACTCACTAATATCGACCAAAATCAAAGGATTAGATTTTTTTGGGGTTTTCCTTAACAATGAAATTAGGAATTCTTTATAACTTTACTCTAGAGAAATTATTTTTCTCTCTAAATTTCCAAAAATTATTTCTCTCTTCTCTCTAAATCACTATTGCTTTTTCTCTTTTGAGGATTGAATAAATTGAAAGGTGGGAGAATTTCCTATTTATGGGAGAAATCTGGAGTGATGGATACTTCAAAGACTTATCCTATGGAAGATTTTTTGTCTAACTCTACCATCTAACATGTCGGGACTCTGCAAGTTGCCACTTCAGAATTTTTTGGACGTAATGGTTCATTGTAAAACATATTAGACTTGCTTAGCACGCACATGCTTGTAGGTAGCAAAATGTCACACATGGGAGAATCACACTTACCTAAAGGTGGGTAACAACCGCATAAACATGAGATGGGACTATCGCGTGTGGCAAGAATGTGAGGCATTCTTCTTAATTTATATTCTTCATTTTGAGCCCCTAACTTTATTTCTATTCAATTACATCCTTAATTCATACTAATTAAGCCATTGATTATCTTTTATCACCTAAAATCCCAAATTGGACTTAATTCCTGATTAAATCAACCCCCGAGAGCTTTATTCCGCAGAGTTATGTCTTCATCATTGGATAAATCACCGATGTAAGCATGGTAAAATCCAATGCTTACAGTCAGGTAATCACAAAACAAGTGCAATGCATAACTTTTCTTTCAAGCTGCAAAAAGCATTTTTGTGTTCTTTATCCCATTTAAACACAATAGTCTTCTTAACTATTTCATTTAGTAGGGCGGCGACACTAGAAAAATCTTTGACAAAAAGCCTATAAAAGCTTGCCAAACCATGAAGGCTTCTTGCCTCACTAACCTAGGAGTTTGCCATTCTTGGATAGCCTTCACCTTTTCAAAGTTAACTTCAACTCCCTTAGAACTCACAACAAAACCTAAGAAAATGACTTTTCCATACAAAAATAACATTTTTAAAGGTTTGTATTCAATTTTTCTTTCCTTAAGACCTATAGAACTAACCTAATAACATGCATAACAAGGGTGTACACATGTCTAGATCTTCTTGAACTGAATAGTAATACCAAAGAAAAAGATGCAGAATCGAACTGTACCATTAAATTTATCTGGAATGGATGTGGATATTTTATCAAGTACCAGATCAAAAACCATATTGAATTATACCGAACTATTTTAAAATTTATATGAACCTAAAAACCTGATATTTATTAATTATTATATAAAATATTAATAATTTATAGATAAATGTTACTTATAATTTCTATCCCTTATTAAACAATATATATATATATATATATATATATATATATATATATATGTATATATATATATATATATATATATATTATGATTATTCCATTACTATTCTTAATTTCCGTAAAATTTCTACTATGATATAATCAAATTACCCTCTTAGTACCCAAACTATCTATACTCGGTAAAATATCGTTTTAGTACCTTATATTTACCAAAGTTACCAATTTGCCCTTAATTGATCTTAATATTCCAAATTTTCTATTTAATCATATATTACTTAATTTTACTCGTTATTTTACCTTTTAATCCCTAATCTTTTAACTTTTTACATTTTTACCTTTATTGTTATTTTTTTTAACTTGCTATTTTGCCTCTGATATCTCTATTAAACTTATATTCACTCTTATGCTACTAAATTCACCAATTTACTTCCATTTACATAGGAAATTGCATTTTGATCCTTAATCTTTCATATTACCCATATTAGTCATTTTTTATTTATTATTTGTTCCTTAATTAAATCTTTTCCATTAATATTATATATTTGCCCCTAGTAGTATCCAGTAGAAATCTCGAATCGGATATATGGAACGTGGACCCCATAGGCCCAAAACATATAAGGGTGACCTCGATGGACCACCAGTGCTATAAACATGTATCTTATAAATTGTCCTATAGGGTTGTAGACTCCCATTAGTCTACACATATGCGAGTCGCCATACCTCAGACCGCAGTAAATGTCCCTACCAACTATATCCTATACTTATGATTTTCTACCAGCATACAAAGGGCAAAAATTATATTTTTTATTTCATATTATCATATTTAACCATATCTTTTATTCTTTTCTCAATTTTCACATTATGTACTATATCAAATTCATAGTTTAACTACATTCATTATCAAACATTATTTCCACATCACATATTCACATATTTTCCATATCTTGTCAATTTCCTTCATATTTCAGAAACTTATCATTAGCTCCTAAATTTTCATAACATATAACTTGATTTTTCTCTTGTTTCTAGTTCCATACATATTATATATATTCATCAATTATAGAATTTTCCCTAAATTCCCTAGGGTGGCCGAATGTTACCCTTGTCCAATTCATGATTTATTTTCATTCTAATGTCACAAATTTACTTACTTATTAACTAATTATTCACTTATAACCATCATATAATTTTTCCATGCAAAACTCTTATTTTTTCCAGTAGTTACATAATGAGTTTTGTTCTTAAGTCTACCAAATATGCAATTTTTTGTTAAATTCTCTATTCCTTAAACCTTAATTTCATCCCAATTACATGAATTCACTTTTAATTTCATTTTTTCCCAACTCAATTTACATACATACCCACACATATATTAAAATTTACATGAAATTAAGGTGTTCAAGTATCCACTTACCTTAATTCCTTAACTCCCACATAAGTAGCCTTTTTATTTTTTCCTTTATCTTCCCTTTTTATCCTTCTTTCTTCTTCCTCACCACCTTGGCCAAAATCAACATGGAAAAATCCCATCAATTTTCTTTCGAATTTTACTAAAATTAGAATGAAATCATGCTTTCTACAACTAATTCTAACCAAATCATAAAATATCTAACAAAAATACTTACTTGGTGAAAATATCCAATTGAAATTATTCAAAATTCTCCCAAATTATTTCACTTAACCAACTTCTTAGGAGGCTAGAAGGCTTGTTCTATAATTAGGAGGTGAATTGAGGGCTTAATTCATGGGAATTTGGTGAAGAGAATGGAAGAAATTTGGTTGATGGTTAGGGTCGAAAGTGGCCAGCCAAGAGGAGAGGTTGGTGGCTAAATTTAATGCCAATTTCCAAATTTTTCTTGGTATAAATATCCTCTCCAATTAGATCAAATGGTTAACTTCATTGGGCTAAAAATTGGGCCTTAACTTAATTAATTCAAGCCCAAAAATTTTTCCTTTGTTTTTCTTATGTCAATTCTTATAAAAATAGGTTCATATATATCAAAAAATATTTCTTAGGGTCCAGTAAAAATTTTGGATAAAAATGAGGTCATTTCGATAAATTTCTCGGTTCGGTGTGGATTTTACCAGTCCGATAACTTATTTTTCTGTGTTATCCAAAAACTCAATTTTAACTATCAAAAATTCATTTACAATATTTGGAATGGCCTATTTGACCTCAATTTCACACCGAATTATATCCTCAAACTCCTCATGAATTGTACTTTTCGATGTTCCAATAAAATTTTTTTCACTCCTGGATGGTATTATTCACCTTGGATAATACTATTCACATTTCGAAAAGTACTATTAATGAAATCGGGATTTTGGGGCATTACGACTGGTGTTCAACAAGTGCACTGAATCGACAAGCAATATAGAGGTGTAAAATACATAATATCGTACCCCAGGGAAAGGGATTTCAAGATGTTGGATGTGAAAATAATATTAAAGAATTCGCAAATTAGTTGAGTTTTTGGCTACTTAACTAAATGACAAGTAAAATTAAATTGCTAAATTAATGGCTCAGCAAATTAAATTCAATTGAAAATGAAAATGCAAAGGCAATAGACAAATTGCAAAATGATTGAGAACAACTAAACAAGTTTTCAAATTAGATTCAGATTGCTAAAGCATTACTCATCCTCCCTATACCATTATGTATTAAACTCCCTCTAGAATAATATATTCATGCCTCTAGAATAATATATTCAAGGAGTGGATGACCCAACTAAACCCAAGTTTCCATTTTGGATAGACTATTATAATCAGAAAATGTCCCATTCTGGGCATATCTACTGACTAGCCTATACAAGGGTTACTAAATCCTATATTTAAGATAGCTTTTATTCTATTATCATCAATCTATAAGTCTATCTATTTCTCATAATTCTGAACCAAATAAAAGTAACATCTAGATATTGAACATCCATTCCAGAATCAATAGATAAAGTAATAAAAGAATAGAGCAAATACAACTTGAAAAAATCATAAAGATTCACTTTATTTGACATTTCAATTAACATCAAAGTAATATCAATACAATCAATTAGATGTAGAGACAAACAAGAGAAACCAAACCACTGAGTATATTTACATATGAATGAAGAACAAAGTTTAACACATTAAGCATGGTGATTCAAAGATTCCCCTAGCAAAAAGGGGAACCACTCAATATTCATTTGAAAGAACAATAAAATAAATGAAGAAAGATTTAGAATCCTTATGATGAACTTTAAGTTCTTCAGATCTTTAAAGCTCCAAACTCTTCTTTAAGAATAAAAGCCATAAATTCTAACAGAAAATCCTAAGTTTCTAATAACAAAACTCAATTCTAAATCTTTCAAAAGCTGAAATCTTAACAAAAGTAAATAATAAAAATGAATTACAAAAACAAATTGACTAAAAATTTAATTAACTATGAAAAAATGTCAAATCCCTCTAAAAATTGAACTGTAGAAATTTACACCAGGTAAGTTACACGGCTGTCAGGAAATCCTAACATCCGTGAGGTGTTCATTAGATCTGTCATTTCTCAACTCACACAGCTGTCAAGAATTCTTCATAGCCATGTGAAATATCCTGACCACCATGTAAAAAGATTATGGGCAGAAACTTCAATACTTTGGGCACATGACACGGCTATCATGGAATCCTACCCTGTAAGGCCTTGACTTGTACCCTAGTTATTTTAAACACCATTGGGGTATGAGAGTGGCCTAAGTTATGTAATTGGTTAAGCATTTATTTTTCGGACATAATCGGTATTAATTGGAAAGACATGGATGAAATGGCCATTTAACACCTATTGATTAAATTACATAAAATAAGTTATTTTATATGTCAATGCATGAATTAAGTTAAATTAAAAGTTAATGTATGATTTAAGAAGAGTTAAGGGATCAAAAAGAGAATTTGGAAAGGGAGCCAATTAAATTTTGATAATTAGATGTAATGGATTTAAAGAGGGAAAAAAGGGCATATGCGTCGTTTTAAAGCCATGCAGGGCGGTGGATTGAGGGAACAAAATTTGCCCTCTTTCTTTCCCATTATAGCTATTTCCTCCCCTCAATAACCTTATTCAAACCTCCATTCAATTGTTGCTCTAGTGGCACTCAAATTAGTTCTTTAAATTCAGGTGTGAGTGCAAGCTAAAGAGGTGAGTTGGGGGTTATTTTCTTCTCCTCTTTTTCAACCATGGGTCTTGAGTTTAAGATTTGCAAATTTTGCATAATTGGTGATTCATGGTGCATTTCTGTAGTGGAAAAGGCAAGAGAAGCTAAAGGTAAGGAGAAAGTTGGTGAAGGAGGAGCAATTTGAAGCCAGAGCAGATTAAGGAGAAAAGTTTGGGAAATTTAATGTTTAACTGCATGTAATATGATAATTTGATGTGTTAAAAATGTGTCTAATTTATTTAGATTTATTTTAGTTGGAATTGTTGTGATTTGAGTTGAATTGGTTAAATTTGGGGCATGATAAGTTACAGGGGAAACTCTACCTAAAATTTTGTCTGACCTTTAATTATTTTTTTTGGCATAAGTGGAGTTACACAACTCCTAATTATTTTATTTTGGTTGGGTTAGAAAGTTAAAATGTATATCTACATTATTGATAGAAATAGCCATGGGCTAATTCTAGTTTTAAGACTTCCTAAAGTGAGCTCCAACTTAGCTCAACTGCCACCACAAAAGGAGCAGTTCGGATTGTTTAGATTATATCTGGAGTTTTAGATGTCTATTTCACCTGAATTTGTGCCATTGGAAAGTAGCATCTTGGGGAACAATTGTTTAGAAGGACACTTTGCTTAAAAAAGATGTTTATCTATCCATTTGAAGGGTAAAATTTAAGTTAAGTTTGTAGCCCTGCTAAACTCTAGGTTTATAGGAAATAAAACAGGCCTACATGGCGGTAAGGATTTCCTTACCACTATGCAAACTGATTATGTCCCACTAGTTTGGCCTAAAACTGGAGTTACACGGTGGTAAGGGACTCCTAGCTGCCGTGCAGTTACCCTAACTGCCGTGTAAAATTCTGTTACCACCGTGTAAAACCATTCTGGATAGCATCTTTTTGGAATCTTTCTGATTTCTCAGTCTACTCACCGGTAAGGAGTTCCTGACCGCTATGTAAAATATGGTGACTACCATGTAAATGCATTATGTTTCCAATTTATTCATGTGCCTTATTTTACACTCCAATAAGGATTTCCTGATCGCCGTGTAATCTTTCCAACTTCTTGTCATATTTGATTTTGCTTCCGTAATTAAGAGACCTATACAACGATTTAGAATTGTTAGTTATGTATGGAATTTGGTAATGCATGATGTATCATTGATTATTCTATAAAGATACCAAATGTGTGATGACTTTTATTGCATTTTAGTGTGTATATAATGAATATAGTTTGATTATTACCATGCAATAACATAGTCATGGATAGATAGGCATGCCTATAAGGGTCTTCTGTCACTTCAGCCTATGCCTTTTGGACCCCGTTTGGGTCCCATTGGATCCCTTTGTGTTCTTGTATATTACTTAGATCCTTATGCGTATGAGTTATGAAAATGATTGTACCTGCGAGTGCCTTTGTGTTCAACCCATCATCCACCACTTTGCAATGTAGGCACTTTTGGTTAAAAGACATAATATTAGTTAATAAGTGACAAGTGGATATGTGAGCAATAGTGAATGTGTGTGTTGTTTTATTGTATAATTTACCATCTATTTATTATTTCATTATTTATGATTGTGTAGCGTATGCTTTTATATGCATCGATAACCCCTATGAGTGGTTGTCCATTTCATTTTTCCCCACTAAGCCTATATGCTTAGTATGGGTGTTTTATCCATATAGGTGTAGATAGTGATTTTGGAAAGACATCTCTACATACCCAAGAGCCAACATAATAGGGGCACACATTTTCTTTTTTTAGGTTCTATATATGTTGGTGTAATCCTATCATTATAATCTTTTAGGATATAATATTATAATTTATGGTATGTAAAGTATCAATATGAGAGATGCATCTATAAGCAGTCATGATATAATGTAATTTGTGCATAGTAGGGATGATGTTAGTGTAATGCATAAGAAAATTTTTTATTGTCGGTATTAATTTAATAATTGCCGATGAGTAAATACATGAGACCATAGATTTGCATGTTTGTTGTGTGACAATCCTTACAGATCCTAGTAACTCATCTCTCAAAGATATAATCTACTACGTACGGTAAGGGGGTGTTACATGCCTGCCACCTAGATAATTTGGAAATTGATTTTGCTTGATCACACAACTGTCAAGAATTCTTAACAGCCATATGGAATATTTTTACACGTGTACAATTGCAACTAATTGATCACACGACTGTTAGGAAATCCTAATAGTCATGTGATATCATATTTTCCTCAGAAAATACAATAAATTCCACAAAAATCAATCTAACTAGAATCAAGATTTTCTAAGTAAAAATGAACAAAACAAAAGACAAAAAATTGAAAAACACAAAAAAATTAATCTTTCTACTTATATTTATATCTCTTATTTATTTGTATTAATTTTTCTCACATATTTACCATTTAGCCCATTATTTCTCATTTTCTTAAATACTTACCATATGATCTCTTAAATTACACATTTATTTCATATTTATCATTTATTATTTACATTTATCATTTTATCTTTTTAATTCTTGTTTATTTACATAATTTTCAACTTGATCCTTAATTTATTCAATTATTTCACATTACCATTTTTGCCCCGAGTAAAATCCTCAAACCGGATACATGGGATGTGGACCCCTATTTGTAACACCCCTTACCCGTACGTAGACAACCCTCTATTGGTGAGTCACCATGAAGGATAATGTTTATTACACTTACATAACTTGCAATCAAGGTAACTCACAGAACTATCAAGTTTACATGCATTAAATTATGCCTGAAAATTTTAAACTTTCTTTTCAACACGGTAATGGCCTATATTCCATCCACTAGGCATATGCAATTTATACACATCACATAAGATCATTCACATCTTAGGTGAAATACATTAGATCGTTCTATATACGATTTTATACATCTCTTAAGATTAATATGCACATACCATAAATTACAATATTACAACCCCAAAAGGTTACAATTACTTTATTACATCAATGGACAAAACATACAAAAAGAAATGCTTATCCTATCGTGTTAGCTCTTGATGATGCATGCTTGCCCTTGCAAAATTTCAATCACTAACACCTGCACCGGCATGGATATAACACTCGTGCTAAGCATAATCGCTTAGTGGGAAAACATGGAATGGATGACCCCTCATAGTGGTCATTAAATTATAACACAGGCAAATGGGATATGCATAAAATATAATTAACTAAAGATATACTCAAAAGTAAATTATCAATTATCAATAGGCATACATATATCTCATATTATTCCTTTGCTTTTCTTTACTCATACACTGCTTGCATTTTTCCTAGTAGCGGATAACTGGTTTAACACATAGTTACCCGAAAGTACAGTTCCATTCTGATCATATGCATATAGGGATCTAAGCAAGATCCATCAATGCATAGGGATCCACTAGGACCCTAAACACAAACGGACCCTGTAGCAATAATAGACCCTATAAGCATGCCTATCTATCCACGACTCGATTATTGCATGCTATTAATTTAAAACGCATTCATTAGGTTTTCATTAATCACATATATCATCATATTAAAGAATATCCAATGCTATTGCATACCCTCCTAAATGTCATTTCCAGTTACACAGAGTGCACATTAAGAATCATCTTAAAAAAGAGCAAAACAAAATATAAAGCAAAGTTGGAAGGGTCACACGGCGGTCAGGAAATCCTTACTGCCATGTAACCTAGTATGCAAATATTATATTGAAAATGCAATGTCTTTACATGGCAGTCATAAAATATCACATGCTAATCAGACCACGTCAAACGGTGGTCAAGTGTTCCTGACAACCGTGTAAACTGAGGAGTCTAAAAGATTCCAAAATAATGATATCCAGAATGGTTTTACATGGCGGTATGAAAATTTTACATGGCGGTAAGGGCATTCACACGGTGGTAAGGAAATCCCTAACTACCATGTGGCCTTAGTTTTAGGCCCAAATAATGGAAAAGAACTGTTTTACACAGCTATCAGAGAAACCTTACTGCCGTGTAGCCCTATTTTATTACATGAAAATGTAGAATTCTGTAGGGCTACAGATCTCACTTACTTTGGGCACTCCAAAAGGATTGATAAACACCCTTTTTAGGCAAGGTGCCCTTCTAAACAATTGTTTCCCTAGATGCTAACTTTCCCATTGCATAAATTTTAAGTCAATAAAACATTCAAAACTCTAGATATAGCCTAAATAACACAAACTGTTCCCCTTAGGGTGCCTAAAGTCATAAATTAAGTTTAAGCTCATTTTAGAGACCCTTAAAGGCCGAATCAGCTGAAGGCTATTTCTAACAAAAAAGCATATCTACGTGTTAATATTCCAACCCCAAAAACATCATGTAATTTGGAATTTTATAGCTCCTCTAATACCTAAAATAATCACTAAGGGTTGGATGAAAATTTCAGCAGAGTTTCCCTTAAAACTCATCATGCCCAAACTCAATCAATTCAACTCAATTCACAACAATTTCAACCCAAATCCATTTTACACATTCCCATATAACAAATTTATCATATAATATGGAATAACTTGAAATTTTCCTAAACCTTCTTCTTGCTCTTCCCTTGGCTTTAATTGGCTCCTCTTTCCACCACCTTCTCTTTCCTTTTATCTCAAATGACTTTCTCTTCTACAAATCATACCGTAAATCATCAAAACACAATATTCACAAGTACAACCCTTAAACTCATGGGAGAGGAAGAAAGAAAAAGACATAACCATACTTATTCCTTTTTAACTCACAAAACACTTAGGTTTACTTGCCTTGCCAGAGAAAGACCAAAATAGAATTTTAATGAATGATGGAAGGATGAAGAAGAAGAAGATGGCAGCTTGTGGCAAGAAGAGGGAGCCAAATTCCTTAGTGCCAATTCACTGTCCTTCATGGCTTTTAAAGGCATTCATATCTCTTTTCTTCTTCTTTAAATCTCATCCATCCAAATGCAAACTTATGATTGGTCCTTCATCAAATTCTTCTTCTAGTCTCTTGACTCCCTCATAATTCAAGCATTAGCCACTTAATTAAATTAATTTCATGCATTGGCATATTAAACTTCGCATTCCATGCATTTAAGTTCACAGGGGTTAAATGATAGTTTTAACCTTGACTTTTCAATTAATATTGGTTATGTCGCAAACACCAATTGTTAACCAATTACATAACTGAAGCTGCCCTCGTATGCCAATAGTGTTTAAAATGCCTAGGGTATAAGTCGGAGCCTTACAACTCTACCCTTAAAAAATTTCATCGTCAAAATTTACACCTGAGCCGAACAGCAGAGGATACTAAGTTCTCATTACAGACTAAGGCTACCCTATTGCTTCTTCAATTCCATGATATTGCCAAAGTACATTCATTAAAGGAATCTATTTATTTCAAATTTGCCTCATTTTTCGAGCCAGTATTGCTTTAGCCTCTTCGTCATATGAGAAATCCGGTTGCACTAGCACATTTTGTAAAGTTAAAACAAGAGACTCATCTGACTAGTACCTCCACAACATAGACACATAGAACATATCATATAGCTTGGATAATTCTAATGGTAGAGCTAATTGATAGGCCACTGGTCAATTTGTTCAAGCACTTCATAAGAGCCAATAAATCTTGGGCTTAGTTTCCCCTTTTTCTCGAAGCGAAGTATCTTTCTCCATGGTGATGCTTTTAAACAGACTGTAAGCACCGTGTCCCGAGGCGATCCAGATCAGAGATTACACGATGAAGAAATCAATGCCTGGTTCCGAATAGATGGATGAAATTCAGAGATTTCGGTCCTTTGAGTTCACGAGAATTAAAGGTTTTTATTTGCGGTAGAAAGAAGCAGAAAATCGAGAGAATTTTGACTTAAATTTTGAGTTTTGTTCCACGGATGGTCAGACCGTCAGTCGCGGGGCATCCGTCGGTTATAGCGGCAGCCCGTCTCACTCGCCACGAGGGACGGGCTGTCTGTGAGTTTACCGACGGACACGTGTCCGAACTAACGAACACGTGTCCGTTGGCATGTGCCCGTCGGGAGGTCAGACACCCATCGGTTAAATCCTATTTCCTGGTGGAAATGGGATTTAACCGACGCCCGTCAGTTAGCCTTTGACGCCCGTCGGTCCTGTTTTTCTATAAAAAGGGAAATTTCACACTTTTTTGAGGTTGGAAAAATTCTCATTTACCCTAATAAAGAAAAATCCGATTTTCACTCCAAAAAACTCAATAAATCTCTTTGGTTTTGTATTCATCTCGTGAAACGCGTGGGACCAAATCCAACCAAATTTTCATCCAAAAAGGTAAAATCTGAGGGTAAATATTCTGGACACGCGTTCTGTATAATTTATTTTAGTTATTTTCATATTTTTCTTAACCTTACTTTATTTTATTATTTATTATTCTTATAACTTTATCTTGATTTTTGGTTAATTTTGGATTTTTTTTATACTAATATATTTTATTATTTTTGTGAAATGCCATTTTCTTATTTTTTGGTGAATTGAGCGTGAGACAACGGTCACCGTTCACACCCCGGGAGTACTCCTTTTGGTTAATTCTATTAACTTTACCCTTTTGTTAATGCATTTATTTATTTGTTCTTAGTCCTTATTTCATGTAAATCATTTTGTCTCATGTAAAATAAAGATAAACAGACGTTTTATAGTAATTAATTGGGATTTTTAACAAAAACAAGGACCAATGTCCTATTTTTCTTATCCAATGAATTTATCACAGAAAATTGTTTTTATAATAATCGAAGTCAAGGACCAATGTGCTCATAATTAATTCCCCGGTTTTATGTATGGTTTGCACTTCTAAAATGGGAGTTGTATTCCGCTCCTAGTGTTATTGTATTTCATTTTAAATGTTTTTCTTTACTTTATTTATTTATTCGCTTTTAACATGGATAATTGCGCCTTAATTAAATTGCATTGTGTGGAGAGAGAGTGAATTAATAAATTCAAAACTTAATTGTAAAGTTAATCAAGGTAGAAATAGATGAGAAGTCCCGAACCCATCTCTGGTATTTGAGCTCAACGAGGCAAGAGGTCTATCCGATCACTCATTGGAATAAGACCTCCAAGACCCCTCTTGCGTCCCACCAAATGACTCAATAAATCCTAGGCTCCAAGGGAGAGAGGTTCATCCTCCAAGACCCCTTTTGGTTGGCCCAAAATGGATACTTGCGTTGTCTTAGGCTCTCCGAGGCGAGAGGATCTTTCCCAATGTTTTATTGGGTGGAGACTCCATGAAATCTCTTTATTGCCCAAAATAGACGCACTTACAATTCGTCGCAAGTTGTCAACGAACCTCACTGGCCCGATCGCCCTCAAGCAGACGGTCCAGGGGCGCCCACGGGGTTTGGCGTGCGTCACAGTGGCGACTCCACTGGGAACTGGTTCGAGACTTTGATTTGAAAATACCTTGATTAAAATTTATAATTAAGTTTTAGTTTATAAATTCGCTTTCTCTCAAATTTGCATTGCATCTCATTAGAGCTTTAGATTATGTTAGTTTGATACCTCTATCAGCCTTGGTGCATTCCCGAAGCACGACCCTATGTTCACTCAATGTAGGGAAGTGTTAAGGATAATCACCAGCCCAAGCCTCGTACTATATGGTATATCAAATGGAGACCCAATCGGTCATTACGCTCGTGATGAGCTAGACCTATTGGCAGGGACCATGCTTGGGTAGCCCTAAAGTAACACCACCCTTGACAAAAGCTCATGTAATGGCCATAGATACTTCCCTTAGGTGATATGAACCTTAATACCGTGCCTGCTGTATGGATCCTTATGTATTGGATGAGTCCAAATATCTTGTTTGGTTACCTAACCAAAGGCTTTCATGCCCCGGTAGGGCCATGTCAATGTATTTGGATTACCTAAATATGTAAAGATCATTTTCCATGCGCTTGTGCATTAGTATAGGAGTGTTATACTGCCGATTTTTTGCCGCGCACCATGCGCGTCCATTGGGTTCCCTGTTGACCCATGGGCTAATCCCACCTAGGAAAGAGACTGCATGACCGCGTGTGTGAGAGCAATAAGGTTGGAAGGACCTATGTGCTTGCATGTGATTTGTGGGTGTTGCATATCACGATCTTGCATTTCATTGCATTCATGCATCATTCTAACCCTTTTTATTTCCAGCCATTATAGATCTGCCTAGGTGGGCAAGAGGTCCCGGGGGACGGTTGATCCGAAATCCTGTGCTTAAGCTGCCAAAAAGGGGAAGCCTTTCAAAGATTCCTTCAAAAAGCAGTCATACTACTTTAGAGATGTCAAATTCACCAAAGGGGAGTGATGCCACACGGGCAAAGATTGAGGAAGAAGTGGGACACCGGTTTGAGGATTTTGAGAATCGCATGATGAATATGATGGCTGCTATGGTCCAGTGGATGGCCCTGCTGAATCCACCACCTCCTCCAGTAAGAAGCAATGAGACGGAAGAGGTCAAAGTAAATCCGAAAGAAGAAAGCCACCCTCCACCAGTTCACATTAGAGCTACAACTTCGAGGGTTTAGAGAGGAAAACAAGTTCTTGGTTTGGATGAGGATTCAGATGAAGATCGTGAAGAGCGCATGTCTCAGAAAGAAATGGCCCCCCAAACCGAGGAGCCTATATGGAAAAAGCTGGAAGAGAGATTTGAGGCAATGGCTAGGACTCTGACGAAGGGTCAAGGGATGAGTCCGGAAGATAAAGAGTTGGATGGAGATGACCCTATCCCAATGAACTTCAAGATGCCAGATGTTTCGAAGTTTGGTGGTACTTCTGATCCCATAGCACATATTAAGCAGTACTCGTTAGTAATGAAGGGTACGACTTTGACAAGGAGATAAAAGGTCGAATATTTTTATTTGAGCTTGACTGGTCCAACGATGGATTGGTACCATGGTTTAGATCGTCGGACTAAGGAGAATTGGGACTTATTGACGGAAGAATTCCTGAGATAGTATGATTGTAGTACGAGGATGGAAGTGACCCTAAAGGACTTAGAGTTGTTGCAATAGAAGGCGGGTGAGTCCTTTCATGAATATTTAACCCGTTGGAGGAACCGGGTAATAGAGATGAAGAGGAAGCCCGACACTCAGGACCAGATTCATCTATTCATTAAAAACACGAGCCCGTATCTGAGAGATGGATTGAAGATGAAAGTGTTGAGAGATTGGGAGTCCTTGAAGGATATAGCCATTGAGGTAGAAGGAGAGTATCTGGCTCGAAAGGCAAGTGGCGAGAATTATGCTAAGAAGGGAAGCCACCCTCAGGGGGCAAGTAGGCCAGCGGGTTCCAGTGGTAGCATGAGGAACACAGTCGAGGTGTCAGTCGCTAATGCAACCACAAGGCATTTTTCGAATTTGGGGAAATCCTTATCATGGGTGTTGAGGAGGTTGATGAAAGAAGGGAAATTGCAGCCGTTACCGCCTAGACCTGCCTGGACTCAGGGGATGCCGGGTCACAAAGACAATGAATATTGTGATTACCATCAGCACACGGGACATTTGACTGATGATTGCAAAACTTTGAGGCATGCCATTTAGGATTTAATCGATTCAAAGCAAATTACAGACCCTAAGAAGAGGGAAGGCCAGAAGAAAGTCGGGTATAACAAGGTGCCCCCGCCTGTATTCATGATATGGTCTAGCCTGCCGAAAGGGTTTGTTCTAAAAGAGTTATACGGAAGCAATGCAAACACTGTTATCACAAACCTCTGTCAGGGGAGTGAAAAAGTGATGCCTGCTGCAGGAATTGATTGATGGTCCACTAGTGAGAGTGGAAGTGATGATGAAAAGGGCGTTGAGTTTCCTAACCTATGGGAGAAGAGAAGAAAGGCAAGAAGAAAGTGGGAGCTGTAACTCGCAGTGGAAGGGTAGTGCCAGAAGTAGCCAGGCCTCAGGAGCCATTGGAAGGCCAAGAAGAAAAATAGAAGGAGCAAGTGGGGGATCAGATAGTGAAACAACTGTAGAAGACGCCAGCACAAATTTCTATTTGGGATCTTTTAAGGCAGTCCCCATCCTATAAGCAGAGATTGGTAGAGGCCTTATGCCAGACGACTGTGGCTATAACAATTTTGCCCACCGAGCTGCTGGAGGTAGTAAAAGGAGGGGCCGGGGAGGATGTGGTGTTTACAAACGCGGATTTACTAGTAGAGGGTTGCAACCATAATCACCTTTGTATATTCGGGCTCTGGTTAACCAGAAACACACATCTTGCGTGATGGTGGATGATGGCTCATCAATCAATGTATGCTCGCAGGTGGTAATGGCAGCTTTTGGCGTAATGGAAGATATGTTAGTTAAGGCTGATTTGACCATCACAGCATATGACAATTCTCGCAGGCATGCTTCGGGAACTTTCAAAGCGATGGTCAGAACGGGGCTAATAGAAACTGAGGTGGAGTTTGTTATTTTGCCTATCCCCGCCAATTTTTCAGTTTTGTTTGGAAGGCCGTGGTTTCATAAACTGGGAGGTGTTCCTTCTACACTTCACCAAATGGTCAAGATACCACAGGAAGGGCAAGTGGTGACCATCAAGGCTCCGAGGGAGAATCAGGTGTCTATACTTGAGATAACAAGACAGCCTTTTAATGGGTTCCATGTAGCTGTGATTAATAAGGAAGAGTCGATAGATGGTAGCCCTCAGGTGTTAGCCATGATGAAGAAAATGTCCTTCCTTCCAAGTGCTGGGTTAGGCAGGAATTCCCAAGGATTGCCAGGAGTCATTGCTACTAAGGGCCAGAAAGATAAAAGAGGGCTAGGATATAAAGGTGAAATAAAGAGAGGGGCGAAGCCAACGAAGAAGGTTCATCACATTTTGGAAAGTTTTGTGCCTGCGGCAGCAGTCTGTGCGTACACCAGAGAAGCCGAACCTCAGTGGGTCGGTGGAAAGATTGTGCCAGGTTTTAAAGTATTCAACGACATCTATGATTGGGATGTTGGGATGATCAAGTCAGCTGAGGACTTTTGGGATGAGGAGGTCTTGACCAACAAAGCTATCTGGGACAGAGAAGAGCCCGAGGAGGTTGTAACTGAGGCCATGGTAGCTGCTAACTTCAAGGGAAAAGCTAAGATAGAAGAAACAGTTCAAGGGGTGGACGAAGAGCCTCCATTCAACCCGACTGATGCAGGACCGTCGGCAAAGGCAGATCCGGCGAGGGAAGAGGAGGAAGCTGGTTTAGATTGTCTTTTCATTCCCAAACATTTTAATGATGTAAATGACAGTTTTAATTTTATTAATGAAATGAATGATTTTGCTTACTTGTGTGATGTTTCTGATAATTACGACATGCATAATCATGATCATATTCCATCTATATTTGATATTGATTCTTCTGATGCAAATCCATTTAATCTTGGAACCTCGAAAAACTCAAAAGAAATTTTGATAGCATCAAATGTGACTCCTGAGGAAAGAGAAAAATTTGAGAGAATGTTAAAAAAGTATGAAAATTTATTTGCCTGGACCTACGAAGACATGCCAGGGATCGATCAAAACATCGCAGAACATGCCATTCTGACATATCCAGATCATAAACCCATGAAGCAAAAGCTAAGAAGGCTTAGACTAGAATGGGCAGATAAGGTGAAGGAAGAGATCTGACAACAGATCGAAGCCAAGTTTCTGATTGAGGTGCAGTATCCCCCGTGGTTAGCCAATGTTGTCCCTGTGGCCAAGAAGAATGGAAAGGTAAGAGTATGCGTGGACTACCGGGATTTGAACAAAGCTTGTCCTAAGGATGACTTCCCCTTACCCCATATTGATGTATTGATAGACAGTGCAGCCAATTGCGCGATGTATAGCTTTAGGGATGGTTATGCTGGTTACAATCAGATCCTCAACAAGATAATTGACAGGATCAAAATGGCTTTCATCACAGAGTGGGGGACATATGCTTATAGGGTGATGCCTTTTCGTTTGAAGAACACAGGGGCTACTTATCAGAGGATGGCAACAGAGATTTTAAGTGATTTGATCCATAAAGAAGTGGAGGTATACATTGATGACCTGATGATCAAGTCGGCCACCAGGGAGAGCCATTTTGAAGCATTAGAAAAGTTCTTCACCAGAATAGATAAATACGACTTGAGGTTAAATCCTAAGAAGTGTATTTTCGAGGTCACATCAGGAAAGCTGTTGGGACATGTAGTCAGCCAGAGAGGGATTGAGATTGACCCGAACAATGTGAAAGCCATCAGAGAAATGCCAGTGCCTCAGAAGGAGAAAGACGTAAGGAGTTTCTTAGGCAAATAACAGTATGTCAGTAGATTCATTGCCAAGTTGACGTCGATTTGTGAGCCAATCTTCAAGCTCCTTAAGAAGAATTAGCCTGGGATATGGAACGAAGATTGTCAAAAGGCCTTTGATACCATCAGGAAATACCTATTGAATCCGCCCGTGCTAAGGCCACTGCAGCCAAACAAGCCCTTGATTTTGTATTTAGCCATAGAAGATAGCTCTGTAGGTGCCATGATGGCTCAGGAGGATGAGTTCGGAGTGGAGTTTGCGATTTATTATCTCAGCAAAAAGTTCCTCGCCTATGAGATCAAATATGCAGAAGTGGAAAAGATCTGTCTCGCTGTCATTTGGGCATCTAGGAAGTTGAGGCATTACTTTCATTCTTATAAGGTTAAAGCGGTGGCAAAGCAGAATCCCCTAAGGTATTTGCAGGAAGCACCGTTATTGCTTGGGAAAATAGGAAGATGGTTGTTGTTGTTACAAGAATTTGATGTGGAGTATATCACTCGAAAAACCATCAAGGGGCGTGTAGTGGTTGAATTTCTGGCAGAGCACCCGATTCAAGGAGACTCATGTGAGTTCAACTTCCCAGATGAGGATGTCGGGGTGATTGCGGTTCAGGGATGGCAGTTGCATTTTGATGGGGCCGTGAACAACAAGGGGGCAGGAGTAGGAATTATTCTGACAACCCCAAAAATTGAGAAACTCCCCCTGGCCAAGAAGCTGAGGTTCAAGGCTACCAATAATGAGGCTGAATATGAAGCAAGTGTGTTTGGATTGGAAGCACTATTAGCCTTGGGGGTAAAGAACGTTGAGGTGTTCGGGGACACTGTCCTAGTAATTAATCAAATTCGAGACGAATGGGCTGTTAAGGAAGAAAGACTGATGCCTTATGCCAAGCATTTGAAGAATCTGGGCGATCAATTTGAAATGTGCGCGCTTCATTTTATCCCGAGGGACGAAAACTAGCTGGCTGACGCACTCGCCACTTTGGTATCAATATGGGACAATCCGGAAGGGGTAATCATGAGGCTAGTTTTTATTTCTAGCTCGGATAGACCTAGTTTTGAGGCACAGTCAGTGATAGAAATAGATGTGGCAGATGGGAAGTCGTGGTATTACGATATCATGAACTATCTAGAAAATGCGGCCTTTCCAGAGGAAGCTACGGAGAAAGACTAGAGACTGACTCGCAGGTTGTCTACTCAGTTTATATCCATAAACGGAGTGTTGTAAAAGCGATATGCTGATGGGATACAATTGAGATGTCTGGACGAAAAAGAGGCTAAGAAGGTAATGGAAGAAAACCATGCCGGTGTCCGTGGAGCCCATATGAATGGCTTGATGTTAGCCAAGAAAGTCATGAGGCAGGGATTTTACTGGCTCACTATGGACAATGATTGCTCGAAGTATGTGAATAACTGCCAGCTGTGCCAGCAGTACGCAGATTTGAGGCACCTGCCCGTGTCAGAATTTCACAGTTTAACATCGTCGTGGCCATTTGCGGCTTAGGGGATTGATATTATTGGAGAGATCCGGCCTATAGCCTCCAACGAACACAGATACATTATAGTCGTAATTGACTACTTCACTAAGTGGGTAGAAGCATAGTCCTTCAGAAAGGTGGATGCACGGGATATGGCAAAATTCATTGAGAGAAACTTGATTTGCAGATATGGCCTTCCGCATCACGTGGTGTTCGATAACGGGGTCCAGTTCATAGGATAAACAAAGAAGTTGCTTCAGAAGTACGGTATCGAACATCACAAGTCATCTCCATATCGCCCTCAGGCTAATGGTGCAGTCGAAGTCGCTAACAAGAATGTCAAAAAGATTTTGGCTAAGATGGTGCAGAGTTATAAAGGCTGGGCGGAGAAATTGCCTTTTGCGCTTTGGGGTTATAGGACAGCAGTCAGAACGTCTATGGGAGCTACGCCGTATAACTTGGTGTATGGGATAGAAGCGATCCTGCCAGTTGAAATAAGTCATTAAGGGTAGTTATGGAAGCTCAAATCCCAGAAGCTGAGTGGATACAGCATCGGTTGTTGCATTTGAACACGCTGGACGAAGGTAGACTAAGAGCCTATTATCATAACCAGGTCTACCAGAAAAGACTTGCCAGGATGTTCGAGAAGAAGGTCAGGAAGCACCCTCTAAAGGAGGGAGATTTGGTATTTAAACAAATGAGACCAAGTGTGCCAGACATCCGAGGAAAGTTCAGACCCACATGGGAAGGACCTTTTATCGTCGAGAAGTTGTTGTCGAAAGGAGCAGCGATTTTGGCAGACGGTGATGGCAATGAGTTCAAAAAGCTGGTCAACATTGACAGGCTGAAAAGGTTCCATGGCTAAGACCAAAAATCAAAAGAAGAAAATAAATGCCCCGCGGGTCGAAAACCGAAAAAAGGCGGCCTTGCTAAAATCGGGCGCCTCGACAGGGTGAAAACCGAAAAACGGCATCCTGTATAAAAATTAGAGGCATGAGAGAAAATGTCCAATCGAGAAAACTCGAGAGGGCCGATTGGTAACAGGAGTCTGGTGCTATTAATATTTGGTTTCATGAATTAATATGGTTTACGCAGTTGAATTAGTGACAAATAGCGATCATGTATGCCGAAATTGCATGGAAATGTACACAATTTTGTGAATAATGTAAAATTATTATTTTCATTCTCATCGTTTTCCAGTTCTGCTTTAAAAAGATACATATTGCTTGGAAAACATGCAGATTTAAGCTAAACTACATCCTACTGCTACTCTCGCCAGCCAAACGCTTGAGTTATCGTGTTCTGTTGTCAGACTCCGGACTAAGTATCCACCTCTTATACTCACTGGTAGAAATCACAGAATGAGTCCCAAGAGAAGGCATGACAATCTTCTCCGGCAGGCGGCCCCATAACTCGTGGTAGCGAGAAACAAAAGCAGCAGAAAGATTCCCTCCTTGGAAGGATAAGGGGACTTTCACCACATCTTGAGTTATCCCGAGTTGACGAGCACACCGGGCAGCAACATAAAAAGTAGCTCGACGAAGCCCGCATAGGGGAACGCATCCTGAAGGTCCGTCGATGATTGTGTGAGGTAAGGGAAGCCAAGCATGAGTGAAACCGATGCCCTCATTTGCTATCTCACTGAGTCTAGCAATGCCGTCGTCAGGAGTGGCAAATGAATATAGTCGTTGACGTGGGAGGAAATGTCTTAGCGAGTATTGAGGGATTACTCGAGGACGAGGTTCCGACAGCAAGTTCAGCTTCTCCTGCAGCCAAATCTAAAAAAAAAAAAGAGAAGAAGAAAAAAGAGGAAAAGCCGCTGGAGTAAGTTGGGTTTACTTCAGGCAAAAGCTAGGCACAGGGTTGTGTGAAAATCCGAAAGAACGCACTTTCCGTTAAGAAAAGCTAGTGTGAAAATCCATAAGGGATGCACTACCTTTTAAAATAATGACGTACTTGGAGTAATAAGGGGCTCCTAGTAGGCAAAGCAGCGGATCCAGAGCAGATGGAGTCAAAGCCTAGAATGGTCTCAGCTAAGATGAGGGGAAAAGGGTTTAGTCCACGATGAAAACCATCCAAAACCTTGAACAGGCGAAGATCACCAACCAAATCCTTTGAGGTTACAGACAAGAATCTCATCATGCAGAATAAAAATACAATGCTTGCTCGATATGTTGGGACATCAGAGAATCTATCTAAAGCCTCAATCAGCGGTTCCAAGGAAAATGTAGAGTCCAGTGGGACTAGCCGAGCAGCTTCGGAGGGAGTTATGCCAAGATAGAGGGCAACGTCATGGGTTTGAATTAGACCACAGCTAGGAATGCAGGGTAGAGCATTGGGAGGATACCATGCTCCAGTGATGACAGTGAATTCTTCAAGTAAGGGGCAGAGTTCCTGATAAGTAAATTTGAAGACGTGAAAGTGGGGGTTCCAGAAGTGAGCCGCAGCCGAGAGGAGGTTGTGGTCTATTTTGACCCTACATAAGAATTTCAGCCCGGACAGTGGGGTGAAAGTGCTGTGTTCCCAAGTGTGTGTATCGTCCAGAATGCGGTACGTCCTTTGAAAAGAGGGAGGAGTCATTCTTGAAAGTTAAAAATTGGAAAAAGCAAGCAAGAAATGATGAAGAAGTCGAAAAGCTCAAGAAAATGGTGGAATTTGAAGGAAAGTTCCACGGACGGCTTGCCCGTTCCTCATATCAGACGGCCTGACCGTCCCTCGATGATACCTGGCAGAATGCATGCATCATCATTACATTTGTCACGAGCATTTATTGCTCATTAAATGCGGGAATCTAGAGCGACAGATGGGGATCCCGTCGCTCGCTCCTGGAGACGGCTAGCCTGTCGGTAACAAAAATTATATAAGGGGCTGTAACCTACGAGATAGCGGTTTCTTTTCCTCTTCTTCTCTTCCTAACCGACGGTTTTTGCAGTTTTTTTGGCTTTTTCTCTCTTATTTCTTCACTTTTTTGCATTTTTATTTACATTTTTGTGATCCTCGTGTTACTGTGCATCTACCGAGATTTTCCTTTTTCCGCACACTACAAGTTGGTAAATAACTTCTTTTTTATTTATTTCTACTTCTTTTAGTTTATATAAACAACAAATAAGTTATAATGTGTTATTCGTTCACTTTTATAATGCCTAAATGCTGCTTGTTCTTTATTTAATTATTTTTTATTATTTTTATTATTTTCATGTATATATACATTGCTTTAATAGTCATTTTAATATAATTGTTAGCCAGTTTTGCATGAATGTTGGATTGCACTATTGACTAGATTAGGTGCACTCTTGACTACATTAAGATTAGTTTAATTTGAATCTTTTGGACAAGGCATGATGTTCAGGTGAACTAGATATGATTTGTAGTTAGTTATAATATGCCTAGAATAGGATTTTCGCATGCTTAGCTCTAAAACATTAGACGATAAATGTTTATGCTCTGGTTGGGGCCTGAGGCCTGTGCTTTTGTTTTTTGTGCAGGAGGTTGGGAGCACCCTTGCCGATGTGCTGCCCAAATTTTTGTTTTCTTTAATTAATTGATTTAATTTGACTTTATGTCATTTTTTTACTTCGTTTTTTGTGCCCGAAGGGACTTGAAATATATCCCACGCTAGTTTTCTCGCCTCCTTATACAAGGGGCTGGGACATGTGCCTGTCGGGATACAATTTGTTTTATAACTAATTACGTTTTTTTATTTATTATTATCTCAGGATGCCTCCTCGTTGATGTGTTCCGCAGGGTCAGCCTGAGCTGCAGGCTCCTGAGTAGATGAGCCCTAAGGCCCAAGAGAGATACAGAGCATTGGTTCAAGTGGAGTTCCGAGCCAGCCGCTTCATCTCTAGGCCGTTCCTGAAAGCCTTAGGCAAGGCAGATGAGGTCGATGCGTTGATAGCGAGCGCCGAATGGATGAAGTTTCTGTCGGATGCCTTCTCGACTTACCCTGAAGTGGTGCAGCAGGTTTTGGCTACACTGCATTATGCAGGGTTCCAGAGAGCAGACACAGAGCCCGAGGTGGTATTGTTTTGGTTTGACGGATATCACTTCAGCATCACCCACCAGCGGTTCGCAGAGGTTATGGGTCTTCTATTAGGCGATGGGATGATAGTTCCCCAGCGAACGATCCAACGTGACCATTGGGCTACTATAGCCCTACCGGGAGTTCTATATGACCACGATACAGCGAAAAGTACTATGCTGATCTCACAGGCGCTCCGATACCTACACAGGGTGTTATCCAGCTCATACCTTGGACGGGCTGGTAACCCAGGGTCGCTCAATACCGTAGAGATATGGAGCCTATGGGCTATGGTGGCGGGTCAGCTCCTTAACGTTAGCCATGAGATACTGGCTAACATGATGAGGGTTTCTAAAGGGACTACCCCTGTGGTGATCATTGGAGGATTCATCACAAGACTGCTGCTGAGGTTAGGGGTTGCTCCAAACAGGCTTAGGGATGCCTTGGACGAGAGTATATATGTAGACGCTCCGGTAGCTATTCAGATGGGCATGATATCGCCGTCGCAGGGACAGGCCGAGGCATATAGGCTTCGCACTATACATGAGACTAGACGCGCCTTTCGCCTCCCCTCTTTGGAGCCTGAGCAAGATCAGCCCGAGGATGATGTGCCACCACAACACCAGTTTCAGGAGGGTCAGCCTCCTCAGCACCAGTTTCAGGAGGGTCAGCCTCCTCAGCACCTACACCAGGAGGGTCAGCCTCCCCAGCACCAGCATCAGGAGAATTTGCCGCCGCAGCCACAGCCAGAGCAGGAGGAGCTCAGGATGCCCTCCGATTTTGAGATGGAGTTTACTATGGACGAGTTGCTAGCGACTCCTTCGGCACCGAGGGCATAGACTCCCCCTCCATCTTCGATAGTACAGCAGAATACTCCCCGATATTCAGAGAGGTTTTATCCCTATGCCAGGGGAGATCCGAGGGCATCTACTTCTACAGCTCCCCCACCAGAGCCGATGCCTGAGGCAGTTCCGCCTCCAGCAGCACCACAGCCGGACATATCAGAGATCATTACCTCTATGCTTGCGTCTTTCGAGCGTACGCAAGAGGAGAGGGATAGGGCCCTCCTTGCTCAAGTTGGAGAGTGGGATAGAGCTATGATGGAGAGGCTTGAGCAGTAGCAGGGTGTGATCCAGGAGCAGGCCAGGGTCATAGATCAGTTGAGGCAGGAGCATGTGGGACTCCTTGAGTAGATAGCACAGCAGTAGGAGAGGCTGATGGATCAGTTGAGACAGGAGGTGAGGACCTCTCAGGATGAGGTAGCCCAGGGGATAGATGCGACGCTCCAGATGATACAGGAATCGTTGGATGCTCTCAGATCCACAGTAAAGGGAGTAGATGGAGCCTTCCATCCTATGACCCAGTACATCAGGGAGTTTCGTCAGCAGACGGAGCAGAGGTTGGACCGTATGGGGACCGCCTCCAGTGATCAGACTCATCAGCTGAGCAGAGCTTTTAGAGACTTGGGTAGCCTGTGGTTCATGACCACATCTACGCAGCCCTTCTTAGATGGGCATGCTCGGGTGCAGTTCCAGTCACAGGTCAGAGCTCAGGCATCTCAGCCGCCTAGACCGACAGATCCCGCTAGTCAGCCATCCGCTCAGAGGCCGGGCCCTCGGCACCTCCAGCGCAGCCCCAGGCGATCCATATATCAGATGATGAGGATCTAGAAGAGGAGCCCTCAGACTATCCACCTCTTTAGTTTTCAGGGAGCTTGACTGTCATCTCTCTTGTATTCATTTTTGTAATTATCATATTTGCATATACATTGTACAAAAATTATTTTCCTTTAGTAGAGAAACATTTGTTGTCAGATTATGTGTTATTTTTCCATGTCTGCTATCTTTGCTTCATTTCTTGTTAAAGCTGAATGATTGCATAATGAAATGAAAAACAAAACAACAAAAAGAATGAAAAATAAGGAAGTGATAGGAAGTAATAAACGACATCATAAAAACATTCATAAATTTGTTAAGCAAGTCAAATTGACACATAAATTAACCAAAGAGATTTTTTGCAAACAGGAACACTGTTTAATGTTGATTCAAGAACAGACATCAACTACAATGAAGGATAAGCGAATCGAACACTACAACCTTCAAGATTAGAATCAACCACCTCAAACCGCGCAGGCTGAGATGAGGCTAGCAGGACAGATCAGCCACTGTGCAGACCGAGACGAGGTTAGCGGGGTGCCAGTGATAGAACAGATCGCAACAGAGGATGGAGTTAGAGACACTTCACCTCACACCGTGCATGCCAAGATGAGGCTAGCGGTACAGATCAGCCACCGTGCAGACCGAGACGAAGTTAGCGGGGCACCAGCGATAGAACAGATAGTAAAAGAGGATGGAGTTAGAGACACTTCACCTCACACCGTGCATGCCAAGATGAGGCTAGTGGTACAGATCAGCCACCATGCAGACCGAGACGAGGTTAGCGGGGTGCCAGCGATAAAACAGATCTCAATAGAGGATGGAGTTAGAGACACTTCATCTCACTCTGTGCATGCCAAGATGAGGCTAGCGGTGCAGACCAGCCACCGTGCAGACCGAGACAAGGTTAGCAGGGCGCTAGCGATAGAACAGATTGCAAACAGAGGTTGTAGGCAGAAAGTACTACACCTCACACCGTGCAGGCCGAGATGAGGCTAGCGGGACAGATCAGTCACCGTGAAGACCGAGACGAGGTTAGCGGGGCGCCAGCAATAAAACAGATTGCAACAGAGGATGGAGTTAGAGACACTTCACCTCACACCGTGCTTGCCAAGATGAGGCTAGCGGTTCAGATCAGCCACCGTGCAGACCGAGACGAAGTTAGCGGGGCACCAGCGATAGAACAGATCGTAACAGAGGATGGAGTTAGAGACACTTCACCTCACACCGTGCATGCCAAGATGAGGCTAGTGGTACAGATCAGCCACCATGCAGACCGAGACGAGGTTAGCGGGGTGCCAGCGATAGAACAGATCTCAATAGAGGATGGAGTTAGAGACACTTCACCTCACTCCGTGCATGCCAAGATGAGGCTAGCGGTACAGACTAGCCACCGTGCAGACCGAGACAAGGTTAGCAGGGCACTAGCGATAGAACAGATTGCAAACAGAGGTTATAGACAGAGAGTACTACACCTCACACCGTGCAGGCCGAGATGAGGCTAGCGGGACAGATCAGTCACCGTGCAGACCGAGACGAGGTTAGCGGGGCACCAGCGATAAAACAGATTGCAACAGAGGATGGAGTTAGAGATACTTCACCTCACATCGTGCATTCCAAGATGATGCTAGAGGTTCAGATCAGCCACCGTGCAGACCGAGACGAGGTTAGCGGGGCACCGGCGATAAAACAGATCGCAACAAAGGATGGAGTTAGAGACACTTCGCCTCGCTCCGTGCAGGTTGAGACGAGACCGGTAAGGGCACCTACATCAAATTTATTCATCAACAAGCAGATCGAGACGAGACCTGCCAGGTGAACACCCCAAAGGTAAGGATTGCTTCAGGTATGCTATTCTTCCCTTCTTTCTCTGAATTTTGGCTCACCTAGGCACTTGCAGACTAACCTCCCCAAAATTGGGGGCAACTGTAAGCACCGTGTCCCGAGATGGTCCAGATAGAGATTACCCAATGAAGAAATCAATGCCTGATTCCGAATAGATGGATGAAATTAGGAGATTTCGGTCCTTTGACTTCACGAGAATTAAAGGTTTTTATTTGCGGTAGAAAGAAGCGGAAAATCGAGAGAATTTTGACTTAAATTTTGAGTTTTCTTCCACGGACGGTCAGACCGTCGGTCGTGGGGCATCTGTCGGTCATAGCGGCAGCCCGTCTCACTCGCCATAAGGGATGGGTCATCTGTGAGTTTACCGATGGACACGTGTTCGAACTAACGAACACGTGTCCATTGGCATGTGCCCGTCGAGAGGTCAGACGCTCGTAGTTAAATCCTGTTTCCTGGTGGAAATGGGATTTAACCGATGCCCGTCGGTCGTGTTTTTCTATAAAAAGTAAAATTTCACACTTTTTTGAGCTTGGAAAAATTCTCATTTACCCTTATAAAGAAAAATCCGATTTTCACTCCAAAAAACTCAATAAATCTCTTTGGTTTTGTATTCTTCTCGTAAAACGCGTGGGACCAAATCCAACCAAATTTTCATCCAAAAAGGTAAAATCTAAGGGTAAATATTCTGGACACGTGTTCTGTTTAATTTATTTTAGTTATTTTCATATTTTTCTTAACCTTACTTTATTTTATTATTTATTATTCTTATAACTTTATCTTGATTTTTGGTTAATTTTGGATTTTTTTTTATACTAACATATTTTATTATTTTTGTGAAATGCCATTTTCTTGTTTTTTGGCGAATTGAGCGTGAGACAACGGTCGTCGCTCACACCCCGGAAGTACTCCTTTTGGTTAATTCTATTAACTTTGCCCTTTTGTTAACGCATTTATTTATTTATTTATTTGTTCTTAGTCCTTATTTCATGTAAATCATTTTCTCTCGCGCAAAATAAAGATAAACAGACATTTTATAGTAATTAATTGGGATTTTTAACAAAATCAAGGACCAATGACCTATTTTTCTAATCCAATGAATTTATCACCGAAAATTGTTTTTATAATAATCGAAGTCAAGGACCAATGTCCTCATCATTAATTCCCCGGTTTTATGTATGGTTTGCACTTCTAAAATGGGAGTTGTATTCCGCTCCTAGTGTTATTGTATTTCATTTTAAATGTTTTTCTTTACTTTATTTATTTATTCACTTTCAACAAGGATAATTATGCCTTAATTAAATTGCATTGTGTGGAGAGAGAGTGAATTAATAAATTAAAAACTTAATTGTAAAGTTAATCAAGGTAGAAATAGATGAGAAGTCCCGAACCCATCTCTGGTATTTGGGCTCAACGAGGCGAGAAGTCTATCCGATCACTCATTGGAATAAGACATCCAAGACCCCTCTTGCATCCCGCCAAATGACTCAATAAACCCTAGGCTCCAAGGGAGAGAGGTTCATCCTCCAAGACCCCTTTTGGTTGGGCCAAAATGGATACTTGTGCTGTCTTAGAGTCTCCGAGGTGAGAGGAACTTTCCCAATGTTTTATTGGGTGGCGACTCCATGAAACCTCTTTGTTGCCCAAAATAGACGCACTTGCAATTTGTCGCAAGTTGTCAACGAACCTCAATGGCCCGATCGCCCTCAAGCGGGCGGTCCAGGGGCGCCCATGGGGTTCGGTGCGCGTCACACAGACTTTGTCACAAACTTCATATTTAATATCCTTTCGCTTTAAGTCTACATAAGATTTCTGTCGGCCACTTGCAGTCTTTAGTCGTTGCTAAATTACTTTTACTTTCTATTCAGTATCTTTGACCAACTCAGGGCCAATCACTTTGTGTTCACTCAACTCTGTCTAACATACTAGAGTCCGAAACTTCCTACCGTAAAGAGCTTCATATAGTGCCATGCCAATGCTCATCTGGTAACCATTATTGTATGCAAATTCCATTAACAAGATATACCTAACCCAATTTGTTGGAAAATGCAAAACACAACCTCGAAGCATATCCTCTAATACTTGTATAACTCTCTCAGACTGATCATCAATCTGAGGATGAAAGGCAGTGCTGAAATGAAGTTGAGTACCAAGGGTAGATTGTAAACCCTTCCAAAATCTTGAAGTAAACCTTGGGTCTCTATCCGATACTATAGATAAAGGAACCCCATGAAGTCGAACAATCTCGTTCACATACATTTATGCTAGGCGATCCATGGAGTAATCCATTCGAACCGGTATAAAATGAGCAGACTTAGTAAGTTAGTCGTCAATTATCCATACTAAATTACGTTTCCTTTGCATCAATGGGAGACCTGATAAAAAATCCATTATAATGTTATCCCACTTCCACTACGGAATGGGAATGGGGTTAAGCAAACCCGAAGGGACTTGGTGTTCAGCTTTCACTTGCTGACAAGTTAAACATTTGGACACATAATCCGCCACGTCTTTCTCATATCGGGCCACCAGTAAAATAGCTTCAAATCTTGGTACATTTTGTTACTCTCCGGATGCATTGCAAAAACTGTGTTATGGGCTTTGTACAAAAGTCTTTTCTTTACCTCCTATTGATACACATAATTGGCCCTTGTAATAAAAAGCATTGTCCTAACTCACTGAATAGTCAATCTTATCCCCATTTCTGACAAATTGGAGTATCTGTTGAAACTTAGGATCATTTCTCTGAGCATCTATTATTAACTACCTCAGTTTGGGCTTAGCTTTCAATTGAGCCACCAAAGCTCCATCAGGCACTATTTTCCATCTACTCCCTTGTAGTGTTAAAGATGATACCAATTTTCTTGCTAAGGTGTCAGCAACCACATTAGCCTTGCCAGGATGATAATCCACAATACAGTCATAATCCTTGAATAATTCAAGCCACCGATGTTGCCTCAAGTTAAGTTCCTTCAAAGTAAGCAGATACTTGAGGCTCTTGTGGTCAGTGTAGATTCTACACTTCTCACCATACAAATAATGGTGCCAGATTTTTAAAGCAAAGATAACTGCTGCCAACTCTAAATCATGAGTAAGATAGTACTATTCATGAGGCTTCAACTGTCTTGACGCATATGTCATTACTTTCCCATCTTGCATCAATACACATCCAAGCCCGTTGCCCGAAGCATCACTATACATAGCATATTCTTTACTCGAAATGAGGTACAGGTGCTTCAGTAAGCATTTTCTTCAACTGCTCAAAACAAGCTTGACACCTATCAGTCAATTCAAACATAACCCCCTTTCAAAGTAACTTGGTAAGGGGCGAGATAATAACTGAGAATCCCTTCACAAACTATCGATAATAACCTGCTAAACCCAAGAAATTTCTAACTTCCGGCACATTTCAAGGCGGTTTCCAATTCACTATTGCCTCAACTTTAGCTGGTTCAACCTTGATACCATCAGAAGAGACAATTTGACCCAAAAAGGATACTTTTTTGAACCAAAAATCACATTTACTGAGCTTCGCATACAACTATTTGTCTCTTAAAACTTGTAGTACGATTCGTAAATGTTCTTCATGTTCTTGTTCATTTCTCAAATATACCAATTTGTCGTTGATGAACATAATAACAAATTGATCAAGATACGATCGGAACACCCGATTCATTAAATCCATAAAAGTTGTCGGTGCATTAGTCAACCCAAATGGCATCACCAAGAACTCATAATGGCCATACTTGGTCCTAAAAGAGGTCTTCGGAACATTTTTCACCCGCAGTTGGTAGTATCCCGACCACTAATCAATCTTGGAAAAGACCCCAGCTCCCCTCAATTAATCAAATAGATCTTCTATTTTAGGCAAGGGGTACTTACGCTTCACCATTACTTTATTGATATACCGATAATCAATGCACATCCTTAAGGTGCCATCCATCAAGTAGCTCCTGCAATTGAGTCTTCAACTCTTTCAACTCAGTAAGAGCCATACGATAAGAAGCCTTGGATATTAGAACGGTGCCCGGTAGAATCTCAATGGATAACTCCATTTCCCTCTTAGGATGTAAACCAGGTAATTCTTCAAGGAACACATTAGAAAATTTGCTTCCCCCAGGTATATCTTGCAGTTTCTACGGACTTTGCTGAGAATCCAGTACCTAGAATTAAATCAAATTCATGGAATGGTAACTCAATTAGCATAGCAGGAAATTCTTTATCTTGGACCACTATAGGACAGTTCCTATACACTCAGTTCACATTGACACTATGCCCCAACGGACTAGTCACACATATATTATAAGCTAATTGATCAAAAGGAGGCAACTTATCACCTAACCTGTCAGAACATAAGTAAGAGTGTGTGGATCTAGGATCAATTAGAGCACACATTTCAGTATGAAGGAGCAGAAATGTACCAACCATAACATCTGAGGTGTCCTGCTCCTCACGAGCCTTCATAGCATAGGCTCGTGCTGGTGCTACTGGACGACGATCAACAGTCTATGATACTGCCCCACCTCTAGGCTGATTGCCTCTGCCACGTCCTCTACCTCTTCCTTATATAGCTTGTGGGGTGTTAGATCCATCTCTACTCACTTCTTGCTGATCTTGACTATATTTATAGGCTATTGGACAGTTCGCTAATAAATATTCAGTGATCTAACATCGAAAACACCCACCGGTTAGCCACCTACACTCACCTCTGTGGCATTTGTTATAGTTGGAACACTTCGGCATACTGTCACCTCATCCACTCAATGAACCTCTACTAACACTAGATGGATTAGTAGACCCCTGACGTCGACCCCTAGTAGTTGGATTAATCGCAGGCTCATCTTGAGAAGCTACCTTAAGTTCCTAAGCCTCTTTCCTGAAGATTAGCCACCTCGCGAGGGATTTCAGCTCTGAGCTCTCTCCCTCTGAATCGCCTCTGATCTTTCTGCCCTCATAGCCGCTTGCACAATTTGATAATAACTTACATTTAGAGAAGTCATCATAGAGATCAATAATGCCTTAATGGATTCATGGAGCCCTTCCTCAAAATGTTGACACCGAAATTCTTCAGTAAGTACTCCCACCGGTGCACACTTACTAAGCTTACTAAACTCTTTATCATATTCTGCCACTGACAGGGCTCTCTACTTCAAATTCAAAAACTATTTCCACTTTGTTTCCCTATAGGCTTTGGTAATATACTTATTGTGGAATTCTTGAACAAAGAACTCCCATGTAATTTGATTAGGAAGCATTTGATGTCTCAGAACTAACTTTAACCAATCATATACCCTATAACAAAGATACCACACATCCTACTTTCTAGGGAGAGCATCCAATTTCTTCGAGCACCATCTATAACCTCTCTATCCAAAATTCAGCTTTGTGGGACTCATCCAAACTGGTGCCACAAAAATCTTCAGCTCCATGCTTCCTTAATAAATCTGTCGAAGCTTTAGGTGCAGTCATTCTTTCCAGAACCTTAGCCATATCCTGAGTTATCTTAAAGAAAGCTTCCATAGGCATAATTGGAACATACTGTGCTACCCTGAACGATTTAGTTGGACCGAAAACAGATGGATCTTGATCCAAAGGGTTGACACTTTCAGCTGTCTTTTCAATAGCTTCCTGGGATGGTTCTATCTCAAACTACAAAATGCAAGGACATCTGTATTACGCCAACACCGATCTATACATGCCTCTATACTATAATCGACCAGAATAGCCTAAACCTAGGCTTTGATATTAAAAATTGTAACACCCCTTACCCGTACATAGCCAAATATAACCTCTGTGGGTGAGTCACTATGACAGATAAGGTTTGTTACACTTACACAACTTAGAATCATGGTAACTCACATAACTATCAAGTTTACATGCATTAAATTATGCCCAAAAATTTTGAACTTTCTTTTCAACACGGTAATGGCCTATATTCCATTCACTAGGCATATGCAATTTATACACATCATATAAGATCATTCACATCTTAGGTGAAATACATTAGATCGTTCTACATACGATTTTATACATCTCTTAATATTAATATATGCATATCATAAATTACAATATTACAACCTCAAAAGGTTACAATTACCTTATTACATCATTGGAGAAAACCTACAAAAAGAAATGCCTGTCCTATCATGTTGGATCTTGAAGATGCATGTTTGCACTTCCAAAATTGCTATCACTAACACCTGCACCTGCCATGCTAAGCATAATCGCTTAGTGTAGAAATATGAAATGGATGACCACTCCCAATGGTCATCAAATCATAATATAGGCATATGGGACATGCAAATATTATAATTAATGAAAGATATACTCAAAAGTAAATTAATAATTATCAATAGGCATGCATATATCTCATATTGTTCCTTTGCTTTTCTTTACTGATACACTGCCTACATTTTTCCTAGTAGTGGATAATGGGTTTAACACATAGGTACCCAAAGGTACAGTTCCATTATTATCATATACGCATAAGGATCTATGTAACATCCATCAACACATAAGGATCCATTAGGACCCTAAACACATACGGACTGAAACAGGGTCCAAACGCATAGGCTACGGCAACAATATACCCTATAGGTATGCCTATCTATCCAAGACTTGATTATTAAATGCTATTAATTTAAACCGCATTCATTAGGTTTTCATTAATCACATATATAATCATATTAAAGAATAACCAATGCTATTGCATACCCTTCTAAATGTCATTTCCAGTTACATAGAGTGCACATTAAGAATCATCCTAAAAAAGAGCAAAACAATATATAAAGCAAAGTTGGGAGGATCATACATGGTTAGGAAATCCTTTCTGCTGTGTAGCCCTATATGTAAACATTACATTGAAAACATAATGTCTTTACATGGCAGTCATTAAATATCACATGGAAGTCAGACCATGTCAGGAATCTAAAAGATTCCAAAAAAATGTTATCCAAAATGGTTTTACTCGGCGGTATGAAAATTTTACAAGGGGGTAAGGGCATTCACACGGTGGTTAGGAAATCTCTAACCAATGTGTGGCCTTAGCTTTAGGCTAAAATAAAGGGACAGAATTGTTTTACATGGCGGTCAGGGAAACCATACCGCAATGTAGCCCTGTTTTATTGCATGAAAACCTAGAATTCAGCTGGGTTACAGATCTCACTTACCTTGGACACTCCCAAAGGATGGATAAACACGCTTTGTAGGCAAGGTTCCCTTCTAAACAATTGTTCCCCTAGATGTTAACTTTCCCATGGCATAAATTTTAAGTCAATAAAACATCCAAAACTCCAGATATAGCCTAAATGACCCAGACTATTCCCATTGGGATGGCTAAACCCCTAAAATAAGTTTAAGCTAATTTTAGAGACCATTACAGGCAGAATCAGCTCAAGGCTATTTCTAGTAAAAAGGCAGATCTATGTCTTAATTTTCTAACCCCACCAAAATCATGCAATTTAGAATTGTATAACTCCACTAATACTTAATATTAACACTAAGGTTCAAATGAAAATTTGAGCAGAGTTTCCCTTAAAACTCATTAAGCCCAAACTCAATCAATTAAACTCAATTCACAACAATTTCAAGCCAAATTCATTTTACAAATTCCCATATAACAAATTTATCATATAATATACAATAACATGAAATTTGCCCAAACCTTCTTCTTCCTCTTCCCTTGGCTTCAATTTGCTCCTCTTTCCACCACCTTCTATAACACCCCTATTCCCCCGTTGGAAGGATACCGGAGCGCCACGCGCACAAACTCATATACAAACTCGAATACATATACATATGCTCAAATAAGTTAAGAAAATAAATACATTTAATTAAAAGATAACAAATCCAAATAAATAACCATATAGTTTTTACAAAAGGAATTTGTAAAAGATAAACATTTACATATACAAAATAATTGATACGAAGCTGTAACACCCCGATAGCCCCGTTGGAAGGATATCGGAGCGCCACGTGCACAAACTTATATACAAACTCGAATACATATACAAATGCTCAAATAAGTTAAGAAAATAAATACATTTAATTAAAAGATAACAAATCGAAATAAATAACCATATAGTTTTTACAAAAGGAATTTGTAAAAGATAAACATTTACCTATACAAAATAATTCTTCTACAAAAAATATTCCATTTCCAAAATCAAACTCCATATACAACAAAATCAGCGGAAGACAAAAACAACTCCAACTAAAGACTTTTAATGGCTGACTCCAAAATGAGCCTACCACCTACATGGGAAAAGAGCCCGTACTAAGTGATAACGCTTAGTGGGGAGCAACAACGCATGCATGTACATATAATCACAATAAACACATATATATAAACTTAATAATCACAAAAGCATATAAACGTGTAAACATATACTACTCATGCTTATAACTAGTATTCATCATACACGTATATCGGAAAGTAACCATTCATATTCAAGTAGTCAATATTCATGTATCAACTTGAATATAATCATATAACCATTCATACCCGAATACAAGTATTCCATTTCATCATGTCATAAAGCATATACTTATACATGTAACATATATTCATTTCATATAACTAATAGCTTAATATATCAAACTTGTATAATAACCTCAAATAATAGCCTGATTACTCGCTAACTAGTGGATACGGGTACTAATGATACTGATAGGACACAGTATCCCAAGCCTATGGAGGCATGAGTCTCAAAATATTTTATAATCATGTATACCTGAGAGTATACCGAAGACCGAGGCCTCAAACATCTTATATGACCCAAACGAGGCCCAAATCAAAGACCCAAATAGGGCCCGCAAGTAACAAATAGCATATGGAAACTGCACTCACACCCGGACCCTTGATAAGCGCTTATCTATCCACTAACTATGACTACCAGGCTCAAACAACAACTCAATCATGATCTAAAATAATATTCATATAATAGAGGATAAATCGAGTATCATCACAAAATTTATGTATACATGTATGTTGGTCAAATTTGGGAACATATACACCATATACCGGGTGTAATAAGAACACTTACTCATAAATAAATAGCCCATGGACATATAAATTATATGCATTTAATTCACATATAATAATAATATTAATCATGTATATATATATCATAATTAAACAATTATCAAATTATAATACAAATTTAAACCCAATCATGTGTCATGTAGTGAAAAACCCCATGTAAGAGAAGCTTAAAAATCTTTTTCAAAAGAGGGGCAGGAGAGGCCTCACCGTCGCGCTCTCGACAAGAAAGGGAAGAGAGGCCAGTCACGAGTCTCACAGGAAATTGTGACTTGTGACGCTAGCGTCTCGTAGGGGAGGGGCAGTCACGAGTCGTGATCCTCCCTTACGACTCGTGACGCTAGCGCTTCTCAAGAGAGGGGCGGTTATGAGTCGTGATCCTCCCTCACGACTCGTGACTGCCTACCAAGAAAGAAGGCATGGGGCGCTAGACTTCTTCACGTGTCGTGGGGCATCTTCACGACTCATGAAGAGGCTTCAGTATTCGTGATGATGCCTGGCGCCACTGCCAAGTCGTGATGCCTCCTCAAGACTCGGACGAAACATCTCAGCACGCTGCACATGGGATGAACTATGTGATTCTGTCATGATCGCGACAAGCATCGCGCTCGCGATAGCATCGTGTTCTTCCAATTCCCAGAAAAAATGTGAAATCAAATAAAAACCCATTTTTTCCCAAAATCATATAACATGCTAAATCACATAAAATGTACCACCAGAGCTTCCAAAACACATTTACAATCATAATAACACAAATCAACCAATATCATTACAAATCAAAATAGCATTTACAGAGATTCTCAAACCCAGTATTCCCTCTCATGTTCAAAACTCTTCAAGAATTAACATGCAAAGCCTTATAATTCATCTATCTCAAATTATAAACACATATCTATGAACACATACATTTACTTGTAACAAAACACCCAATTAACAAATAATCACATATCACACCAAAATCCAAGAGAAATTGGACAACCACCCTCAAGTATATACACAGCCAAATACAATCCTTTATTCTTTCTCCTCTCTTCAGATTCTTGTAGAAATCCAATCAAAATAAAACCCAATTAACCCATGCAAAACAAAACCATAACCCAATATCAGACCCTTGGAAAAATAGAAGAAGAAGAAGATGATCCAAACCAAATAACACAGCCACTTACCTCTTGGAACCCTTCAACACTCAAAGCCCTAGCCCAAAGATCAAAGGACACCCACATGCAAAACTTCAGGAGCAGAAAATGGAGAAGAGAAAGTGAGAGAGAGAGAACGTGAGAGGGGAGAGGGCAAAACCAAGTAGCTTCTACGGGAAGCTAAAATTTCCAGCCTTCCCTCTCTCTACTCCTTTCAAATCTCCATTAATGCACTTACCAACCCTAGCCACTTGTCACTCTACTATTGGACCTCATATTCATCTTTTGACTTTCTTGTTCTTTTGTCCTCTAGTGACACACAAAAACCATCTTACCCTCAACCAACTCCTATAATTCCTAACATATATATCCCACTTCATTAGTCAATTACCAAAATACCCCTCTCTTATAATCCAATTACACATGCAATTCTACTAGGCCATTTTTGGGATGTGACAACTCTCTCCTCCTTAAGAAATTTTATCCTCGAAATTTCCCCGCTAACCAATTACATCCCAAATACCAAAATCGAGCTCAAAAATAACTTAACAAGTCAACACTTACTAGAAGGACCCGCAGCCTCTGGAATGTCATCTCTAATCATCGCATAGACTCTAGCCGGAGCATACTCTCCCCTAGTACCAGGTCTCTGCACCGTTTTCGATGGGGCCCGAGGACCTCTATTTCTATCTCGAGTACTTCTTGTTGCATTTGATTTACCTCCACCCACTTTACTCTCTTGTTGGCTCTTGTTCTCTTGTCGATCGAGGCAATTAGCAAACCGATGCTCTATACTTCCGCACTTAAAGCATGCACCTGTGATCTTGCGACAAGTACCCCAATGGTGCCTTTGGCAATGCTCACATTCCGGTGCTCTATTTCCTCTACTCACGGGCGGTGCTACAGTTCCCACCTCAGAAGGCACTTGAGCAGTCCCTCTAGTTCCTTGTCCTATCGGAGCACCTTTAGACTTCTTATTACTAGAAACTCCACCATCCGGTGCTCTCCTCTTCTGTTCTATTCTTTGCTTCACCATCTCCGATTCGTCCAACTTTATCGCTGCACCACCAACTGATAGTATCCAACCGGATGCATAACTGCCCTAGCTGATAATGGACCTCTAATGACTTCTCTTAATACATCCTAAAAATGCTAGCACTTAAAGTCTTTCATCAACAGCGGTTGGGGCACATACTTGGTTCATTGGTTAAACTCTTTCTCGTAGTCGCTGACCGATAAGTTCCTCTGTTTCAAATTGATAAATTCATTCCACTTTGCCTCCTGGTAGGCCTTAGTCAGATATTTCTGCTCAAACTCTTTCACGAAGAACTCCCATATCAATTCAGCCGATCTCTAGGGATTGAGAAGTACAAGGTTCCACTAATCATATGCTGATCTTTGCAAAAGCGATACAGCACAAGTAACTCGTTGATGTGGAGGGCAAGCTATTTCTTATAGAATCCGATCAGTTCTGTTCAACCAGAATTTCACCACATCCGATTCGTCCAAAGAGGTTCCATGGAATTCTTCTGCTCCCCTTTTCCTTATAAGCTCAGAAGGAGCCTTAGGAGCAGTCAATCTATCTACCACTTGTAGTAAACCTTGTACCAATGCCGGATCCAAACCCTGACCTTCTACTGGTGCACACTCACGTGCAGGTCTATCCTGACCAACCTGATTACTTCCAACCAGATTCACACTTTCCATCGTGTCGCCCATGAAGTCACTTGGATCTGACTCCATCTAGGCACTACACAAAATAACATCTGCATTAGGCCACGACTCTAGATAGACTCTCATGTAAAGACTCTATACTCAAACAATCACGTAGAACCAGAATAGACTATATCGGTGCTCTGATACCAAGCTGTAACACCCCGATACCCCCGTTCGAAGGATACCGGAGCGCCACATGCACAAACTCATAGACAAACTCGAATACATATACATATGCTCAAATAAGTTAAGAAAATAAATACATTTAATTAAAAGATAACAAATCCAAATAAATAACCATATAGTTTTTACAAAAGGAATTTGTAAAAGATAAACATTTACATATACAAAATAATTCTTCTACAAAAAATATTACATTCCCAAAATCATACTCCATATACAAAAAAATCAGCAGAAGACAAAAACAACTCCAACTAAAGACTTCTATTGGCCGACCTGTAGATGTCCGACTCCAAAATGAACCTGCCACCTACACGGGAAAAGAGCCTGTGCTAAGCGATAACGCTTAGTGGGGAGGAACATTGCATGCATGTACACATAATTGCAATAAACATATATATATATAAACTTAATAATAACAAAAGCATATAAACGTATAAACATATACTACTCATGCTTATAACAAGTATTCATCATACACGTATATCAGAAAGTAACCATTCATATTCAAGTAGTCCATATTCATGTATCAACATGAATATAATCATATAACCATTCATACCCGAATACAGTATTCCATTTCATCATGTCATAACGCATATACTTATACATGTAACGTATATTCATTTCATATAACTAATAGCTTCATATATCAAACTCATATAATAACCTCAAATAATAGCCTGATTACTCGCTAACTAGTGGATATCGGTACTAATGATATTGATAGGATACAGTATCCCAAGCCTATGGAGACATGAGTCTCAAAACATTTTATAATCATGTATAGCCGAGAGTATATCAAAGACCGAGGCCTCAAACATCTTATATGACCCAAACGGGGCCCAAATTAAAGACCTAAATGGGGCTCACAAGTAACAAATAGCATATGGCAGCTGCACTCACACCCTGACCCTTGATAAGCGCTTATCTATCCACTAATTATGACTACCAGGCTCAAACAACCACTCAATCATGATCTAAAATAATATTCATATAATAGAGGATAAATCGAGAATCATCACAAAATTTATGTATACATGTATGTTGGTCAAATTCGGGAACATATACACCATATACAAGGTGCAATAAGAACACGTACTCATAAATAAATAACCCATGTACATATAAATTATAGGCATTTAATTCACATATAATAATAATATTAATCATGTACATATGTCTCATAATTAAACAATTATCAAATTATAATACAAATTTAAACCCAATCATGTGTCATGTAGTGAAAAACCCCATGTAAGAGAAGCTTAAAAATCTTTTTCAAAATAGGGCAGGAGAGGCCTCACTGTCGTGCTCGCGACAAGAAGGGGAAGAGAGGCCAGTCACGAGTCACATAGACAATTGTGACTAGTGACTCTAGCATCTCGTAATGGTCTCGCAGGGGAGGGGCGGTCACGAGTCGTGATCCTCCCTCACGACTCGTGACGCCACCGCTTCTCAAAAGAGGGGCGGTCACGAGTCGTGATCCTCCCTCAAGACTCGTGACGCCAGTGCTTCTCAAAAGAGGGGCGGTCACGAGTCGTGATCCTCCCTCACGACTCGTGACGCCAGCGCTTCTCAAGAGAGGAGCGGTCACGAGTCGTGATCCTCCCTCACGACTCGTGACTGCCTACCAGGAAAGAAGGCATGGGGCGCTAGACTTTTTCATGTGTCGTGAGGCATCTTTACGACTCATGAAGAGGCTTCACGATTCGTGATGATGCCTGGCGCCACTGTCGAGTCGTGATGCCTCCTGAAGACTCGGACGAAACATCTGAGCACGCTGCGTATGGGATGAACTACGCGATTCTGTCGTGATCGCGACAAGTGTTGCTCTCACGACAGCATCATGTTCTTCCAATTCCCAGCAAAAATGTGAAATTCAGAATTTCATCAAATCAAAACCCATTTTCCCCAAAATTATATAACATGCTAAATCACATAAAATGTACCTCCAAAGCTTCCAAAACACATTTACAACCATAATAACACAAATCAACCAATATCATTACAAATCAAAATAGCATTTACAGAGATTCTCAAACCCAGTATTCCCTCTCATTTTCAAAACTCTTCAAGAATTAACATGCAAAGCCTTATAATTCTTCTATCTCAAATTATAAACACATATCTATGAACACATACATTTACTTGTAACAAAACACCCAATTAACAAATAATCACATATCAAACCAAAATCTAAGAGAAATTGAACAACCACCCTCAAGTATATACACAACCAAATACAATCCTTTATTCTTTCTCCTCTCTTCAGATTCTTGTAGAAATCCAATCAAAATAAAACCCAATTAACCCATGCAAAACAAAACCATAACCCAATATCAGACCCTTGGAAAAATAGAAGAAGAAGAAGAAGATCCAAACCAAATAACACAGCCACTTACCTCTTGGAACCCTTCAAAACTCAAATCCCTAGCTCAAAGATCAAAGGACACCCATATGCAAAACTTGAGGAGCAAAAAATGGAGAAGAGAAAGTGAGAGAGAGAGAACGTGAGAAGGGAGAGGGCAAAACCAAGTAGCTTGCACGGGAAGCTAAGATTTCCAGGCTGCCCTCTCTCTACTCCTTTCAAATCTCCATTAATGCACTCACCAACGCTAGCCACTTGTCACTCTACTATTGGACCTCATATTCATCTTTTGACTTTCTTGTTCTTTTATCCTCTGGTGACATACAAAAACCATCTTGCCCTCAACCAACTCCTATAATTCCTATCATATATGTCCCACTTCATTAGTCAATTACCAAAATACCCCTCTCTTATAATCCAATTACACATGCAATTCTACTAGGCCATATTTGGGATGTGACACCTTCTCTTTCCCTTTATATCCAATGGATTTCTTTTCTACAAATCATACCATAAAACATCAAAACACAGTATTCACAACTGCAACCCTTAAACTCCTAGTAGAGGAAGAAAGAAAAAGACATCACCATACTTACCCCTTTAAAACTCATAAAACACTTAGGTTTACGTGCGTAGCTAGAGATAGACCAAAATCGAATTTTAATGGAGGATGGAAGGATGAAAAAGAAGAAGAAGATGGAAACTTGTCGAAAAAATAGGGAGCTGAATTCCTTAGTCCCAATTCACCATCCTTCATGGCTTTTAAAGCCATGCATATCTCTTCTCTTCTTCTTTAAATCTCATTCATCTAAATGCTGACTTATGATTTGTAACATGCCAATCTGGAATACCTCAGGAACGCCCCAATCGGAGTGCCACAACCGAACGAAAATAAATCGTAAAATCAAAATAATACAGAAAATAAATATAAATAAAGACATGCGCGGAAGCAACAAGGGAACCTTAAAATAATACAATATCACTATACATAGAAGCCCAAAATTTCTTTACAATATCCAAAAAAATTTCAATGTAACATATACAAAAAAGTACCGGAGCAGATTACAAAATAAAACTCTAACTCCTATGTGGCCGACCCTGCAGATGCGCAACTCCGACCTGAACAAAACCTGCCACCTACACGGGAAAACAAATAATATCCCGTGCTAAGCGATAACACTTAGTAGGGAGAAAACAAAACAAAGAAACACTATATAGAAATACACATGCATACATGTGAGGGTCAGAAATATACAAAACACATTCACTAAATCAAGACATAAATCCGAACAGGAGCTAAACCCAAAAATTTAGATAACCGAACAATTCTTTCACACGGGACCCGAACAGAACACTATCGAGCACCATACAAACCGAATAAGCACACAAAAGCCTGACTTCACTGGTGGTGGATACGGAAAAAACACTACAGGGGAGGTCGAGACCTCAAAACATTTCACTAGCCCGGAGGCAACACGGGTGACCGAAGTCTCAAAACATTTTCACTAGAACCTTAGTGGAGGTCAACCGTATCACTAGACCCGAGCGGGTCAATATGGGCAGCTGCACTCACTATCGCTTTATAAGCATGCTTATCTATCCACAACAATGACACTTCAGGCTCAACTCACTCACTCAAAATCACAAAGACATTGATATATAGAGAAATCACTAATCAAACACGACTATCATTAGGACAATAACAAAACATGAGCCGTGCAATAGTGAGAAATCGTGCAAAGTGATGCATGAGAAAATCATATACCATCCGATCGGGACTCTGCAAGCCGAGCAAAGCTCTTCTTGCCGAGCGACTTAACATGCCGAGCCTACCCTGCATGCCAGTCAGAGGCCTTCATGCCGAGCGGGCTCTACATACCGACTGAACTGGAAAACTCAACTCTATCCTGCTCGGGACGGAAGTCTCGGTTGGATAGAGTCGATTTTGCCCAAAACTTCAGAAATCTACTAGAACCCGAGCTTCAACACCATGCAAAAACCATTTCATTCAATCATGAATTTCACATCCACACTTAGCACGAGGTTTCACCATGCAAGCATGCTCTAATACACATTTAAAATAGGCTCAAAACTCAAACGAATCAAGATCTCAGAAAATAAACACGCCGAACAGGTCACCCTTCACGATTCGTGAAAATCTTCATGTGTCGTAAAGAATCTCCCACCCAACATCATAAGCACAAAAGGGAAAAAGCTCAAATCCAGAAAAACAAAAATGGAATAGAACCTGGAAATCAAATAATCATAAACATATAACACAAAGATTTGAACACAGAAAATAACCAAACAGCTCAACCAACACACGCTCCCAAACCTTGAAATTGAAGCTTCAACCCAAATTCTTCAGTATCCAACCTTCTCTTCACCTTTACTCTTTCTTCTATCTTTCGGCTCTTGCAAAAATACAATCAAAACAAGAACTCGGATAACCCATACCATTAAAACCATAAACACAACCCGCTAGCAACCAAAAATAGAGAAGAAGAAGACGATGCCAAACTGACTACTTAACTCAAAACTAGCTCAAACTTGACAAATCCTCACTCAAAACTGGAAAAACCACACCAGGAAAAAGGAGAGCAGCCACTTACGAAAGGAGAGAAAATGGGAAAGAACAAGAAGATGAAGAATGCTTCTATGAGAAGCGGACTCCCTTTTCTGCCTTCCCACTCATCTCTCTCTTTCAAATCCACATAAATGCTCTCACCTACCAAGCCACTTGTTTCTCTCCCAATGGACCTCTTCACTAAACTTCCTTTAAATCCCTACTTAATTACCAATCACTCACTAAAGAAAAAATATTCTTTCCATTAAAACTTTAATAAACTCTTCAATTAGGTCCTTAAAATTCAAATCCAAGGACCCACATACCAAAAATAGTTTAAAATTTCCGATCAAAAATACAAATTCCAATTAGGCTAAATCTGGGTTGTTACATGATTGGTCCTCTAACAAATTTTCCTTCTAGTCTTTGGACTCCTCATAAATCATGCATTACCACTTAATTAAATTAATTTCATGCATTAGCTTATTAAACTTCTCATTCCATGCAATTAAGTCCACAGGGGTTAAATGCCAATTTTAACCCTAACTTTTAATTAAAACCAGTTATGTTCCAAACACCAATTTTAACAATTACATAGCTGAGGCCACCCTGGTACTCCAATATTGTGTAAAATGCCTAGGGTACAAGTCAGGGCCTTACACCATTGCTCCAAACCTATATGAGCAAGTGACCCCGAAGAATCACTTAACTCTAAAGCCATGTAAAAATCTCGTGTCTATGCAAAAGGTGTAATAGCCCCAATACCGAGTTAGTAGTGATTAGTGAAATTGTAAAGTTCATAGTGTGAATTTCATACGAAAACGTCAATGATTGTGCCTTAAAGGACAGTAGCGGAGAAAGGTTAAACGTGCTCAGGTCAGTGAAGCCCCTAATGGGTGACCTCCCGAGAAGCCAGTATTGAAAATTATTTTAGTAGATCATTGAAAAGTATGAGTTATAAGGAGTCTGGCGGTATAATTTGGAGTGAAAATGAGGTCAAATAGGTGCCCGACAAAATGAAGAAAGCCTCTAGTTCGGTTCAATACTAACCAGGGTTTGACCAAACTTTGACTCAATTTTTAAAAATAGTAAATGAGCTCTAAGTGGTGTATTGTGGATAGTGTAAAGGCTTAAAATAATTTCTAGGAGTTTTTGACAGTAATAGATTAGCAAATTACAGTAGAACCGAACAGTGTTGAATCGGACCGTTTTGAGTGAACCGGGCCCCAAACGGACTCCGATTGAGCTAAAATTTTGTAGGGAGGCTAATTTTCATATTACAAGAATGATGGAATTAGTTGTAAGTGAAAATAAGTTGAGAAACATATAGTCACCATTGGAAAGTAGAAAATAGCTTAAAAATAGGACATTTGTTCAAACCGGTTTGACCACATTGGTTGGACCTAGTTCTATTCAAATTACACCTATAAATACCCCCCAAAACCTTATTTCTCTATAGAAATCCCCGAACTTCTCCTCTCCTCCTTTGGCCTAAATGAATTTCTTCCTTTCTTCTCCATTTTTCTTCCATTTTCTCTCCATCTCTCCCCAAACCCAAGCCTCCTAAGCAAATTTTAGCCTCTCTAGAATCTTATTGTGGTGATTATAACTCATTTGAAGTGAAAGAAGTGGGAGAAATTAAGTGAAAAAGTTTATGTGTTAAATTGAGGTATGTAAAGTTGATGTTTTTAAATTTGTTTAACGGTTCAAATAGGTACTTTAAGATGTGTAGAGTATGTTTATGTAATTATATTGCATAAAGAAACCAAATTTATGGTGATTTCTTTAATGATTGTATTCTGCCACTTAAGGAAAATAAAAGAGATGATGGGGTTTCAAGGAGCTAAGGCATGGAAAGCATGCTTAAGATGTGGAGAACAAGAAAATAAGGTTAGTGGATACAATATCCTTCTTTTTCCATTGAAAAAGTATGATTTTAGGCTATCTTCATATTGTATGTATGTGATTTATGCATGTTTAATTGAAATAAATTTCATAGACATGTTTAGGAAAGCTAAAAATGAGATTTTGAATGATTAAAATGGAAAGAAATAAATCACATGCCATAGACACCATGTAGGCCGAATGGTATACCTTAGTATACAATGGTATACTTTAGTGATTAATGCAAATAAATGGTATATTTGTAATGTATAACATGTAATTTAGGTAATTGATTGATTAGAAGAAAGAAAACTAAGTGAAATGGTATGGACACACCTTGGCATAATGGAATAGGTTAGGGTAATTTAGTATACTTTGATAATTGATTAATTGTAATGGCATAAAATGACATTAGAATGATAATAGAGTGTGTATTAAGTTAATTGGAATAAATGGAATTTAATTGAAAATAATTTGGTATGATAATCTAATATGTATAAAGTAAAAATATTTACATGTATAATGTAAATTGTGTAAAATGTTATGTTTAGTGTTAATATGGGATAATAAGTGAGATAGAAGTTATTAATGTTTAAAATGAGAAATTTTAAATTATAGTGCAAGTGATGGCCAAATGAGTATATTGATAATCTTATAGTTAATTTTGTGAAATTGGTAATAGAAATGTTTAAAAAAATATGTATAAATGAAATAGAAATTGGTTAGAATTTTTAATTTTTTAATTGAATATTTTATATGTTGAACGTACATTATGTCTAAAGTGAATTTTATGGGCTATGATATATTAAAGTAAAGAAATAACTGTGACGCGTGGCGAACCGGAAAGGCCATCTTAGAGCCCGCTTTTAGAGCTCAAGGGATTGGTTCGCGTCATTTGATCTTTGGTAACATGAGACATTTTGGAATCCCCACCTAATAGGACATTGGGGAAGGTCATCTAGTCCCATGAACCTTTAGGCACCTTTAAGTGAGTTTGGAGTCGCCACCCAATTTACAAGAAATTGGAAAAGGTCATCTAATCTCGTGGTCTTAAACCAAAGAAGGTGTTCAGAACTTCACTCTTATTTATGCCTTGGTTAATTAAAAATGAGTTTTTAGATTACAAAATTCCATCTCTTCTCTCACATGATTAATACAATTTATTTAAAGGCGTAATCCAATCATCGAGAAAAGCGATAAATGAAAGCTATAAAGAAAAGCAATAAATAAAACGGTAAACACACAAAGGCACGCTATTTACAAAGGAGAAATTGGGATGAATACAATCCCCCAAATGAAAAGAAAAGCTAAACAAAATTAAAATGGAAACTGGGACAGAATACAATCCCCAAATGAAAGAAAGCTAAATAAAATTACGCCAAAAATAATTAATTACAAGGGCCCACAAGATATATATAAAAATAAAGTTAAACAATCAAGCAAAATTAATCAAAAGAGGAGACATACATAAATCGGGGATATTTATTCCGTTTGGGAACATTGGTACCTTCATGCTCACTTAAGGAGGGATCGAAGAGTTATTTTGGCTATTGGCTTGAAATCCGAGATGAGTGATCCCATTTTTAGAAAATTTAACTATTCATTTTAATTCGTGACATTTTAGATTCCTTGGCTAAAATCGAGGACATTGGTTCCAATTTATTAGTAAAAATTTCAATTTAGTTATAAAAATATTTTTGTGATTTTTTAGCTGATACGCGTATGAAATAAAGCTATTTGATTTGCAAATAAATACAATTACACAAACAAGGGGTAGGTAAGGTCTCACCCAAGTGATGTATCCTCCTGTGCATCATGACCCTTCCATTCGGTCACGACGACGCTTAACAAGCAAATATCACATTATGCAACAAAAACAACAATAGGAAAATTAGTAATAATTCTAAAATCAACTAAATAATAATGAAAATACGGAAAATATAGCATAAAATTAACACGCATACAAAAGGAATTAAGAAGCCCCACAAAACTAGCCATGCAAACATAATAATGACAATAATAATAATAGCAACAACAACGACGACAACAACAACAACAACAGCAACAACAACAACAACAACAACAATAATAATAATAATAATAATAATAATAATAATAATAATACCATATAATAACATTAATATCAATAACAACAACAACAACAACAATAATAATAATAATAATAATAATAATAATAATAATAATAATAATACAATAATAGTGATAACATTAACAATGATGATGATGATGATGATGATGATGATGATGATAATAATAATAATAATAATAATAATAATAATAATAATAATAATTATTATTATTATTATTATTATTATTATTATTATTATTATTATTATTATTATTATTATTATTATTATTATTATTATTATTATTATTATTATTATTATAAGAATAAGAATAAGAATAAGAATAAGCCAGTGAAATTAAATAAATGAAAATGAAGAAGGTACATAAATGTGTAATAGAAAATAATAATATTTAGACATAAAATAAAAAAATAAATTAAATTAAATAAAATGAAATGAAATAGCAAAAACAAATAGATCCAAAAATCTTTACCCTCAGATTTAATGATTTGGAAGCAAGATATCTCAAACTATTTTTTCCTTATCAATCTTCAAAAATAAACTCAAAAAGATTTATCAAAAATCAAGAACACGAAAAAACTCAAAAAATTGATTTTTTGATGTTTTGATGAGAAAACCCGAGTTAAGGAAATTGATTTTCCTTCCTCAATTTCACTAAATATTTTCTAGATCTGAGAAAAATGAAGAAAGATGAAGAGAAGAAATTTTTGCTCTCAAAAATTGGGTTTTTCTCTCAAGAACAACTCTCTCCAACTCTCCCCCAAAATCCCTAAAAACTGAAAGAAACGGTCCCCAAAATCTGAGAAAAATCAGTTTTCATAGGTGAGAAAGGGACAAGAGGGATCATGCCAGCGAGTGGGTGGTCGTATGTCGCACACCCAGGTACGGGCATCGCCCTCTGAGCGTACGTCGCGCACCCCACATGCGGGCAGTACCAACTTGGGTGTGCCTCGCATACGCCAGGTGCGGGCAGCGTGCCTCGCGTGTGCCAGGCGAGGGCAGCACCCGCTGGGCCTACCTCACACGTACCAGGCTCGAGCAGCGCCTGCCTGGCTGTGCCTCACGCAGGCAGCGCTTGGGCGGCCTCACGCCTCCCGCACGCGAACCCTGAAAAACTGACCCTCACCAAAAAACAAAAAAATAAAATAAAAGAGAAAATAGATAATAAAAAATTAAACAAAAACCAAAACAAATATAAGTAAATACAATCCAAAAGTATTTTGGTAGAGATATAAACACTTGACAAGGGGAATGATCAATTCTCATTTTATTGCCGACAAATCCGTTCTTATTTTTATCATTGGGTAACCCTGATCTTGGACCTCCTTAGGACCCGATGTCTACAGTTGCCCCCAATTTTGGAAAAGCTAGTGTATGGGTGCCTAGGTGAGCCAAAATTTATAGAAAATAAGGAAAGAGACACAAACCTGAGGCAGTCGTCTTTCCAGACTGGATGTTGTTGTTGGGGTGGTTGTCGCCATATTGTCCTTTATTGAAGCGATAGTACCTTGGCACTCCATGGAGTGGTAGTGCCATCATTATGCTAACCCTTCTAAAGTGGTAGTGGCATGGTCGCGCTAACCTTCCGCAGAATGGTAGTGCCACCATCGTGCTAACCCTTCTGAGATTTGAAGCGGTAGTGCCGTGATCGTGCTAACCCTCTGTGGAGTGGTAGTGCTGTCATCGTGCTAACCCTTCTGAAGTGGTAGTGTCGTGGTCGTGCTAACCTTCAATAGAATGGTAGTACCGCCATCGTGCTAACCCTTCTAAGATTTAAAGTGGTAGTACCGTGATAGTGCTAACCCTCAATGGAGTGGTAGTGCCGTTGTGACGCTCGCCGAACCCCGGGTGCCCCCAAAGGCCGGCTTTTAGGGCATTCGAGAGAGGTACATGAAACTTGAAAGAGTTTTACAAGGGTGTCTATTTCGGGCAACAAGGAGGTGTTTTGGAGTCGCCACCAAATCAAATATTGGGAAAGGTCGTTTAGCCTCACTGAGCCTTAAGACAGCGCATGTGTGTCTATTTTGGGGAATCAAAGATATTTTGGACACCTCCATCCAATAGAACATTGGGAGAATTGTCTAATCTCGTGAAGCCTAAGCCGATGCATACACATCTATTTCGAGTAAGCCAGAGATATTTTGGACACCTCTTTCGAATAAAACATTGGAAAGATTATCTAATCTCGTGGAGTATAAGACAATGCAAATTGGGCCTATTTTGGGCAACAAGAGATATTTTTGAGACCCCACCCTAATAGAACATTGCGATGGTCCTCTAACCTCATTGATCCTAAGACTAGAGAAGGTTTGGGACTTTCCATTTATTCATACCTTGATTAAGTTATAATTGAGTTTTGAATTTAAGATTTCACCCCTTTTCTCATACGATTTAATGCATTAATTAAAGCGCATATCATTCACGTAATAAAAGCGATAAACGAAAGCGGTAAAGATGCAAGATTAAAGTAGAATAAATGAGAATCCAATAAATTACAACAAAACTAATGGCGGATTACAACCCCCATTGTAAATGACATGTGATCATACAGAGAATGGGGCATTTATTAGGGATGAAGACATTGGTCCTCGCATGCATATTCACAAAAATAATTTTAAAGTCACAATTTTATTTTAATAGGAGAAATTAGGACATTGGTCCCATTTTATTAGAAAAGCTCAAACTTAATTAATACAAATATCTGGCCATTTTTTATGTTAGTGGAGTAAAATAATATTTACAATAAATGGTACATGGAAATTGAAATAAGAGGAAATGGGATAGAGAAATAAACCCGATTAATGTCCTCAGATCATCGCAGAGTCCTCCATTTTTAATACTACAAATCCCATAAAAAGGCAATAAAACTCACAAAAGCAAATATCATGTTAGTGCAACAATTAAAATAAAATAAACATGAAAAAATAAAATAAGGAAAATAATCTATGAAAAATTATAATAAAAATAAAGAAAAGAAAAAAAAGTAATAAGTGACAAAAGAAAGAAAATGGAGGAGGAAGGCCTAGGGACCCAAATGTCGCGCGAGCGACCAGCGTCCTTGGGCCGACCGATGGGTGGAGGTAGAAGCCCTCGACGGCCTGTCGCTCAGCTGAGAGATGACCGTCGGTGGAGCCTCTGCCCGTCGGTTATCCCAGACCCAGAAAAATAAATAAAATTAACTTGAAAACTATTTTACTTTCAATAAAATGAAATTTTATGCGTGAATCCAACATGAAAGGATAAAATGCAGAAGAGGATGATGCAGAATGTTTACCCTCGGAATATTACCTTCGAAGGTGAATATCGCGTGATTGTGTCCCTTAAATTCTACAAGGATTTATCCGTAATGTGCAATTTCATGAGATTTTTTACTGTAAAATCATACTTTTTGAAAATAGTTCAAGAGAAGAAAATTATATTTTTCCTTCTTGATGTTTTGGTAGCAATTATGAATGCCAAAAATGGCTGGATCGGATAGAAACAAATTAATCTCGTTCCCTCGGATTCGCCTTGATTTGAAGACTATTTTGATGAAAATAAAAGCAAGAACTTTTTTATGAGAAAGCTCTCTATGTCCTAAAAATTGCTAACCCTGAATAATTAGCATCAATCCCCTATTTATAGGTTAAGGAAAATCATTCAAATAAATTCAAATTTGGAATTTAAATTTGAAAAATATTTCTGAAATCAGAATTAAATCCGAATGATTTGTAGAACATTCTCAAAATCAAATTAGAGATTTGAAAATATTTGAAAAGATTTGGAAAATATTAGAAAGTCTTTGAAATATATTTGAAAAGATATGCAAATCTTAGAAAATCCCGTCCAATCTTACAATAGATCAATGATCGACGGGCGTCTGTGGAGGACCAATGGGCGTCATTCAAATAAATTCAAATTTGGAATTTAAATTTGAAAAATATTTCTGAAATCAGAATTAAATCCGAATGATTTGTAAAATATTCTCAAAATCAAATTAGAGATTTGAAAATATTTCAAAAGATTTGGAAAATCCTTGAAAATCTTTGAAATATATTTGAAAAGATATGCAAATCTTAGAAAATCCCGTCCAATCTTGCAATAGATCAATGATCGACAGGCGTCCCTTCTATGAGCGACGGGTTTCTCTTAGTACGAGAAACGGTCTATCGTACGCGAGCAACGGACGGGCTCCTCATGCGAGCGACTGCTGTTGCTTCCACGAGAGACGGGCCTGTCCCAAGCGAGCTACAGGCGCTGCTCGCGTGAGGGAGGCCAACCTTCGGAATGAATGATGGGCGTCCCTCCTACCAACGGGTCTCCTGACGATGAAGCAAAAGCAATGTTTTCTATAGACAAACTCATCCTGACGCCCGAAAATCTCCTATCATTAAGAAAAATCCCCCATCCTTGTAAATCCGAAGAGTGAAAGCTCACAACTTTCATGCATTTGCCCGAAAACAAGCGTTGATATCTTCATCGGGTAACTCTGAACTGAACTGCATCGGGACCCGGTGTCTATAGCCGTCATCGTGCTAACCCTTCTGAAGAGGTAGTGTCGTGGTCGTGCTAACCTTCCGTAGAATGGTAGTGCCACCATCGTGTTAACACTTCTGAGATTTGAAGCGGTAGTGTTATGATCGTGCTAACCCTCCATGGAGTGGTAGTGCTGTCATCGTTCTAACCTTTCTAAAGTGGTGGTGTCGTGGTCGTACTAAACTTTCATAGAATGGTAGTGCCGCCATCGTGCTAACCCTTCTGAGATTTGAAGCGGTAGTGCTGTGATCGTGCTAACCCTCCGTGGAGTGGTGTGCCGTCATCGTGCTAACCCTTCTGAAGTGGTCTTTGGTCGACTTTTCCCTGAGAGGTCTTTGGTTGGTTGCCCCCTTAGAGGTCTTTGGTTGATCGCCCCTTGAGATGTCTTTGGTTGATTGTATGGATTGGTGTTTAGACTGATGTCGCCATACGGCTTTTGTTGGTGTCCGCATTGAATCTCTCTTACTGCAAAACTAGAAAACCAAATATGCAGGAAAAATAAAGAGCATGCAAGTGAAATGTATGGGTCATGTAGAAATGCAAGACAAGGATTCATCTAAGTGAATTTGGAGACGATAGCCAGGCTGGGCTCAATTGGCGGTAGGATCGATGCCCTTTGGAATTGCTCTTGAATTTCGTGCTTTCGGGGTTTGTGAGGTTCTCATTTGATACCTGTAGCCATTTTTTCAAGGTAGTGTGTCCCTTGTGGATTTACACACTAACTTTTCTGAGCGGGAAACGCGTCCTTTTCGGATTTTCACATGACACTGCACCTTATTTTTGCCTGGAATGGACCCAACCCAATCTTGCGGCTTTTTTTTCTTTTATTTTTTTTAAGGATAGACTACCTGTTTTCAAGTTTTCACCCTATCCTTTTGACTAACATTTGCTTAAAGAGCCAGTTACGATTTTCATCCCTAGCGGCCTTTTTTTTTGGCAGATTGTAAGAGAGGTTGAAGTTGTTACGAGAGATTCTTCAAGGGTGATCAGTAAGTGCTTACGTCCTAGATCGTAGTTGCATGAGCTTGATTCTTCTCATGATGGTGCTGTGGAATTTGCTTTACATTTGATAGCAGGATGAATCGACCGAAGCATCTAAGTGGTGAGAGTAGTAGAGGGTAGGTAGTAATAATATGCTACTTTTATATCGAAACTAGAAAACTTTGAGTATGTATAATGAACCGCTCTGATCACATCATTGCATATGTTTCAATTTGATTTCATAGCACATGATCTTTATTTAGCGTCAACTTAAGAAATACAAGACCTCATCTAATATTGGGATAAATCCTGCAAGCATCAAACTCCTGTTATCAATCAGCCCTCTCAGGTTTTCACGATCGAAGATTTTCTGTCAGCCCTTAATTTTTGCCCATGATGTTCTCTTTTTTTTAAATCCTGGCAAGGTGCCCAATTTTAGTAAGGTCGCCTTTTTTCTGTTTTCAACCTGCGGGGGATTTATTCTTTTTCCTTTTTTTTATATAGCCTTTGCCATGGGACCTCATTCAGCCTACTAGTGTCTATTTGCTCTTTCGAACTTACTTCCAGCGTTGTCAACCGGGACGGCTGCTCCCTTTGATAGTGCTCCTTCTTCTTCTTCTTCTTCTTTTTCTTTTTCCTTTTTTTTTTACATCAAAAGTTTCACCTTGGCTCTTATGCACACTGGCTGAGGTAGTGAGTTCCTTCACTTGAATCTTGACCGTGAAAGTCTGTATCTTCTTTTTGTCGACTTTGGTGGCTCAATTTCTGAAGTACCCTTTAATGGTTGAGATTGGGTTACAAGTTAGCCTGAGGTGGTTTAGGGAAAAACTGTGGTTTTTCTTCTATTTTTTTTTTTTTTTAAAGGTAATGAGTTGTCCTTCTAAGTTTGGCTAAAAGGGCCCATGCTTTACTTATATGATTAAAGGTCAATCTTGATTTGCTTTGGGGTACACATCTCAAATGGTTGGGAGGAAAGGAGTCATAAGACTTTGTTCTAATGAGTTATATATATCTTATGAAGGTCTAAAGTTTCATTCGTCTAACTCCTAATGTAGCCCTCGGAGTTTGATCTTGTTTAGCTGCACTGTATGTATCCTAGACTTTGAGGAGACAAAGGACTGGCTCTTGAAACTTTGCTCATCATTATGTTGTCATATTGAAGCAGCGCTATCAAAATAATGCCCTTGTCAGATTTTAGCATGCTATTCCAGGTCCAGGTAAAGGCTCTCTTTTTTTTTCTTCTTTTTAGGCACTATCTCTCAGAATTTTCCTCTCTTCAGGAGTTATATTAGATGCTACCAAGATTTTCTTTAGATCTTTCAAAGTTCCGAGATTAAATACAGTCATATTAGTTGAATTAATGTCAAAAAATGAATGCATCGTGATCATAAGAAATGAAATCATTAGAAAAACCATAAAAATAAGCAAAATTGTTCATCGTATTGAAACAACCAACACTATCATAAGAAGCTCTTAGAATAAAAAGAACAAAGCGTTTAAAAAAAACACTATCTTCTTCTCCATTCTCACTTTGCGGAATAACAATCTACCGCCGCCATGGGAATCCCTTCTTCACCCATCTCCTGACAGATGACAACAATGTACTCATCTTCCTATAGTTCCTCGCAACACATGCCACTCGGGTAGACCAGACCCGATCAAATACATGGCGGGGGGACTGCATTATAGCTTGCCTTTTTTTTCCTCTCTCTCTTTTTAGGATCCATGATCTGTTTGGAGTCAATAAGATCTTGAATCTTGTTCCTCAAAGTCCGACAATAATCTGTTAGATGCCTGATATGCTGATGATAGGTGCAATGTTGATCACCTCTATGCTATAATTGTCCCTTATTCATAGCTGGCCTGGGTGGCAATGGTTACAGCTTGCCCTCCTTTACTAATCTCTCCATTGCCCAGGATAGAGACCGGCCCAAATTAGAAAAGTTCCTCTGGCCTTGTCCCACTTCGGTAGATGAAACCCCGGTCATCTTACCATTTCTACCATTACTGCTTCCAGCACCACCTGATCTGTACCCTGACTAGTTCCCAAAATTTTTCCCAGCAAAGTTATTTTGGCTTGCTTTCTTTGCTAATAAGCCCTCTCAGCCTCTATAGCAATGCCCTTAAGTGACTCCTAATCTCTGAGGCCCTTAAAGCTGAACAAGTCCCTTAAGTAAGGGCAGAAATTCTTAATAAATAGACTGATCTGGTCAATGGTGTCAGGCTTCCGTTTCATCTCCATGACCCCTATTCCTCCATCTGGTGAGGTATTCATGGAATGACTTGTCACTCTTTTGCTATAAAAGCTTGAGGTCCTTTAAGGTGACCTCCATTCTAGTGTTGCAGTCATACTGCTTTATAAACTCTTTAGTCAAAAGGTCCCAGTCCTCCTTGGATCTTTTGTCTAACCCATGGTACCAATCTACTGCCGGCCCACAAGACTGAGGCAGAAGTATTCCACCTTTTGCTTTTTGGTCAACCCTCTGCCCTTCATCACTAGAGTATACTGCTTAATGTGTGCAGATGGGTTTGAAGTGCCATCTAACTTCGGCAACTCAGGCATCTTAAACCTTTGGGCCAACAGCATTTCATCCCCCAAATCTCTATCATTTGGATTGATTCCCTTCCCAGCTGATAACAAGCGAGTGATCACCACAATCTGCTGCCTCATTCCTCTCAAAGCCTCATCGTCCATCTTGGGTGCTCTACCCCTCACAGCTTGATGGGCTATTAGCTCCTCAACATCATCCTCCATCACGAAATCCTCATCAAGATTAGGGATCCTTGCCCTTCTTGGCTTAATGGGCGCAGCAGGTTTATGCTCATTGATAGGTTGGCGAGTAGCATTACCTATAATGGGGGCCTCTTCGCCAGCAAGTTGTTCAACTTGCCCTTGAGGAGCAGCTACCGGTGGTTGTAGAGCGACGGGTGGTTGTACAGTAGAAGGATGAGCAATCCTTTCATCCATGACATCCATCATCTCTAACATCCTCCACTCAAAATCCTCCAGTCTCCTGGCAAGGTCTTGAGTGGTTAAAGCTCCAGTCTCTTCTGCCATTGATGATCCTAAGGATGATTCACTTGTCATTGAGAGTGACTCAAAATCCCAATTAGACACTAATTCTGGTAATCCATAGACCAGGTTTGTCCTTACTAGCCGACCGTCAGAACCTCTAGTACACTTAGATGAATCTATGATGGTTGAAAGATTCAGATTGTTAAAATGATGTATGGATGACATATACAATGCATGATCGCGTGTTATGCAACATTCATAATCATATACCAGCAAGTAGATCCTTCCAACCTTTTGACTCCCGCACACGAGGTCAATTAGTCTCTTTCTAGGTGTGCTTAATCCATGGGTTAACAAGGGACCCTATGAATGCAAGTAGTGCATGGCGAAAAGTCTGCTGTAGAAACCGGGTCCTGAGGAAGCCTAGACAAAGATTACTAAGTGATGAAAATGATGCTGTTCACGGGCATATATATGTCTTATAATATTATTTTTTGGGTTTTGGTCTGTAATATATTGCTAAAATTGTCACTAGTTTATGTGTGTTTAGCATACAAAATAATTAGTAGAAATTTAGTTAATACCATTGTTAAAGTAAAATGTAGATTTCCAACTTAAAAGAAAACTGACCAAATGAATAGTAACTTAGACAGTTATAGGTCAATCGGCATAATTAATAATGAATTAAAATAAGAATATTAAGTTTGATGATTAATTAATAATTATTAATAGACTTAAGTATATTCATACGGTACTGTTCATATGGTACTATTCATACGGTACAAAAAAAAATTTACCGATTTTAATTAATTGTCTATTTAATAACCTAATTAGTTTAATTAGGTTAACCGGATTACAATGAACAGTTATTTAATCGAAATGTAAGGTAGTAGACTGTTACGTCAATACTGTGGCATTCGGTATCCATATTACACACGGGTATAGGGTGTTCTAATTTAATTGGTATCAGAGCCCCAGTTTAGGTGGTTCTAAGATCGGAGTGGGCCAATAGGAAGAGTATAAGTACATGTACATGCCAATTAATTTTTAGACTATATAGTTATGTCAGGCTAATGTATGCTTGCTCCTTGTGTTAGATTGTGAGTATTGCTTTGGATGAAGGTCGTCATGATAGTGATGTTGAGAGTGCCGCATCTGTTAGTATTAGTCGATCGAGGTCGCCTTAGCATCAGGACACTCTATCGGTTGCTCCTCCTCCTCAGTAGCAACCTGAGTTTATCAATATGATGGCAAATTTCTATCAGTTTATGCAAGCTTAGTAGCAGCCTCGGGGTGCTAAGCAGCAGTTAGCTCCACCTAGATGGAGACCTATTTTGGAACAGATTAAGAGATTGGGAGCGGAGAATTTTTATGGTCATGATCCTTTGACTCCGGTTCAGGCAGAGGAGTGGTTGTTTAAGCTCAAGCATATGTTTGAGACCACTCAGAGTCCGCCAGATGAGATGCTTCAGGGAGCAGTGGCCTTGCTTCAGGGTCCTGCTTACACTTGGTGGAGTTAGGTCCGTAAGCACACTCCAGTTGATCAAGTTACTTGGGGGTTTTCCCAGACTCGGTTTGAGAAGAAATATGTCAATTCTGAGTATAGATCCGCTATGCAAGATGCATTCTAGAGGCTTAAATAGGGAAGTAAGTCAATTGCAGAGTACGAGAGAGAGTTCAAGCGGCTTAGTGACTATCTAGATGATGAGTCCATGACCGAGCAGAAGTTATGCTACAGATTTGAAAGAGGTCTGCATAATAACATCAGATTGACTTTGGGTTCTCAGAGACATATGGATATGAGGTCCTTGGTTGAAGAAGCCCTTAGAACAGAGATTATTATGTCAGATGAGGCTGATAGACAGTCCCATTTCAAGCAAAAGAGGAAATCGGGTCAGTCTTCTAGTGCAGCTGTTTAGGGTAAGAAGTTTAGAGGGCCTCCTTAGTCATAAAGTCGTGCATCAGTAGCTCTGGCTAATACTCAGAAGAACCCAGTCAGCAGCAGTGCCCCAGTCACATCAGTAGCTAGTGCACCCAGAAGTAGAGGACGAAATCCATTTCCATAGTGCCCTCATTGTAAAAATTTCATCCCACCGAGTGGAGATATTTGAACAGGGCTCGTTTCAGATGTGGGTCCCGAGAACACAAGATCAGATATTGTCCTGAGGCTTAGCTGTCCACTGCAGCATCACCAGCTTTGGGTGGAGGGTTAGCCCCTCAGAGAGGATGTGGTAGGGGAGTAGCTCCTCCACAGGCTATTTTAGGCCCCTCAGTACAGCCACCTCAGGGTCGTACCACTGGATGTGCATATGCTGTTAGAGCCCGCGAACATGATGATTCTCCAGACGTAAGTGTTGGTAAATTCTCATTGCTCTCTCATTCAGTTTATGCTTTAATTGATCCTGGTTCTACGCATTCCCATATTAGTACTACTGTTGCTTGAGATAAAGGGTTGCATGACAGTCAGTTAGACCAGGATATTTTAGTGAGTAATCCTTTGGGGCATAGTGTAGTGGTGAATAAAGTATATAGAGATTGTCCTGTTAGTGCTCAGGGTTATGTGTTTATGGCCAATTTGATTAATTGTCCCTTCCAAGAATTTGATGTTATCCTGGGTATGGATTGGTTATCCACTCACCATGCCACTGTTGACTATAAAAGGAAGAGATTGACTCTTAAGACTTTAAATGATCAGGACATAGTCATTGTGGGTGAAAGAACAGACTTCCTTTCTGATGTGATTTCAATTACTACAGCTAAAAGACTTATCAGAAAAGGTTGTGTTGCCTATTTGTGTTATGCAATGGAGACTAAAACGGATGAACTTAAGGCATCAGATGTGCCCACTGTTCGGGAGTTTTAGGATATTTTTCCTAAAGAACTTCCAGGTTTGCCACTTGATAGAGAGATAGAGTTTACTATTGACTTAGTACCTGGTACTGCACCTATCTCTATTGCTCCATACAGAATGGTGCCTTCAGAACTCAAAGAATTAAAGGTTCAATTGCAAGAATTATTTGATAAAGCCTTTATCAGACCGAGTGTTTCACCTTGGGGAGCACCAGTCCTTTTTGTGGAAAAGAAGGATGGGTCACTTCGGTTATGTATTGATTACAGACAGTTGAATAAAGTTACCATAAAGAATAAGTATCCACTGCCTCGCCTTGATGATTTGTTTGATTAATTGAAAGGTGTGGGCATGTTTTCCAAGATTGATTTAAGATCTGGCTACCATCAATTAAAAATTAAAGAGTCAAATGTGCTTAAGACAGCTTTTCGCACCAGGTATGGTCATTATGAGTTCATGATCATGCCTTTTGGATTAACAAATGCTCCAGCAGCTTTTATGGATCTGATGAGTAGGGTTTTCCACCCTTACTTGGATCGGTTTGTGGTTCTTTTTATTAATGATATTTTGGTGTATTCGAAGACTCCAAAGGAGCATGATGAGCATTTGATAATTATTTTGCACACTCTGAGAGATAAGTAGCTTTATGCCAAGTTTAGCAAATGTGAATTTTGGCTGGATAAGGTATCCTTTCTGGGTCATGTAGTATCAACATATGGTATTAAAGTTAATCCTAAAAAGATTGAAGCGATCCTTTAGTGGAAGACACCCAGGAGTGTTATCGAGGTTAGGAATTTTCTCAGATTGGCAAGTTACTATAGAAGATTTGTCATCGGTTTTTCTTTGATTGTAGCTCCTTTAACCAGATTATTACAAAACAATGTTAAGTTTGCATGGTCAAATAAATGTCAGGAGAGCTTTGAGAAGCTTAAGTGTATGCTGACTAAAGCTCCAGTATTAGTGCAACTTGAATCTGATAAGAACTTTGTGGTCTTTAGTGATGCTTCTAGAAATGGTTTGGGTGTATTGATGCAGGAAGGGAAGGTGATTGCTTATACCTCTCCACAGCTTAAGAGTCATGAGAAGAATTACCCTATTCATGATCTTGAGTTAGCAGCTATTGTATTTGCATTGAAGATCTGGAGACATTATCTGTATGGTGAGAGATGCTATATCTACATTGATCACAAGAGTCTTAAGTATTTGCTTACTCAGAAGGAGCTTAATTTGAGACCGAGGTGTTGGCTTGACTTGATTAAGGATTATGAGTGCTTTATCGACTATCATCCTGGTAAAGCTAACATTGTAGCTGATGCTCTTAGTAGGAAGTTCATGGCTTCTCTACGGGCTATGAATGTTAGTCTAGACTTATCAGACGATGGATTTTTCATTGCAGAAATGTAAGTTAAGCCAGATTTTCTCCAGCAAGTGAAAGATGCTCAGAAGCAGGATGATCAGTTGTCCACCATTATGTCTGAGGTGAAAGATCGCCATGTTAGTGATTATTCATTGGGTTCATATGGTGGGTGTGACGCGCGCCGGATCCCGATGCGCCGCCCTTTCGGACCGCCCGCACGTGCGCGATCGGGGCATTTGCAGGTCCGTTGACAGCTTGCGATGAATCGCAAGTGCGTCTATGTTGAGCAACACGGAGGTTTCATGGAGTCGCCACCCAATAGAACATTAGGAAAGTTTCTCTCGCCTCGGAGAGCCTAAGACTGCGCTTGGTATCCATTTTGGGCCAGCCAGAGGGATCATAGAAGGTGAACTCCTCACCCTAAGGAGCCTAGGATTAGCGCTAAAGCCTCGTGACTCAAGAAGTATCTTGAAGGATGACCTCTAACCTCTTGAGCCCAAAGACCAGAGCTGGGTCTGGGATTTCTCATCTATTTCTACCTCGATTATTTTATGATCAAATTTTAATATCATTAATTCGCTCTCTCTCCACACTATGCAGTTTGATTAAAAGGCGCATTTATTCACATCTTGAAAGCGATAAATGATCAAATAGATAATGAAAGCAATAGATTACAATAATACAAGGAGCGGAATACAACTCCCTTCCATAAATGTGCGGATCATACATAAATCGGGGCATTTGCTTATTTTGAGGACTTTGGTCCTCGCATGCATCGTTATTAAAATTGGTGATTTTTGTTCGTAGTGATCTTTATTGGATAAAAATAGGGCGTTGGACCCCCCCCCCCCCCCCTTTTTGCAATTTATACAAATCTCATTTTTATTTGAGTACAAATCATTGGATCATCTTTATATATTAACGAGGTATGAAAAGAGTATATCCATATACATAAAATAATCAATGAATAACAAATAAAGAAAATACTTAAGAGAATTAGGAAAACTAAACCGGATGAAGTCCTCTAAATATGGTAGTCAGCCGCTCAAGCTCGGGATTATCCAAGAGAATCATATACACTCATAGAAAGTTAAGAGATGTTAATATACATAAAATTAACATATAAGAAGTCAAAGGGGCTTAAAAAACGATTAAAAAATGGAGACAGAACCCACCGACGGCCTTCCTTGGTTGACCGACGAGCGTCGGTTAAGGTAAGTGAGATGCCCGTTTGTCACTTAAGGAGGGGCGTCTGTAGGTGGGTGACTAACGGGCATCGGTGATAAAGATGACCCGTCGGTCACCACTGTCTCCGAAAAAACAGAATAGAGAAGAACCTTTTCAAAGTCAAAAAATGGTTTTATCCCAAAAGGGAGATAAGAGAGTCAAACTAAGAGAAAATAAGGACAGATGTTTAAAAATTCTACACAATAGGAAATAAATATGAGATGAAATGGAGAAAGAATCCGGTATATTTACCCTCAGATAATCGCTTTGGGTGAGATTCTTGTGTTGATTAGAGCCCCGCGCGTTCCACGAGAAGCAAAAGATGAAGGACCGAAGAAAGAAAATGAACTATTTCTTCTTCAACCCCTCAAAGATCGGTTTTGGAGTCAAAATCTAAAGAAAACTAATTAGTTTTAGTTCCTTTTGATTGATTTGATCCTTGATTCAATAGATTCCCTTAGAAAGTGTGTTTTGTTGGAAGAGAGAGAAAATTTGCTTGAAATTGGGCAGAGTTTCCTCCTTTGAAAATTTTTCCAACCCTTTTCAAATGAAAATCCGGAGCATTTATAGCCAGACACGACCGACGGGCATCGGTGTATAGGGGCGGGCGTCGGAAGAATCCTTCTGACACAAGGATTCATCCGACGGCCCTGCCACATCCACCGACGGGCATCGGAGCGGTTGCGTGCTCCGGGAAACCAGGCAGCGTTCTGACAGGGGCGGTGACTTTCCGACGGGCGTCGGAAAATACCACAAGCCATCGGTGACTCGGAGCGACGGGCTGACTTCACAGACGGGCTGGCCGTCTGTGGAGGGAAAAAATCATTTTGACTCGAAAAAAAACGTCTATTTTTCTCTCCCTCTGCCCAGGAATGATAAAAACCTCATTTCTCATGGAACGCGGGACTAAGACCTCCAAACCCAGCCTCTCATATAGGCTCGGACACTGATTTCATCATAGGGTAACCTCTGATCCGGACCGCTCCGGGACACGGTGCTTACAGTTGCCCCCAGTTTTGGGGAAACTAGTGCACAAGCGCCTAGATAAGCCAAAACTCAGAGAAAGGTCAGAAAGGAAGCGTACCTGCGATGGCTTTTCACCCTCTGTGCCTTTTACCGGGTGGACCTTGTCTCGATCCGCTCGGCGATGCAAAGATACCTCCATCAGTCTTATCTCGACCGGTAGGTACTTGGCGGGATGCGGCATGCTTTGGCTACAACCCCTGTTTGAAGTGTGGTATGCTTTGACCGCAGCTTCGACCTGGTGAGATGCAGCATGCTTTGGCTACAGCCTCGATCTGGTGAGATGCAGCATGCTTTGGCTACAGCCTCGATCCGGTGGGATGCAGCATGCTTTGGCTACAGCCTCGATATGGTGAGATGCAGCATGCTTTGGCTACAGGCTCGATCTGGTGAGATGCAGCATGCTTTGGCTACAACCTCGATCTGGTGAGATGCAAGCTTTGGCTACAACCTCGGTTTGAAGTGTGGAAACTCCGCTGGGTTCCTTGTTCCAAAAGAGATCTTTTTAATCGATGTCCATGTTCAGACCGGTATTCCTATGTACCTATGTGATAGCAGATTTTGTTAGCTCGTGTTTGAGTGGTCATCTTTTAACCTGTCTATCGATGGCGTGATCTTGCTTTATTTGCTATGCCATGTTTCAATTTTCATTCATTCTTGTTGTTGAGCTGTTATTGATCATAATTTTTGTTTTTGTTATATTGTCATTTTTATTGACATATAAGTAAATATGAGAACATACACTTTCTGTGATGTGATTAAACAATTAACAATCGAATGATCATGCAATAATGAAATAAAAATTTCACTAGAAATGTCATTTTTGTACAGTGCATATACAAAATAAAAATGTACAAAAGATACAAAAATAACTCCCTAAAGATCAGAGAGGTGTGTAGTCTGAGGGCTCATCGGGATCCTCGTCATCCGATATATGCACGGTCCCTGACGGGGGTGGAGGCGGTGCTGGACGTGCCGAAGGTGGCCGTGGAGCTGTGGAGGGTCCTGCCTCGTGTTCATGGGCCCGCCAGAAGCCGATCTGAGCGTAACCATCCAAGAAGGGCTGGGTGCAGGTGCTCATAAACCCTAAGGTCTCAGAAACCTTGTCTCCCAACTTCTTGAAGGCTTGGCTCAACTGAATGGTCTGCTCGCTGGCGGCCTTTCTCCTCTGCTCCAGGCTCTGCTCCGTCTGCTCCCTAAACTCCCTCATGGTCTGAGAAAGAGGTGGGAGAATCCCCTCTATCGCCTGGACGCGGGATCTCAGAGAGTCAAGTGACTCATTAATCATCTGTAGGGTCATATCGACCCTCTGAGACGCCTGGTCCTGTGACGTCCTCAAATCATGAGCGAGCTGCTGTCTCAACTCCCTCTGCCCCTGAGCAATCTGCTCAAACATCCTCATCTGCTCCCCTCTGAAAGCCTCCAGGGCCCGAGCCTGCTCATCCCTAAAAACCTCCAAGGCCCGAGCCTGCTCCCGAGTCGTATGCTTCATGTAGCCGGCCTGCTCTCGGGCTAAACGCTCCACCGACTGGGACTGCTCCTGAATGGTAGCCTGCTGGCAATCCAACCTCTCGTGGATATCCCTGTCCCTCTCATCCTATCGCCACTCCAAGGCTGTAAACATGGAGGTAAGGAGCTGAGAGAAGTCAGGCTGTACAGGCTGGTGCGGTGCTGGCTCTGGCGGTGGTGCCGAGGAGGTAGATGCCCCTGGATCACCTCGGGAGTACGGGTGGTATCTCTTGGAGGGCCCATGGATAGACCTCTGTACCCTGGCACTCGGTGATGGGACTGGAGTCGGTGCTCTGGACGCCGGTGAAGTGGCGAAGAGGTCGTCCATCGTGATCTTGAAGTCGAAGTCCGAGGGGGTCCTAGGTGGCTCCTGCTGCTGCGGTGGTGGCACAGTCTGTGGCTATGGAGGCTGATGCTCTGGCTGAGGCTGAAGCTCCGGCTGTGGCTGGGGAGGCTCTGGCTGTGGCTGTGGAGGCTGCTCCTCCGGGTGGTCTGGATCTGCACCCAAGGGTGGGAGCGAGAACATCTGCCGGGTCTCATGGATGGTCAGCACCCTGTAGGCCTCTGCCTGGCCTAAAATCGAGGAGATCATCCCCATCTGTACTGCCGCCACGGCATCTACATGGATCCCCTCCGGCAAGGGTCCTTTCATCCTCTCTGGGTTAACCCCCAATCTCAAAAGTAACCGAGTGATGACTCCTCCTACCATCACGACCGGCGTCAACCCTCTGCTGACTCTGGTCAAGTTGGCCAAGATCTCGTGGCTAATGTTGAGACGCTGGCCTGCCACCATAGCCCAGAGGCTCCAGATCTCGGCCGCGTTAAGCAACCCTGGATTACCAGCTCGACCGAGGTACGAACTGGAAAGCACTCTGTGCAAATACCGGAGTGCCTGAGACACCAGTACGGTGCTCTTCGCTGTATTGTGATCGTACAGCACTCCTGATATGGCAATGGCCGTCCAATGGGCGCGTCTCACCGCTCGCCACGGGATCTCGACCCCCTCCTCCGTAGGGAGCCCCATGGCCTGAGCAAATCTCTGCCTAGTGATACTGAAGTGATCGCCATCAAACCAAAACTAAACCACCCCTGGGTCGGTGTCTGCACTCTGAAAACCGGCATAGCGGAGAGTGGCTAGGACCTGGCGAGTAGCCTCTGGAAAAGTCTAAAAGGAGGGCTCAAGGAACTCTGTCCAACCAGCACCCTCGGCAAGTAGATCGAACTCTGGGGCCAACCCTAGGGCCTCTAGAAATGGGCGGGACACAAAACGACTGGCCCGAAACTCTACCTGAGCCAACGCTCTATACCTCTGGGCGGACTCATAATCCATCCAATCCGGAGCTACAAGCTCGGGCTGGGCCTACGGCGCTCTACGTCTAGGAGGCATCCTGCAAAAGGGAAGAGATTAAATATCGGGAATTTGGCAAAATAAATATTTTTAAACTTATTTCCAAGGTGAAGGCCAATTTAGGCCTCACCGGGGCAATAGCGGCCCAAAACAAGATAGAGAATTGATAAAAAAATGAAAAGAGCAAACGTCCTGTCTAAGGAAATAGCCTAATATGCCTCGCACGCATCATGGCAAAAACAACATGCAATCAGCATGGAAATAATTAAAGTGAGTAAGAATGGGCTTTCCAGGTCCCAGGGTATGCATTATACATGAAAATATTCAATACTTGAATAAATAATAAAAATTTTGGGCAGTACCCCGGCAAGGGTATGCCCAACCTCCTGCATGAAAAGGCAAAAACATAGGCCTCAGGCCTCAACAATAATACACGCATGTAAATGGGACGCACTCCGGCAAGAGTGTGCCCCCAACAATACAAAATAATGGCCTCAGGCTGCAAAAGCAACATATGCACAGAATGGTGCGCTAAAAAAATGTAGTTCTAAAGAACCCAAAATTATAGAAAAATTCTATTTCTATGTGATCATGCAAAAATTCAGGTTTAAAAGAAAAAAGGGCAGCATTTCCTCTAATTTCTTAAGGCATCTAAAGCATTTTAATCACTCCTAAAGTTTAAAAGGAGAAGAAATGAAGAAATAAATTGAATAAAATTCAAAAGAAGTGGTTATTTACTTACTTGTAGTCGCGAGAAGTGTAGAAACTGGAGAAAATATAAATATCAAAGCGCCCGGTGAGTAGAGAATGCGAAAATATGAAGAAATCGCGAAAAAAGACGAAGAAATGCTTGAAAAAACGCCAAAAAATGCAAAAAAAAAAAAAAACGGTTTGGGAGAAGAAATGAAAGGGACAGCAGCATTTGCACCGTCTGTCACTCGCCCTTATATAGAATTTCGTGACCGACGGGCAGGGCGTCTGTACAAGCGACCGACGGGCTGACCGTCTGTCATGCAATAAATGCGAGTTAATGCGCGTGATGAATGCAATGCCGACGTATGCGTGTGCCAGGTGGACTTCCTTTCGACGGGCATGCCGTCCCTGTGGAGAGGCGGGCAGGCCGTCTCTTTAGAGAGGCAGGCATACCGTCTCTGTAGAGAGGCGGGTAGGCCGTCGGTGACACTTTCCTATAAAATCTAACAAAATTTTTGCTCTTCTTGTCTCTTCATTTTCCAACATCTTGGGTCTTTCATCTTTCTCGAAATGTCTTCTCCTCTAGCCCAAAGGATGTACCGTATCTTAGATGACAAATATACTTGGGGAGAAGGCGCCCTCTCTTCTCTGTCTGGGCTAAAATATCTGTGTCGGGTGAAAATCGACCAGAATCTCCTCCTGGCGGCGACCCACTTCTGGAACCCCCGGTTTCACGTCTTCCAGTTCACCTATCAGGAACTGTGCCCTTTGCCTGAAGAGTTAGCTTCCATTCTGGGAGCCTGGTTCCCTCCTAGCGCTCTACCTTGCGTCCCCCGCTGCGGCTTGTTCCAGACCCGGGATGTAGCCATGGCTCTGGGCATACCTTCTTCCGAGGCCATTTGGCTGATTCCATCGGGCTCTTCCTTTTCCTTGGGACCACTGATCGAGGCTCTGGATCAGTTCACTGACATCCCCACATATCGGGTAAGCGTCACATTCTTATTCTGCATGGTGAACTTCCTTACTGTTGTTCCAGGAGGTTTGACAGGTGACTCTCGTCTGTTCAGAATCTTGGGCGACTTTTATCTGGGACTGTCACCCCTACCACTTATCCTGGCTGAAACCATTCTGGGCTTGGACGCTGTGAGCTCTGGATCCACTACAACCTTTACAGGCAGTCCCTTATTGCTCCAGGTACGTCATTATTTTAAAGGTAGTGTGTCCCTTATGGATTTTCACACTAGATTTTCTTAGCGGGAGGTGCGTCCTTTCGGATTTTCACACAACCCTGTGCCTTATTTTTCAGTGGCTTCTTCTGGGAATTTATTGTTTTCCAATTAATTCATGATATCAAAGTACCATGGCTTCCCATCTGACGCCTTTACTTCCATTACAGGCTCGGTTTCAAAACTAGGCTTATCAGAGCTAGAAATCAGCACCGGCTTCATAGCCACTCCTTCAGGGTTATCCCACATTGACACTAAGGTTGCCAACGCATCAGCCAAATGATTTTCATCTCTGGGCACAAAGTGGAAAGTGCAAGTCTCGAACTGCCCACACATCCCTTTCAAATATTCAACGTAGGCGACCAGTCGTTCTTCTTTTACTGGCCACTCACCTCGGATTTGGTTGATTACCAAGGACGAGTCACCAAAGACCTCTATGTTCCTTGCCCCCAATGCAGCTAACGCCTCTAGCCCGAAAGCGCAAGCTTCATATTCGGCTTCATTGTTGGTTGCTTTGTACCTCAGCTTCTTAGCAAGGGGAAGTTTTTCATTATCTGGGGTTGTCAAGATGATTCCAACCCTCGCTCCCCTGTTATTCACTGCCCCGTCAAAGTGTAACTACCATCCTTGGACAGAAATCGCGACTATGCTTTCATCAGGAAAGGTGAACTCGAGGGTGTCTCCTTGAATGGGATGTTCAGCAAGAAATTCGGCTACGGCTCGTCCTTTAATAGTCTTGCGGGTGATGTATTGCACATCAAACTCTTGTAGCAAGAGCAGCCACCTCCCCATCTTTCCAAGCAAGGACGGTGCTTCCTGCAAATATCTTAACGGATTCTGCTTGGCCACTGCTTGAACTTTGTATGAGTGGAAGTAATGTCTCAGTTTCTTTGATGGCCAAATTACTGCGAGGCAGATCTTTTCTACTTCAGCATATTTTATATCATATGCCAAGAACTTCTTGCTGAGGTAATAAATTGCAAACTCCACCCCAAATTCATCCTCTTGAGCCATCATGGCGTCCACTGAACTGTCCTCTACTGCCAGATACAGAATAAGCGGTTTGACCGATTGCGGAGGCCTTAGCACTGGCGGATTCAACAGATATTCCCTGATATTGTCAAAGGCTTTCTGGCAGTCTTCGTTCCAGACCACAGGCTGATCCTTTCTAAGCAGCTTAAAAATAGGCTCGCATATCGAAGTGAGCTTGGCAATGAATCGGCTAACATACTGCAGCTTGCCCAGGAAACTCCTAACATCCTTCTCTTTTTGTGGCACAGGCATCTCTTTGATGGCTTTCACCTTGTCCGGGTCAATTTCTATTCCCCTCTGACTGACGACATGTCCCAACAGTTTTCCTGAAGTCACTCCGAAAATGCACTTCTTGGGGTTAAGTCGTAGATTATACTTGTCAATCCGGGTGAAGAACTTCTCTAGAGCTTCAAAGTGCCCCTCTCGGGTGGCTGATTTAACCATCATGTCATCGACATACACTTCCACTTCTTTATGGATCAGGTCGCTTAAGATTTTAGTCGCCATTCTCTGATATGTGGCCCCTGCGTTCTTCAGGCCGAAAGGCATGACTCAGTAGGCATAGGTCCCCCACTCCGTGATAAAGGCAGTTTTAACCCGATCAGCTATCTTGTTCAGGATTTGGTTGTAGCCCACATAACCATCTCCAAAGCTGTACATCGCGCAATTGGCGGCGCTGTCTATTAACACATCGATATAGGGTAATGGAAAATCATCTTTAGGGTAGGCTTTGTTAAGATCTCGATAATCAACACACACCCTGACCTTTCCGTTCTTCTTTGCTATAGGGACCACATTTGCCAGCCATGTAGGATACTGCACATCCACGAGGAACTTGGCTTCAATCTGCTGTCGAATTTCCTCCTTAACCTTGTCAGCCCATTCCGTCCTCAGCCTTCTCAACTTCTGTTTCACAGGCTTGCAATCTGGGTAAGTTGGGATGGCATGTTCCGCCACATCTCGATCAATTCCTGGCATGTCCTCATAGGTCCAGGCAAAAACTTTTTCATGTTTTCTTATTATTCTCTCAAAATTTTTTCTCTCCTCAGGAGTTATGCTTGATGCTATTAGAATTTCTCTCGGATTTTCCAAGGTTCCAAGATTAAAAGGCATTGTACCAGTGGAGTCAATGTCAAAAATTGATGGAATATGATCATGTTCATGCATGTTGAAATCATTAGAAACATCGCACAAATAAGAGAAATTATTTGTCTTATTAATAATATTATAGTTATCATTTACATCATACAAGAGTTCTGGAATAAAAAGACAGTCTAAACTAGAGTCTTCTTCTGCCACTCCTGAGGTTGATGCTGTTGCGGCTTGCTCACTGGCTTCCTAATTTAGCAGAGGCCCCTCAAGCTCGTCGGAGGAAAACTTCAAATTCTCCATTTTCAGCTCTAATTCTGCTATCTTCTCCTTCCCTTTCAGCTTGGCAGCTATCATCTTTTCAGTAACAACCTCTTCAGGCTCGCATCTGTCCCAAGTGATACTCTGAGTCATGACCTCCTCATCCCAGAAGTCTTCAGCAGTCTTGACAAACCCGATATGCCAGTCATACACATCATTAAAGATCTCGAAGCCAGGGACAATCCTCCGCTCTACCCAGTGCGGCTCATCTTCGCCCGTATATGCACAAACTGAGGATGCCGGTACGAAACTCTCTATTATGTGGGGGATCTTGTCTGTTATCTTCTTCTTGCCGAAGCCACCTCTATGCCCAAGACCTTTCCGGTTCTTTTGCCCTTGAGTGGTGATTGCGGTTTGCAGTCCTTGGGAGTTGCTGCCCAATCCAGCCCCAGGAAGATAATGCATCTTCTTCATCATATTAACCACAGCTGGGCTATCCACTAACCCGTACTCTTCCCTCATCATGGACATGTGGAAGCCACTAAAAGGTTGATTGGCTATTTCCAGCACTGAGACCTGGTTTTCCCTGGCCGCTTTGATAGTCACCACCTCCCCTTCGTAGGCCGTGATAGTCAGATCAGATCCACTGAGCATATCTTCGTTTAAACCAAAAGCTTGCAAAGCTATCAAAGGGCACACATTGATAGAAGACCCGTCGTCCACCGTAACTCAAGCAGTGTGCTTATCGTTAATGTGTGCTTTAATGTACAAGGGTCGGTTGTGGTTGCGGCCTTCAACAGGTAGGTCGGCGTCAGAAAAGACCAATCTCTCCTCGGATCCTCCCTTAATTAAACCCAAAAGTTCTGACGGGGAAATAGTGGTGGCGACTATGGCCTCAACCAAAGCTTCTACTACCTTCTGCCTATGAGAGGGGGATTGCCTCAACAGATCCCATATGGATATTTGAGCTGCAGTTTTCTTCAACTGTCTGACAATCTGATTCTCCTCTGGCTCTTTCTCTGCGGATGGCTGCACTGGCTCAGGTAGCCTCGTAATCTCGGGGATCACCCTTCCACTCCTTGTCACAGCCCCTATCTCTCCTTCGTCTCCATCGGAGCCCCACAAATCAAGGTTTATTCCTTCTTCATCCTCGGCTTCTCCACCGCTTTCACTGCTAGACCAGCAATCAAGGGTCGCCACAACTGCCTTCTCCTCTCTATCCTCGGGATAACCAGCAGTGAACCTCTCTCTCCCATATAGATCTTGTAGCACGTACCACTCTGGCAGGCTAGATTGGATCACAAACACGGGTGGTGGTACGGCATTATAACCGGGCTTCTTCTCGGTTTCTCTCTTCTCAGGGTCAGAGATTTGCTTGCTATCAATCAAGTCTTGGATAGAGTGTCGGAGCGCTTTGCATTTATCTATGATATGGCCTGAGTGCTGGTGGAATGCACAGAATCCGTTATCTTTGTGTCCAGGTTTCCCTTGTGTCAAAGCTGGCCTAGGAGCCAGAGGGTGACATTTTCCCTCCTTCATTAACCTCCTCAAGACCCAGGATAATGGTCTCCCCAAGTTCGAAAACTTCCTCTGGGTGGTTACCTCAGTAGCAGACACTTCACCCATTCTTCTAGTGCTGTTACTGGGACCTGCCGGCCTGCTGGTTCCTTGACCGGGGTTAGCCCTTTTGGCGAAATTGACATTATCAGCTTTTCGAGCTAAGAATTCTCCCTCTGCTTCGATGGCTATATCTTTGAGAGATTCCCAGTCCTTCAACCCCTTCATCCTCAACCCCTCTTTCAAGTACGGGCTTGCGTTCTTAATGAATAGACGAATCTGATCCTGGGTGTCAGGCTTTCGGCGCATCTCTATTACTCGATTCCGCCATCGGGTAAGATAATCATGGAAAGATTCCCCGGTCTTCTGCTGAAGTAGCTCAAGATCTTTCAGAGTCACCACCATTCTGGTGTTACAGTCATACTGCTTCAAAAACTCTTCAGTGAGCAAATCCCAATCTTCTTTAGTGCGGCGGTCAAGGCCATGATACCAGTCTATGGCATGAGAGGTCAGACTCAGACAAAAGTATTCCACTTTCTGCTTCTTGGACAACATGGTCCCCTTCATGACCAGAGAATATTGCTTCACATGTGCGGTCGGGTCAGAAGTACCATCAAACTTCGGCACATCCGGCATTTTGAAGTTATAAGGGATCGGGTCCTCTCCGTCCAACTCCCTATCCTCCGGATTCATCCCATGAGCTCTGCCTATCATACGAGCCATAGCTTCGAACCTTTCTTCCATTTTCTTTAAAATAAAGTCATCAGTTTGAGGCGCCTTCCCCTTCTCAGATGCCATGCTCATCCTATCATCCTCGATATCTCTATCGTCATCAATTCTCAACACTGGCCTTCTTCTCAGCTCTCCCGAGGCCACTGACCTTAACTCTACTGGGGGCGGCCTAACGGGCTCTTCTCGCCTTTCAACTCTTTCTTCCTCAGGCTCATTCTGTCTCACTGGAGGAGGAGGAGGATTCTGTGGAGCATTCCGCTGTGCCAAAACGGTCAACATATTCATCATCCTACCCTCGAATTCTTCAAAACGGCAGCCCACTTCTTCTGAAATTATGGCCCTGGTGGCGTCATCCCCCCTGGGCGAGTTTGCCATCTCAGATACAGTGCGACTAATTTCTGGCAGAATTTTTGAAATGCCCTCTCTACCGGGTAGCTCAAACTCAAGAACTCAGATCAGTCGTCCGGTTGGTGATCTTGTCCACCTGGGCAGATCTATGATGGCTGCAGGGACAAAAAGTTAGGCATAATGCATGAAATGCAGTTATAATGCATGATCGTGATATGCAACACTTACAGAGCACAAGCAAGCAAGTAGGTCCTTCCGCCCTTATTTCTCCCACACACATGGTTGTGCAGTCTCTTTCCTAGGTGGGATTAGCCGAAGGGTCAACAAGGGACCCGATTGGCGCGCATGGTGCGCGACGAAAAACCGCCAGCATGACACTCCTATGCTAATGTACAAGCGGATGGATAATGATCGTCACGTATTTGGACGTTCCATAAATTTTGACATGGCCCTACCGGGGCATGATAGCCTTTGGCTAGGTTACCAAGCGAGACATTTGGATTCACCCAATACATGAGGATCCATACAGCAAGCATGGGATTAGGGTTCATTTCACCTGTGGAAAGTAACTACAGCCATTACATGAGCTTTGGTCAAGGGAGATGTTTCTTTAAGGCTACCAAAGCATGATCCCTGCCGACAGGTCTATCTCATCACGAGCATAGCGACCGATCGGGTCATCATTTTGATATACCATTAAGGTACGTGGCTTGGGCTGGTGATTATCCTTAACACTTCCCCAAATTGAGTGAAAATGAGGAGGTGCTTCAGGAACGCACCGGGGCTAAAAGAGGGACCAAACTAGCATATTCTAAGGCTCTAATGATATGCAAATGCAAATTTGAGAGAAGGTGAATTTATGAATTAAATCTTAATCATAAATGTTAAAAGAGGTATTTTCAAATCGAAATCTCGAACCATAAATGTCCCCAGTGGAGTCGTCACTGTGACGCGCGCCGGATCCCGATGCGCCGCCCTTTCGGACCGCCCGCACATGGGAGATCGGGGCATTTGCGGGTCCGTTGACAGCGTGCGATGAATCGCAAGTGCGTCTATGTTGAGCAACATGGAGGTTTCATGGAGTCGCCACCCAATAGAACATTGGGAAAGTTTCTCTCGCCTCGGAGAGCCTAAGACTGCGCTTGGTATCCATTTTGGGCCAGCCAGAGGGATCATAGAAGGTGAACTCCTCACACTAAGGAGCCTAGGATTAGCGCTAAAGCCTCGTGACTCAAGAAGTATCTTGAAGGATGACCTCTAACCTCTTGAGCCCAAAGACCAGAGCTGGGTCCGGGATTTCTCATCAATTTCTACCTCAATTATTTTATGATCAAATTTTAATATCATTAATTCGCTCTCTCTCCACACTATGCAGTTTGATTAAAAGGCGCATTTATTCACATCTTGAAAGCGGTAAATGATCAAATAGATAATGAAAGCAATAGATTACAATAATACAAGGAGCAAAATACAACTCCCTTCCATAAATGTGCGGATCATACATAAATCGGGGCATTTGCTTATTTTGAGGACTTTGGTCCTCGCATGCATCGTTATTAAAATTGGGGATTTTTGTTCGTAGTGATCTTTATTGGATAAAAATAGGGCGTTGGACCCCCCCTTTTTGCAATTTATACAAATCTCATTTTTATTTGAGTACAAATCATTGGATCATCTTTATATATTAACGAGGTATGAAAAGAGTATATCCATATACATGAAATAATCAATGAATAACAAATAAAGAAAATACTTAAGAGAATTAGGAAAACTAAACCGGATGAAGTCCTCCAAATATGGTAGTCAGCCGCTCAAGCTCGGGATTATCCAAGAGAATCATATACACTCATAGAAAGTTAAAAGATGTTAATATACATAAAATTAACATATAAGAAGTCAAAGGGGCTTAAAAAAATGATTAAAAAATGGAGACATAACCCACCGACGGCCTTCCTAGGTTGACCAACGGGCGTCGGTTAAGGTAAGCGAGATGCCCGTTTGTCACTCAAGGAGGGGAGTCGGTAGGTGGGTGACTGACGGGCGTCGGTGATAAAGATGACCCGTCGGTCACCACTATCTCCGAAAAAACAGAATGGAAAAGAACCTTTTCAAAGTCAAAAAATGGTTTTATCCCAAAAGGGAGATAAGAGAGTCAAAATAAGAGAAAATAAGGACAGATGTTTAAAAATTCTACACAATAGGAAATAAATATGAGATGAAATGGAGAAAGAATCCGGTATATTTACCCTCAGATAATCGCTTTGGGTGAGATTCTTATGTTCATTAGTGCCCCGCGCGTTCCACGAGAAGCAAAAGATGAAGGACCGAAGAAAGAAAATGAACTATTTCTTCTTCAACCCCTCAAAGATCAGTTTTGGAGTCAAAATCTAAAGAAAACTAATTAGTTTTAGTTCCTTTTGATTGATTTGATCCTTGATTCAATAGATTCCCTTAGAAAGTGTGTTTTGTTGGAAGAGAGAGAAAATTTACTTGAAATTGGGCAGAGTTTCCTCCTTTGAAAATTTTTCCAACCCTTTTCAAATGAAAATCTGGAGCATTTATAGCCAGACACGACCGACGGGCGTCGGTGTATAGGGGCGGGCATTGGAAGAATCCTTCTGACATAAGGATTCGTCCGACGGCCCTGCCACATCCACCGATGGGCGTCGGAGCGATTGCGTGCTCCGGGAAATCAGGCGGCGTTCTGATAGGGGCGGTGACTTTCTGACGGGCGTTGGAAAATACCATAAGCCGTCGGTGACTCGGAGCTACGGGCTGACTTCACAGACGGGCTGGCCGTCTGTGGAGGGCAAAAATCATTTTGACTCGAAAAAAAACCTCTATTTTTCTCTCCCTCTGCCCAGGAATGATAAAAACCTCATTTCTCATGGAACGCGGGACTAAGACCTCCAAACCCAGCCTCTCATACAGGCTCGGACACTGATTTCATCATAGGGTAACCTCTGATCCGGACCGCTCCGGGACACGGTGCTTACAGTGGGTTATATTACAAACAGAGATTGTGCATTTCTGATCAAGCTGATTTGAGAAGGAATATTCTGTCAGAAGCTCATCACAGTAGTTTTGCCATGCATCCTGGTAGTAACAAGATGTATCAGGATTTGAGGATGCTTTATTGGTGGCCAGGCATGAAATATGAAGTGATGGAATTTATGGGCAAATATCTGATTTGTCAACAGGTCAAGGCAGAACATCAAGTTCCTTTAGGTTTGCTTCAGCCTATTATCATTCCTGAATGGAAATGGGACAAGGTAAACATGGATTTTATGTTAGGATTTCCTCTCATGAGAAAGAAACATTATGCAGTTTGGGTGATTGTTGACCGACTCACGAAATCAGTTCACTTCCTGCCTATCAGAATGGATTATTGTTATCCAAGCTGGCAGAGTTGTACATTAGTGAGATTGTAAGATTGCATGGAGTTCTTTCCTCCATCATTTCAGACCGTGATCCAAGATTCACTTCTCAGTTTTGGAAGAGGTTACAAGAAGCTTTGGGAACCAGATTGCATTTCAGTACAGTTTTCCATCCTCAGACTGATGGTCAATCTGAGCGTGTAATTTAGATTCTGGAAGATATGTTGAGATGTTGTATACTTGAGTTGGGTAACCGTTGGGAGAGGTACTTGCCTTTAGCAGAATTTGCCTACAACAACAATTATCAGATTAGCATCAAGATGGCTCCCTATGAAGCTTTGTATGGCAGAAAGTGCAGAACTCCTCTTTGTTGGACAGAGCTCAGTGAGAATAAGATTGTGGGCTCAGATCTGATTCGAGAAACTGAAGAAAAGGTTCGAGTGATTAAAGACAGAATGAAAGAAGCCATGGATTGACAGAAGTCTTATGCAGATCTAAAGAGGAAAGATATAGAGTTTCAAGTGGGAGATAAAGTATTTCTGAAAGTTTTTCCATGGAAGAAGATCCTAAGATTTGGAAAGAAAGGCAAACTGAGTCTGAGATTCATTGGCCCGTATGAGATTATTCAGCGGGTTGGACTAGTAGCTTACAGATTGAAGCTTCCACGAGAGTTAGAGAAGATTCATGATGTCTTCCACGTCTCTATGCTACGAAGGTATCGTTCAGACCCCAGTCATGTTATCAAGCCTGAGGAAGTTCTAGTCCATCCAAATAAGACTTATGAGGAATATTCAGTGAAGATTCTGGTTAGAGAAGTGAAGCAGCTCAGAAACAAACAAATTCCACTGGTGAAGATTCTCTAGAATCACCACAATATCGAAGAAGCGACGTGGGAACCCAAAGAGATGATGAGACAATAGTATCCCCAGCTTTTCAGTTCAGGCAAATTTTAAGGACGAAATTTTTAATTGGTAGGGGAGAATTGTAATGGCCCAAAAATAATTATTTTCATGAATAGTAAAAGTGGGCTATAAATAGTAAAAGTGGGCCCCATGAATAGCAATTGTGGGACCATGAATAGTGATATCATCAATGACATCATGATAAATAGTAACTGTGGGACACTGAATAGTAACGTCATCATTGACTGGGTCTCATGAATAGTAACATCATCATTGATTGGGTCCCGTAAATAGTAAATGTTGGTTCAAAAAATATTAACTTTAGGGTAAACAGTACCCGAAAATATTCTATTTCTCCATTAGAAAGCAGATGTTAAATGGAGAATAATGGTATAATGTGGTGCAAAAATGAAGTCAAATAGGCCCCCGAAAGTCAGTTTGAAGTTCCCTTTGGTTTAGTTTGGTTTAACCAAACTTTAACTTAGCTTTGACTGAACTTTCATAAATGGTTAGAGTGGATTAAAAAAGGGCTACTAGGGGAAATTTAAAGGTTGATAATGAGTTTAGAAATTTTTGACAGCATTAGAATTGTATTTTACAGTAAAACCAAACTGAATTGAATCGGACCAGTTTAAGTGAACCATACCCCAACCAGACTCCGATTGAGCTAAAATTTTGCAAGGAGACTATTTTTGATATTTGAAGAAATAAGGAATTATTTTGGAGTTAAAATGAGTTTAGGAACATTCATTTACACCAAAATACTAAAAATGACCCGAAAACTGAATATTGGATCAAACTGGCTCAACCACTTTGGTTGGAGCTGGTTCAGTCCAATTGTCCCCATATAAATACATCATATTTTCTAAAAATCCCATGGATTCCCTTTTGCCAGCTACCCTCCCTCTTCCATCTCTTGGCCGAATTGTTCTTCATGACTTCTCTATAATTTTTCTTTCATCTTTCATCCATTTTACCTCAAAATCAAGCCTCTTTAACATAATTCGGCTCCTTTAGAGTCCATTGGTGGTCTTAGAATTTCATTTGAAGGACTAAAAGTGGGTGAAACCTAGACTTGAAAGTTTAGGCGTAAAATTGAGGTAAGTGATTTAGGCGTTTGTAATTTGGTTTTAAGGTTCCTAAGGGTACTCTAGGATGTGAATAAGATGTTTATGAAGTTTAAATGTTGAAAGGAAGTTTGATTTTAATGAAATCTTCATTTTTTTGTTTTGACATAATTATGTCAACTAGGTGATGGAACTTCTAGACAAGATAAAGGCAAGGAAAAGAATATTTAAGAGGTCTATTCCAAGGATTTGAGGTTTGTGATTGCAAATTCCATGTATTTCCATGGTAAAAGTATGGATTTATGTTATATTTGTGAAGAAAGTATGTGATTTATGCATGTTTAATTAAAAATAACATGATATTCATGCTTAGAGATGTTAAAAATGATGGCATGAATGATTAAAATGAAGAAATAAATTTCTGTGAAAAGTTGCTTCTTTGGCCGAATGGAAACCATGGAATTTTCATGTGTGTTCATGACGTTTTATACATGTTTATGATGGATCTATGGTATTTTTCATGTGAACTAATGAATGGTATGTGTTATAGCATGTGAAAACATCATGACGTATGTGATGTATAAAAGGCCGAATGTATGTCATGTGTAAAGTCATGCTTTTATGTGTTTTTATGGAAATTAGTGGTATGGTGATGTTATAAAACATGTAATTGACCTAAATAAATGATAAAGTTGATAAAAAGAATTAATGGAAATAAATTGTTATGTGGGCCGTATACATGTATGTATGTATGCATGTGTACGATGATGAAATAATGAGTTTACATAGCATATAATGGTGTAATGATGATAATCACATGTGTAATGATGAAATGGTATGAAAAAGAATGAGATATTATGATGATATGCCTTGAAATGTATGTATAGCACATTTATAATGTTGAAAATAAAATAATATTGCCCTATGTAGTGATCTGGTAGTCAAGTTTATTTCAGGATATGTTTGCATGCCATAGGGACATAAGACCGCAGGTGTGAGCACGGCATCTCACTTTTTAATAGGCTAAAGACGGTCCTATTCCACTGTATTGAAATTGTACCGTACTGTATTTAAGGTCAGCGGTGGTCCCACCGGACTCCTCTGATATTTCTGTGAACTTTTGGAGTTCACGTCTCGTTTATCCTGCATTTAGAGTATGCCAGTGTGTTATAGGGGCATAATGGTAAAAATGAGATTAAAATAGTTAAAATGTGATTAAAATAACATTTATGTGGAAAAAGTGCATAAATGGAATTATACAAAAAGTTTGAGGACAAAATGGTAATTTTGTGCATATGTGTGTTAAAGATGGTTAATAAGGGTAAAAATGTAAATAAATGGTTAAATATGAAAATTTGTCACTTTCTAGGGGTAAATATGTAATTTGGCATGATAATGGTAATTGGAGGGCAAAATCGTAATTTAGCATGTTAATTAATGGTAATATTATTGAATTTAAAATGAACTAGTGGCATAATGGTAATATTAGTGAATTTAAAATGAACTAGTGGCATAATGGTAATATTAGTGGTAATATTATTGAATTTAAAATGAACTAGTGGCATAATGGTAATATTAGTGAGTTTAAAATGAACTAATGGCATAAATGTAATTTTGGTGAAGAAAAAAAATGAACTAAGGGCATTTTCGTCATTTTGAAAAAGTTTAAGGGTATAAATGAAATATTATCATAAGTTAAGGATAAAATGGTAAATAAGATTATTTATGTGTATTAATTGTGTAAGTGTCCTAATTATGTGATTTAAAGATAATTAAATATAATAGTGCATGAATAATTGGTAATTAAATTAAATATGTTTAATTATGAATATTTAAATGATATTATTTATTGAATATTATTTATGCATGTGAAATTAGTTTAGTGAAAATTTCTTGAATTGTAATCACCACTGGGCATATTTAATACTCAGCACATAGTTTTATTTGACCGCGTGTAGGTACTCCGTATGTAATACCCCCTACCCATACGTCGGCGAACCCATCCAAATCGGAGTGAGATGCCGTAAGAGCAGGGGTGTCACACCAAATAGATCGATACAAGCAAACATTCTTACATAAAAAACATACGGATATACAGCGGAAATTAAAACTTTTGAGAAACATCATCATGATCATGCATTAATATAACAAAATCATTACAATAATGTTATGATCAAATTGATATTACAAAATAATTACATATCCAAAATATATAATGCGGAAGATTACAAAATTACTGATACAATGAGAGTTCTATAACAAAAAGAATCATCATAAAATACTACAAAATAAGCCCTAACACTAACCCCTCTGTGTTGGCTTGACTGGCGGCGACTCTCCCAGAAATATAACACCTTCCGCACCTGCACGGATAAAACAACGTGCTAAGCGATAATGCTTAGTGGGTAAACACACAACAAAAGAGTGGACGGCCATTCACAATGGTCGTCACAGCATAACACATACGATATGACATATGCGGATAATCATGTCAGATATATGATCATGCTTGCAAAATAAAGACATACATTCAGAAGCTCATAACCACATCCATATACATATTAACTGACTTCTCATACTTATCATTATGCGCATTCGAATATCATATTCTTGCAATCATATCAAAACAGAACAAAACAAAAAGAGCACCTGTTGACTCACAATAGTGGATAACGAGTATACAGTGACGGTAACTTACAGGTACGAATCGAACAGTGACGGTACCTTGCGGGTACGAATCGAAAACCATTGTATTTTATCACATTCAAAACATTTTACAGAGGGGACCTTAAACGAGATCCAAATACATTCAGTGATCGCAAGGATCCAAATGGGGACCTGATCGGGGTCCAAATAGAACAGAGGGCTGCAGCTAAAAGACTCTATTAGGCATGCCTAACTATCCACTAGACTGACTCTTGCAGGTCATGTGTAATCCAAATCATGTTCCAAAACACAGCATATAATTTATCATGGATAACATGTTATTTGTCATGAAGAAATCATGATGTTACACATATAAGCAAAATAATGTAGCACCTGGTAGTGAAAAAGCCAAGAGAAGACATTTAAAACCCATTTTAGAAAAACAGAGTATGTGAGAGAAACAGGGCGTACTGGAGTCACTGTCGCGATCGCAACAGAATGGCCGTGAACATTGCTCACGACTCGTGAGCATGGATCACACCTCGTGAGCATTGCTCACATCTCGTGAGCTTTGCTCACAACACTCACATCTTGTGAGCATTGCTCACAATGCTCACATGTCCTTAGCCTTCAGGCGTGAGAGCTGGAAATTTCGTTCTGTCGCGCTCACGACAGCATCAGGATTTCCATTTCTCAACACCAACGCAAGAACCCCAGAAAATTCAAAACAAAACCATTTTGACCCAAATCAAACTTGAAATCAATCTTACCTTAAAATAGGCCTTCCAAACACCATAACCAACATAAAACAACATATTTCCACAATTAATTACAATCAATTTATCAATTCACAAATCAATATCTCAATAATCGCAAAACCAGAAAATTCTGCAGCAAAGTTCAATCAACTTCACATTTGATTCAATAATTCAATAATTATGCAACCTAACTCATCAAAACTCAAAACCCATATCATATATACCAATATAAGCCTATTTACACATCATAAATTTCCAGAAATTCATGCATATCTCAAAACCCACATATGAACATCAATTCAATGGAAGTTCCTAAACCTGATACTCTTATGCTCCAATCTAATGAGCACCACTTCCCGACGCCTTCTCTTTCCCTTTAGGATCATGAGGAGGCTCAACTAACCAAACAAACCCACAAATCACACAAACAACAAACCCTAGATCAAAATCCAAACTAGAAACGTGAAGAGAAGATGAAGAACAAGATAAAGGAGATGATGAAAATGCAGAAAACTTACCCAAAAGAAGACTAAGAGATGATCAATTCCCACCACACCAACTTGGATCCAAGCTAGGGCTCTTTTGAGAAGAGAAAAGGAAAAAGAAGAGTAGGGAGAAGAGAGAAACGGGAATGAGGAAACAATTATGCTTTTTCCCCTTTTTCTCTTTCTTCCTCTTTTTCTTTTCCTAACCCCAGGCACATGTCATTTCCTCATTAGTGGGATTTGATCACTCACACCCAACCACATGCTCTACAGCACACCCACTAGACCTCCCTCACTAAAACACACCCTACTATCATATGCTCATGCACACACCATTACAACCCAACTTACTCACTTACATCCTACAACCATGTGAGCAAACACACACAAACATAAACCAACTTACATACACTCTAATACCATAAATGCGCCCACACTATATTAAAGCCCATAAACATGCAATTATCCCAAAGTACCCTTATCACATGCCAAAATACATACAATGTACATGCACAAACATGGCTCAAACTTCTAGGGGACAAATGGGGTGTGACACCGTATGATTTTGGAGCAGTACATACCTCACATTTTGGGAGTGGTATCGAAGAATAGTATTTTGGAATATTTAAGTATGTTAAGAAGTTTGGCATGTATATGTCTTATAATATTATTTTTTGGGTTTTGGTCTGTAATAGATTGCTAAAACTATCACTAGTTTATATGTGTTTAGCATTCCTAATAATTGGTAGAAATTTAGTTAATACCATTGGTAAAGTAAAATGTAGATTTGCAACTTAAAAGAAAACTGACCAAATGAATAGTAACTTAGACAGTTATAGGTCAATCACATAATTGATAATGAATTAAAATAAGAATATTAAGTTTGATAATTAATTAATAATTATTAATAGACTTACATAAATTGTCTATTCATACGGTACTGTTCATATGGTACTATTCAAACGGTACAAAAAACATTATCGATTTTAATTAATTGTCTATTTAATAACTTGATTAGTTTAATTAGGTTAACCGGATTACAGTGAAAAGTTATTTAATCGAAATGTAAGGTATTAGAGTATTACATCAGTACTATGGCATCCGGTATCCGTATCACAGACGGGTATAGGGTGTTACACTCCATGAAAGAAGATCCTTTGATTTGGAAAGAAAGGCAAGCTGAGTCCGTGATTCATTGGCCCGTATGAGATTATTCAGTGAGTTGTACCAGTAGCTTCCAGATTAAAGCTTTCATAAGAGTTAGAGAAAATTCATGATGTCTTCCACGTCTCTATGCTTCAAAGGTACCATTTAGACACCAGTTATGTTATCAAGCCTGAGGAAGTTCGAGTCCAGCCAAATATGACTTATGAGGACTATCCAGTGAAGATTCTGGCTAGACAAGTAAAGCAGCTCAGAAGCAAACAAATTCCACTGGTGAAGATTCTCTGGAATCACCACAACTTCGAGGAAGCGACGTAGGAACCCGAAGAGATGATGAGACAATAATATCCCCAGCTTTTCAGTTTAGGTAAATTTCAAGGATGAAATTTTTAATTGGTAGGGGAGAATTGTAATGGCCCAAAAATAATTACTTTCATGAATAGTAAAAGTGCTCCCATAAATAGTAAAAGTGGGCCCATAAATAGCAAAAGTATGTTCCATGAATAGTAATTATGGGACCATGAATAGTAATGTTATCAATGACAGGGTCCCATGAATAGTAATTGTGGGACAATAAATAGTGACATCATCATTGACTGGTCCCGTGAATAGTGACTGTGGGTCCTGTGAATAGTGATTTTAGGGTGAACAGTACCCGAAAATATTTTATTTCACCATTAAAAAGTGGATGTTAAATGGAGGATAATGGTATAATGTGGTGTAAAAATGACGTGAAATAGGCACCCAAAAGTCAGTTTGAAGTTGCCTCTGGTTCGATTCGGTTGATCTATAAAGTATTAACTGAGCTTTGACCGAACATTCATAAATGGTTAGAGTGGGTTAAAAAGATCTACAAGGGGAAGTGTAAAGGTTTAGAATGATTTTAGATATTTTTGACAGCATTAGAATTGTATTTTACGGCAAAATCGAATTGAATTGAATCGGACTGATTTAAGTGAACCAGAGCCCAAATGGACTCCAATTGAGCTAAAATTTTGCAGAAAGACTATTTTTGACATTTTAAGAATGATGGAATTGGTTGAGAGTGAAAATGAGTTCAAGAACATTCATTTACACGAAAACAGTGAAAAATGACCCGAAAACTGAAAATCGGACCAAACTAGCTCTACCACTTTGGTTGGATCTGGATTGGTCCAATTAGAACCATATAAATACATAATATTTTCTAGAAATTCCTTGGATTCCCTTTTTTTAGCAATCCTCTATTACACGCACCGAACCTTAGGCACCCCGAAAGCCCGCTTTTAGGGCGTTCGAGAGAGGTTCATGAAACTTGTAAGAAATTTTACAAGTGCGTCTATTTTGGGCAACCAGGAGCTATCTTGGAGTCACCACCCAATATAATATTGGTAGGTCATCTAGCCTCACTGAGCCTAAGATAGCACATGTGTGCCTATTTGGGCAATCAGAGATATTTTGGACACCTCCTTCCAATAGAACATTGGGAGGATCATCTAATCTCGTGAAGCCTAAGACGATGCATATATGTCTATTTTGGGAAAGCCAAAGATATTTTGGACACCTCTTTCTAATGAAACACTGGAAAGATCATCTAACCCTGTGTAGCTTAAGATAATGCAAATTAGGCCTATTTTGGGCAACAAGAGATATTTTGGAGGCCCCATCCCAATAGAACATTAAGATGGCTCTCTAACCTCATTGAGCCTAAGACCAGAGAAGGTTCGAAACTTCCCATTTATTCATACCTTGGTTAAAGTATAATTGAGTTTTGAATTTTCTTTTTTATCCCATTTCTCATTTAATTTAGTGCAGTTAATTAAATCGTACGTTGGTTATATAAGGAAAGCGGTAAATAAGAGCAAGCTCAAAATAAAGTAAATCAAAAATTACAACAAAACTAGGGGCAAAATACAACTCCCATTTGTAAAGAACATGTGGATCATACATAAATTGGGATATTCGTTAAGAATGAGGACATTGGTCCTCGCATGCCCATTTACAAAAATGACTTAAAGCATCAATTTTGTTTGTTGGGAAAAATAAGACATTGGTCCTCAATTTATTAATGAAAATCCCCATTTAATTACAATAAATATCTAACAATTTTCATGTATTAGCGGAATGAAATAATATTTACAATAACAATGCATAAGATAAAAAGGGGATAAGGTAAAAGAATGAACCCAAGTGAAGATCCTCAGATCTTTGCAGTGTCCTCCATTTAATTTATCCCAAATCCACCAAACAAATCAAGGAAACTCACAAAGATAAGAATGATATTAGTGCCACAATTAGCCCAAAATAATAGACAAAAAATAAATTATGTAAAAGAAACCATGAATAATTATCACAAAAGATAATAGGAAAATAAGTGGTGAAAGAAAGGGAGGAAAGGGAGAAGAAAAGGCCCAGGGACGGCCCATGGCGCGCGAGCGATGGGCGTCCCTTAGCTGACCGACGGGTGGAGGCAGAAACCCTTGACGACCCATCGCTCAGGTGAGCGATGATCGTCGGTGGATCCTCTGCCCGTCGGTCACTCCAGATCCAGAAAAAAATAGCAATTCAAATAGAAAATTGTTTTAATTTAAATTAAATAAGATTTCACATGTAAAATCAGAAAAAAAAACTATTAAACGCGAAGGAAATCGATCCAGAATGTTTACCCTCGGAATATTACCTTTAAAGGTGAATGTCGCATGGTTTCCATTCCTCGAGTTCTACAAGGATTGATCCGTGATGTGTGATTTTTAGAAGATTTTTGGATTACGAATATCATGTTTGGAAAACGAATCAAGAAAAGAAAATTACATTTTTCTTTCTCAACGTTTTGATAGTAGTTTTAAATGCTAAAATGGCTGGATCTGATAGAAATGAATTAATGTCGTTCCCTCAGATTTGCCTAAATTTGAAGAATATTTGATAAAAAATTTCTCGAAAAATGAAAGCAAGAAAACTTTTTGTAGGAGAATTTCTGTAGGAATTGCGAAATATTCTTTTTGGTCAAAGACGCCAACCCCGAACAATGAATCTCCATCCCCTATTTTTAGGTTTAGGAAAATCATTCAAATAATTTCAAATTTTGAATTTAAATTTGAAAAAGATTTCTGAAATCAAAATTAAAACCGAATGATTTGCAGAATATTATCAAAATCAAATCCAAGATTTAAAAATATTTGAAGAGATATAGGGAATATTTAGAAATCTTGAAATATATTTAGAAGATATGAAAGAAATTTGAAAAATCTCGCCCAAATAATTACTGATCAGCGACCGACGGGCGTCGCTGACTGGGGCATCCATGGTCTTTTAGGCAGGCAGCCACCCGCGAGAGACGGCAGCCATTGCTTGTGAGAGACAGGCATTCCTCACACGAGCGACGGGCATCCCCTGACCGACAGCGTACCCGTCGATGGAGCAAAAAACGGTTTTTTTTTTCAAAATTAAACTCCTCCTGACGTCCAGAAATCTCCTATTACTAAGAAAAATCCTCAATCCTTGTAAAACCGAAGGGTAAGAATTCACATCTTTCATCCATTTGCTTGAAGACAGACATTGATCTCTTCATCGGGTAACTCTGATCTAGACTGCTCCCGGACCCGGTGTATACAATTGCCCCTAGTTTTGGGAAAACTAGTAAACTAGTGTCTAGATGAGCCAAAATTCAGAGAGAGAAAAGGAAGAAATGCGTACCTGAGGCAGTCCTTACCTTTTATAGTTTTGTTGAAGCCTGTGACTTGTTGCTACAAAGTAGTAGTGTATTCTACCACGACTCTTTGGCAACTTACCCGATTGCTTCCATCCTGAGGGCCTCGTCTCGGCCTGCTTGGTGACTAGTGTCTTGAGAGGCAGTGTTATCCAACTGCACCCAATCGCGACTTGTTCTATCGTATGCGTCCCACTGGCCTCGTCTCGGCTTGCACGGTGTCTGATTAATGTGAGAGGTAGTGTTATCTAACTACAACTTGGTTGCGATCTGTTGTATCGCGTGTGTTTCGCTGGCCTCGTCTCGGCCTATATGGTGTCTGATTAATGTGAGAGGTAGTGTTATCTAACTACAACCCGGTTGCGATCTGTTCTATCGCATGCATCCCACTGGCCATGTCTCGGCTTGCACGGTGTCTGATTGATGTGAGAGGTAATGTTATCTAACTAGAACTTGGTTGCGACTTATTCTATCGCATGCGTCCCGCTGGCCTCGTCTCAGCTTGCACGATGTCTGATTTATGTGAGAGATAGTGTTATCTAACTACAATTCGGTTGTGATCTATTCTATCATATGCATCCAGCTGGCTTCATCTCGGCTTGCATGGTATCTTATTGATGTGAGAGGTAGTGCTATCTAACTATAACTCGGTTGCGATCTATAAAGTATGACCTTTGATTTGCTTACCACCATCCAGTTAGCAGAGTATGACTGTCAACCATCCTCGGGTTAGCATGATATCATGTTCCTGTGGTTATACAAGATTTTCATTAATTCATTGTGAGTCAATTTATCTTGTAATTTTATAAACAATTTTTATGTTGTCATCTATTCCCTTTTTTTTTCTTACTTATTCGTGTTATCAAACGTTCGAAAAATATAAGTAAGATGTCAGCCACAATGTAAATATACAAAATAAAATATAAATTTTAAAAAATGTAAATGTAAGTTTCCATTAACAAAATACAAATTTTGTACAAATACAATCAAATAGACTCCCTAAACAAGCTAGAGAGGGAAGTAATCCGAGGGCTCCTCTGGGTCCTCCTAGTCATCTGATATGTGCACTGGCTGGCTATGGGACGAGGATACAGATGGTTCGGCTCTGGAGGTAGAAGGCTGACTAGGTGGCATTGAGGGTCTTACCTCTGGCTGGAAGCACGGAGGGACTACAACCGATGTAGACAAGGGCTACCCCCTCGCAGGATCCGTCTGCTGGAACTGTACCAGAACGTACCCATCTAGGAAGGGCTGGGCGAAGACTCCCATGAACCCCAATGTATCTCTAACCACTCCACCTAGCTCCAAGAATGACCTAGATAGCCTTAGGGTCTGATCCCTAGGTGCATCTTTGATGCCCCCGAGCTTAGTTTCTGTTTGCTCTCTAAGCTGTCTGATGGACTCAGAGATAGGTGGTATAGCACCCTTTAGCACCTCTATCCTGAACTTGAGGGCGCTAACAGACTTGTCCACCATCTGAACAGTTGTGTCAACCGTCTGAGCCGCGGCATCATGGGAGGTGCTCAAACCCTATCTCAACTCCTTAATGAGCCTCCCCTAATCCTGAATAACCCTCTCTTGCTAGCTCAGCCGCTCCTGCGTAACTCGGTCTCGCTCCATGAGATGCTCGAGGAGTACTCGGTCTCTCTCTTCCTGTTGATGCTCCATAGAGGTGAGGATGGAGGTCATGGCTGCCATGATATCCAGCTAGGCTGGCTGAGGTGATGGCGATAGTGCGGGAGGTACTGGCTCTGTCATCTACACTGGAGGTGGTGCCGTAGAGGTAGATGCCCCCCGATGCCCTATCCTACTATAAGGATGGAATCTCTCAGTCTCCCGGGGCACTGTCCTCTGTACTCATGCTGGAGGAGGAGGAGTGGGGCTCTGTACTGTCTGTGCTGTAGGAGTTACTAACAGCTCATCCACATTGAACTGTATGCCCATGTCGAAGGGAGTCTGCGGTTGCTCCTCTTCTACTAGCTGCTATGGAGCTTGCCCCTCCTGATACCTCGACTACTGTGGAGGCTGCTCCTTCGCCTAAGGCCCCTCCTCTACTGGCTGGAGCGAAGGGAGGCTGAATGCACGTCTAGTCTCATATATGGAGAGTAGCCGGAACTCCTCAGCCTGACCTGTCACCCGGGCAATCATCCCCATGGTCAGGGCTGCCGGAGCATCCACATAGATACTCTCCTCTAATGCGGGCCCAAAAATCTTTGGAAGAGCTCCCAACCGCAGTAGCAATCTGGTCACCACTGATAACTTTAATTTAGTATTAGTTTTGTTAGTATTTTTGTATGATTTTTGGGTTTTTAGTTGTGTTTATTGTTATGTCATGATTAATTTTGGTTAATTTTGTCAATTGTAGTTAAATCAGATTTTTATGCATTTTGGGGAGCATTTTAATAGAGTTTGAATTGTGATTGTAGGATTTTTTATAGGTACCTCACGGTCACAACCAAATGGTTGTGACCGTGACATATGAATTTATCAAAGGCAGAACTCTAGTCATACTTACCTCATGGTCACAACAAAATGGTTGTGATCGTGACATAGAATTTCATCCAGCAGATTGCAATGAGAAGTAATGAGAGATGTGAATATTGTAGGAGATTATCGGAGAAATGACCCCTACAATAATACATATAATCCGGGTTGGAGGAGTCACCCGAACTTCTCTTGGAAGGATGAAAATCAGATTGCTTCATCTTCCCAACCACAAGTAAGAGCTCCCTTCAACCAAAACATTCATCATAACCACAACCATTCATACTAACCTCAAGCATCCACTCATTTTCAGATCCCATATCAACCACATCACCACCCAGGTCAAGGTTCAAACCAGGCCCAATCTCAAGCTTATCACCCACCTGGATATCAACCGAGACCACCTGTGCAAGAAAAGAAACCTAATCTTGAAGATATGCTGGCTAGCTTCATGAATAGCCAATAACAGTTTCTAAATAGTCAGCAACAATTCATGGCTAACCAAGAAGCGAGGTGGAAGTCAAAAGAAGAGTGGAACCGGAATCAAGACGCTTCCATGAGGAACTTGGAAATGCAATTGGGATAACTTGCAATTTCTATATCTCATAGACAACCAGGAACTTTTCCTTCGAATGTGGACCGGAATCCCAAGGATGAGGCAAAAGCTATCATGTTGAGGAGTGGCAAGGAGGTGGCACAAAGAGAAGAGAAAGATAAAACATCTTGACCATCTTCAAGTAAGGAGGAGCCAATACGGAAGGTAAGTGACTCTAACTCTAGGGTAGAGGTAAATGAGAATGCTCCTATAATTGATAAGGGTAAGAGCCTAGTGAACCCCAAAGTAGAGGCTCTCGATATAAATAGGCTGCCATTTCCTGCTGTAGCTAGGAAAGAAAAGAAAAATGAGTAATTGGCTAGGTTTCTAGAGATGTTAAAGAAACTGCACATTAATTTACTTTTTGCTGAAGCCTTAGCTCACATGCCTAATTATGCAAAATTCATGAAAGAATTATGTTCAAATAAAAAGAAATTAGAAGGGCATGGAGCTGTACAGTTCACAAAAAATTACAGTGCTATAATTATGAAAAAGATTCCTGAAAAACTGGAGGATCCGGGTAGTTTCACATTACCCTATGAAATTGGTGAAATTTTTTATGGAAGTGCTTTGTGTGACCTAGGCGCTAGCATTAATTTGATGCCGTATTCTATATGCAGGAAACTTAATCTCGGAGAGCTCAAGGAGACGAAAATGAGACTCCAACTTGCAGATAGGTCGTTAAGGAGACCCAAGGGGGTGATTGAGGACTTGCTGGTGAAGGTGGGAAATTCATTTTCCCAATGGATTTTGTGGTAATGGAGATGGAAGAAGATCAAATGGTACTACTCATTGTGGGGAGGCCATTTCTGAATATGGCGAAAGCTTTGATTGATTTACATGGTCAAACAGTCACCCTATGGTTCAATAATAAAGAGTTAGTGGTAGACATGAATAAGGCTCAGAAATATCCATTAAGTGATTTGGAGGAGTCAGCCTATTTTGTAGATACAATAAACGAATGTGTAGAGGAAGCTCAAGAGAATGGGTTGCTAGATGATTCATCGAATGTGAGCTTAATGCATTCTTTAGAGGATGAAGAGTTGGATGAGAGAGGGGTAGAAGTGATAGCAGCTGTAGAAAATGGATGTGGAGAAGAGGAAACACAGCGAGAAGAGCTTAATCTGAAAAAGGGGGATTCAAATCCTGAACTTAAACCCCTTCCATCTCACTTAAAATATGTGTTTTTAGAGAATGAGACAAAACCAGTAATTATTTATTCTCTATTGACAGGTTTGGAGGAGAAGATGCTGCTTGAAGTGCTGGAAAGGTACAAGGATGCAATTGGATGGGATATGTCGGACTTAAAGGGCATCGACCCAAGCTACTGCACTCACCGGATCCCGATGGAGGAGGAATGCAAACCAGTAGCTTAGCCCCAAGGAGACTCAACCCAGCGATGCAAGAAGTGGTAAAAAATGAGGTACTTAAACTCCTTGATTCAGGTATTATCTATCCAATCTCTGATAGTAGATGGGTTAGCCTGGTGCAATGTGTTCCTAAGAAAGGGGGGATGACAGTGGTTAAAAATAAGTTAGATGAACTTACTCCGACTCGTACAGTTACGGGTTGGAGAATTTGTATAGACTATAGAAGATTGAATAATGCCACTAGGAAAGATCATTTCCCATTACCATTCATTGATTGGATGCTAGAGAGGTTAGCGGGGAATAGGCTTTATTGCTTTTTAGATGGGTATTCGGGATATTTACAAATCCCCATAGCCCTTGAAGATCAGGAGAAAACAACCTTTACCTGCTGTGATGAGCGCCGAACCTCGGATCGCCCCGAATGCCCGCCTTTAGTGCGATCGAGATGAGGTTCATAAAACTTGTAAGAAATTACAAGTGCATCCATTTTGGGCAACAAGGATGTTTCTTGGAGTCGCCACCCAATAGAACATTGGGAAAGGTCGTCTAGCCTCAGTGAGCCTAAGACAGCGCTGCTATGTCCATTTTGGGCAAGCCAGAGGGGTCTTGGAGGCCCCAACCTAATAGAACATTAGGATAACCCTCTTACCTCGTGGAGCCTAGGACTATGCAAGTTAAAGCCTTTTTACGGGACACAAGAGGTGTCTTGGAAGTCCCATTCCAATAGAACATTGAAATGGTCCTGTCGCCTCGTTGAGCCCAAAGACCAGAGAAAGGTTCGGAACTTCCCATTTATTCATACCTTTGATAAAGTTATAATTAAATTTTGAATTTAGCGTTTCACCCCATTTCTCATTCAATTTTAATGCAATTTAATTAAACCACATGTCAATCACATACAAAAAGCGGTAGATAAAGTAAATAAAAGCGCATGAAAATAAATTACAATAAAACTAGGCACAGAATACAACCCCCATTTGTAAATAAAATACAATTCATACATAAATCGGGCTATTTATTAAAGATGAGGACATTGGTCCTCTCATGCATAATTAAAGAAAATAATTTTAAAGTGACAATTTATTTTTGATGAAAAAGCTAGGACATTGGTCCCATTTTATTAGAAAAATCCAAGTTTAATTAAATCTAAATATTTTTGTGATTTTTTCACTAGCGTGCATAAAAAAATAATTTATTACAAATTATATATTAGAAGTAAAATAAACCCAACATAATAAAAAAATACAAATAACAAATTAAATCCCAAAGGGTATCTTTGAATCTCCATGGGCTCCCACTTGGTATGGAAAATACTCACACATAAAAATAAGTATTGAAAAGAAAAGAAGAAACAAATAAAAGTGAAGTTAGAAATAAAAAATTAATTTAAACATGTAATATAAAAAAACAAAATGAAGCCAATAAGGATGTATCATGTGTGACAAATTAATTAAATGACATAATAAAAATATGCAAATTAACCAATTAACAATTCAACATGCATAAAAAAGTATAAAATAATAACAAAATTTAACATACATAAGAATATAAATAAAAATAAATATAAAATTCAGCATAAAACATAAATGATAATAATGAAATTCAACATGTGTGAAGATATGAATAATAATAAATAAAAATAATAAACAAGAGTAATAAAAATAATACTAATACTAATGATGGTGGTATTTACAATAATAATAAAGTACAATAACAACCAAGGAATATGAACAATCAAATAAACATGTAAGAATAATAAGAAATAAATAAATATAACATGTTAAAACATGATAAATAACAATACCAATAAAAACAATAACAATATATGAACAACAATGAGGATAATGATAATCATAAAAATAGAAACAAAAGATGAATAATCAAATAAAGAGCAAAAGTATAATAATAATAATAATAATAATAATAATAATAATAATAATAATAATAATAATAATAATAATAATAATAATAATAATAGATCTATAATATTGAACAATTAAATAAGAACACAAGAAATGAGAAGTAAAAAAAAAATCATAGATCTAAAAGAATTTACATGATAATTAATTAATTAGAAACAAAAAATGAAATTAAAAGTTAAATTAAAGAATTGAGCCAAGAATGCTTACCCTCAAAATTTATCTTGAAGAAATAAAGGTAGATGATCCAATTTGCTTGTCTTGATTTGTAATAATAAAATTAGAAAATAAAGTATTGAAAATGAATTTTTACTCAAAAGCAAATAATTGATTTATTTGTCTTAAAGTAAAAATTGTTAATTGAAAAGAAAAAAATTTCCAAGAACAAAAATTAATCTTTTTGCCTTAAGAATTAACTTGGAGAGATCCTTTAGAAACTTGAGAGAATTTGTTTTTGAGAGAAGAAAGAAAAAGAAAATAATTTTTCTAAAGAAAATCCCCCCTTAATTCTCTCTCCAAAATTCCTTTTATTCCTCCCCCAAAATTCAGAATTTTTTAATTAAGAAATTAAATTGATTTAATTCCAATAAACACAAAAAACAGCTGAATTTGAAGGGTTTGGAAAATAAAAGGTTTTAGGATTGAATTCTATGAAAAAAATGAAGAAAAAAGCATTAAAAGTGAAGAAAAAAGGCCAAAAACTGGAAAAAATAAAAAACGGGAGAAGAGGGGGCGTCAGGGGCTGAGCGACGCCCGTCGGCGTGCCTGACGGGTGTCACCCGCACGCAGCAGCGCATGCGATGCCCTAGTCGTCGCCCGTCCGTGCGGGCAATGCTCAGCGCGTCGCTCGCACAGCAGAGCGCGTTGGCCAGCGTGTTGCCATACCCGACATTCGCCGAATTTTTATATTTTTTTTTTAAATTTGTGCTAAAATAAAATATTTCAAAACATACCCTTTTGTCTCAAAATAATTTTTTAAAACATTTTTAAAATATATATTTATTTATTTCTAATAAATAAATCCGACAAGGAAATCGTCTCTTCCAACTTTCATTTTGGCCTATAAATCAGCACGCTTAATTTCATCATTGGGTAATCTTGATCTAGGCTACTCGGGACCCGGTATCTACATATCCCCTTACGGCACATTTGTATATAGGAGAATACCCTTTGGATTGTGTAATGCACCAGCTACGTTTCAGCGGTGTATGATGGCAATATTTCATGATTTCTTAGAGATATTTATAGAGGTGTTTATGGATGATTTCACCATTTATGGAGGAGATTTTGAGAGCTGTTTAGAGCATCTTGATTTGGTTCTAGGGAGTTGTGAAAAGACCAACTTAGTATTGAATTAGGAGAAATGTCACTTTATGGTGAGAGAAGGCATTGTGCTTGGTCACAAAATTTCAGAGAAAGGGATAGAGGTTGATAAAGCCAAGGTGGAAGTAATAGAAAAATTACCACCCCCAACAGAAAAATTACCACCCCCAACAAGTGTCAAGGGCATTAGGAGTTTTTTAGGGCATGCAGGGTTTTACCGCCGATTTATAAAAGATTTTTCAAAAATTGCAAAACCATTATCTAATTTACTGATGAAAGATACTCCTTTTGATTTTAATAGTAATTGTATGCTGCCATTTGAAACTTTGAAACAGAGGCTTATTTCAGCCCTGGTGATTATATCTTCGGATTGGAATTTGCCTTTTTAACTAATATGTGATGCTAGTGATTTTGCAGTAGGGGCAGTGCTCGGACAAAGGCGAGAGAAGGTATTTCATGCAGTTTATTATGCGAGTCATACCTTGACGGGAGCCCAGGTTAATTACACCACAAATGAGAAGGAACTTCTTGCAATTGTTTATGCTTTCGAGAAGTTTAGGCCGTATTTGCTAGGTGCAAAAATTGTGGTGTGGTCCGACCATGTAGCCTTGAGGCATCTGTTTGCTAAGAAGGAGTCGAAACGAAGACTGATTAGAGGGGTGGTCCTCTTGCAAGAGTTTGATTTGGAAATTAAAGATAAGAAGGAGGCGGAACACTTTGTGGCGGATCATTTATCGAGATTGGAGAATGATCACATTAAGAAAGGGGAAATTTTAGATTTATTCCCTGATGAGCGTATTTGTACTTTATTTATGTGTGAAATTTATGTACCTTGGTTCGCTAATATAGCCAATTTTCTTGCAGGAGGATTTATGCCAAAGGAATTTACATGGCAGCAGAGGAAAAAGCTGAAGGCGGATGCAAAACATTACATTTTGGATGACCCTTATTTATTTCGCCTGTGTGTTGATCAAGTACTAAGAAGGTGCATCCCAAATGAAGAGAAAGGAGAGATCATTAAAGCTTTTCACAGCGGGGAAGCCGGTGGACATCATGGGCCGAATAGAACGGTATCGAAAATTCTTTCGTCTGGATTTTATTGGCCTACAATGTTTAACAATGTTAAATTATTTGTGCAAACGTGTGATAGATGCCAAAGAGTAGGCAATATTACGAGGAGAGATGAAATGCCCTTAACCAATATGCTTGAGGTAAAGCTGTTTGATTTGTGGGGAATAGACTTTATGGGGCCTTTTTCGGTTTCCTATGGGTTTGAGTATATTTTAGTGGCAGTAGACTATGTGAGCAAATGGGTAGAAGCCATAGCCACTAGAACTTGTGATGCCAAAGTTGTGCTAGACTTTTTGAGGAACAATATATTCACTCGATATGGAACCCTTAGAGCCATTATTAGCGATGGTGGTAAACACTTTGTTAACCACCAATTTAAAGCTTTATTGAAATAATTTGGAGTGAGGCATAAGGTTACTACCCCTTATCATGCTCAAGCTAATGGACAGGTTGAAGTGTCCAACCGAGAATTAAAAGCCATTTTAGAAAAGACGGTCAATTCATCTAGGAAAGATTGGTATCTTAACCTAGATGAAGCTCTATGGGCTTATAGGACAGGATTTAAGACGCCGATAGGGATGTCTCCCGTTAGGTTGGTTTATGGAAAATCCTATCACCTTCCAGTGGAATTGGAGCATAAGGCTTACTGAGCCACAAAATTTTTGAATTTTGACCTTGAAAGTGCAGGAAAGTGTAGGTCCTTGTAGTTGAATGAGCTAGAAGAGCTCCGATTTTGGGCATACGATCATGCTACGAAATACAAGGACAATACCAAGAAGTGGCATGATCGAAAGTTGATGAGGAAGGAATTTGTGCCTGGAATGAAAGTGCTTCTCTATGATAGTAGGTTGCGGTTATTTAACGAAAAGCTGAAATCGCGATGGAAGGGACCCTTTGAAGTTGTGGGAGCTGACAAATTTGGAGTAGTAACATTGAGGCACCCTAGGAGTGAGAACGAGTTCAACGTGAACAGACATCGTGTGAAGCCCTATTTCAAAGCGACATTTGATATGCTTCAGCGATTGTCACCCTCGCGGACCCTTGACGGTATTTAAAAGTCCAGCTGTGGACTTGTTAAATGCATAACTATTTCTCAAACTTTGTTATTTTGTGTTTATTGAATCTTTTTAGGTTGTTAGTCGTGCTTGTTTTTCTCAATTTTTGTGCTTTGTGGTCTTAGTGTAGCTATATTTTTGTTGGAGAAATTTCGAGTTTTTGTAACTTGAAGTTTAGTGAGACTTGTGAAAAAAAAAATTTGCAAATTTGCAGAAGGTCACGGTAGCAACAGATTTTGTTGTCACCATAACCAAAGAAAATTGCATCCTAGATTGTGGTCTGGGACATGTCACGGTGACAATGGAATTGGTTGTGATCGTGACCAAATGGCAATTTACATTCTGTTTTGAAGTGTAATCATGTCACGGTGGCAATGGATTTGGTTGTTACCGTGACCAAAGGTAGAGTTGTATTCTATCTTGCAATTTGGTTATGTCACGGTGGCAATGAAATTCATTGTGACCGTGACATGTTGAAGGATAGATTCTGTTTTGAAATCGTGGTATGTCACGGTGGCAACCGATTTCATTGTCATCGTGACCCTGTGGCGGTTCGATTCTTGATTGAAAATTTTGGGTATGTCACGGTGGCAACCATTTCGTTGTCACCGTGACCCCCACGAAAATCTGTTTTAAACTCTCAGTCTTCCGTGTTTTATTTCTCACTCTACCACACCTTGCACTCTCAAAGTTTGCACTATTCGCTATACTCTGCTATTTTTGTGCTTCGATTCTCCCTTTTAGGCTACGATTTCTGCAAATCTACATCAAGTAAGTAGTTTTTCTCTTTCTTTTTCTTCATTTTTAATTATTTTCCCTCTGCATTTTTCTCTGTTCTTGTTCTTCTCCATTGCTATGCTTTTGATGCTTGAATTTTAAGACCATTTAGTTTTGTCTTCTCATATTGCTCTGAATTCATGTTGTGAGTACTATCAATTCTTACTTCCTTCTCAATTTGCAACTTTGTCATTGGACCCATGAACGTATGTGGAGTAGGAAATTAGGGCATGTTTTGTGCGTTAATTTGGTTGTTGATTTTACTCAAATTCTTGGCTGAAATTGTAAATTGTTAGGCTTTAACTACTTGTTCTACATTTTACTACTTCTAATTTCAGATTTGGGTTGTTGTTAGTGCTTGTGGCTTCCAATTACAGTGAGTTAATTTGCTGCATACCAAGTGTTTGTTAAAATGTTTCAATGACTCTTTTTCCAGAATTGTGCATCTCTTGATAAGGTGGAATGTAGAGTTCACTTTGCCCTTATGTTGAATTGTGCTTATTGCTACCATTGAACATTCTTGACTGCTTTGTGAATTGATGCATCTCTTATAAAATCAAATGGGCATGTGCGAATGATTATGCTTGGTTAGAATAAGCTTGATAACTGATGCTAGATATTTAGAGCCATTGCTATTTTATGCACTTATAATGCTATTGAATTTGGTCATTTGTTTTCATGCAGTGGCTCCTAAGAGAAAGTGTTCACCTCTCGCCTCTAGTTCCTCCAGCCAACCAGCCAGCCAACCCTCTGTTGACATTTCCAAAGTGCCGAGTTGGGTACCAAGCAGCAAGAAGGCGGCTTATGCATTATTCTCCAAATGCTCAAATATTCCGACGACTTATTTGGATTTTGATTTGGTTGGAAAGCTAGGAATACGGAATGAAATTCAATGATTTATTGCAAACATTGGTTGGAGAGGTTATTTACATATAATGAGAAGGTTTATCCCGACTTAACTATAGATTTTGTGGCCACTGTCAGCTGTCGGATCAGCCGAGACCTATCTAGAGATCCTGGAACTGTTTCATTCTTTCTAGAGGGCATAGAGTATGAGATTTCTTTTGTGAGATTCGCAGAGCTACTAGGCTTCCCTCCCTTTACATGGGATTGTTTTGATGATTATGATAAAGATAATGCTTGGGCGTCCATCAGAGATACGGTGACAACCACTACGTATGTGTTAGGAAAGACAAAGGCACACCATCTCAACAGCCATGCCCTGCGAATTATTCATCAATATTTCTCGTTGTCTTTTTTGAGTCATGTGGACTCAGCATGGTAGGTGAACCTACCTAAGGTGTTGTTTTTAGCATGTATGGCAAGGGGAGTGAGGATTAATTGTGCTCCGCATTTATGGCATAAATTGGAGGAAATGCAATGGAACCCAAAGAAGGTAAAGAAGATAGCGCTTGGTGGTTTGGTGACCGTTATTTCTAAGGGTGTACATCACCCATTAAGGAAACCCAAACCGCTACCTTCCATCGCAGTTATTGACAAGAAGATGTTGAAAAATATGAAGGTGATAGTGAATGATGAGACAACTGCAAATGGGTATCGTTTGATTAGTCAAGAGGAGTATCTGCAGCGAGTGAAGAGTGGCTTGGGAGGCTTACCGCGTGAGCAAGAGGAAGATCCTGATGCATCAGCCCCTCCAGCCCCAAAGCATGAGCATTTCTCCTCTCAGCAGTACGCCGCACTGATGGAGCGCATGGAGTCCATCTCCGCAATGCAAGCGGACCTGCAATCCCAAATGGATCAAGTGCTGCTGGGACTTACTTCATTGACTACGCGCTTTGATGCGCAATTTCCTCCACCGCCACCACCAGAGACTTGAGCAGGGAGACCTCCTATCCTATATTTTGATTTTATTTTTGTTTTGTAACTGTTTGACTTGCTGGGGACAGCAAGAATTTGAGTGTGGGGTAGGGGGAGTAATTTTAACATCTTAATTTGTATCTAACAACTTAATATGTTTTATTTATTTTTATTGGCATGTTTTATTTTGTTTAAGTTGTTTGTGTACTTAGTTGTTGTTACCTGAATTTTCCTATCTTAACTTAGTTTGCCTCTAGTTATTTCTGTTTTGAATGGTTTGAACTTTAAGTTGTGAATGGATTATCTTAAAAACTGATTTTAGCAGGAGAGTAGTTGTATATTTTAGTGACAATATCTTCAAGAGGGTCATATATCTTGTAATTTCCTATCCTTTGTGCACTATAGGCTTATTTGCGAAAAACTTGAAAAAATCAGTGTGTGAAAGTTTTTGAGTGAAGAAATTTTAGGATAGTCAAAACCTTCCTCATCACCCTTCGAAACAATATAACAACTCAAGCAGGAGTAGGACATGACCTAGGAAAATTTTTTTTTTTGTAACCACTTTAAATGACTATTGACCTACCTATATGCGTAATTTTGCATTGCTAGCCCAGTTGAGCCGATTTGGTATGCTAAAAGCGTACTATAAAAGTTTTATTGTTACACGCATATTTTATCATTTAACCTAAATGCTTTTGCCTATCCTTTCTAAGAATTGGCCACTCTAGGATTGGGTTGGGGTAGAATTGAAAGTTGAATAAGCGTATTCTCTATTAAAATAGTATGGGTGTGAGAAAAATTGTGAAACTTTGGGGTGTTGCCTAGTATATTGTTAATCTTCCCTTATTGAAGTCCAATTTTGCCCCGTTCACTGAACCGGGGTTACCCACCCGTCCCAGGTAACAACTGGACAGTACTCTGTGCACATATCATAGAGCCTGCGATGATAGCACCATACTCTTTGCCGTATCATGATCATACGGCACTCCCGGCAAAGCAATCATCTTCCAGTGCTGCCTCCTCACAGCCCTCTGGGGAACTATAACATCAGGCCCAAGTGCCAGACCCACAGCCTCGGCGAACCTCTGGCGCATAATGCTATAATGGTAGCCTCGGACTAAAAACTATACAACTCCCTCCTCCGTATCAGATCTCTTCAATCCCCTATAGTGAAACGTGGCTAAGAACTCCCGGATGACCTCGGGATGGGTATGAAAGGATGGCCACAGGAACTCCATCCATCCTGCGGTTGCTACTAGGGTGTCAACCTCCTCCAGCATCCCCATACTCTGCAAGAAGGGTATAGAGACGAAGCAACTAGCTCGAAACAATACACGAGCTAGCGCTCTGAATCTCTTTCTAGTCTTGTCACTCATCCAAAGGGGAGCTTGAGGCTCCGGCTGGTCACGGGGAACGTTATGTCATGGAGGAATCCTAAAAGTCAACGAAAATGTACTAAAAACAATCACGATGGAAGTGCAACAAACGTGCACCTTAGTGTTTGCGATAGTGTGAGGGTCGTTTTGGGGCAAATGGCGCGTAAAACGGGCAAGAAATGAAGAAAAAAATTGAGAAAATGAAGGGGGTGGCATCGGTTAGCAAGAGAAGGAAAAAGATAGAAGAAAAGAAAACTAAAGGACATCGGTTGGCCGAGCCGTATATATATTTGAATGACCGACGGGCTGCCCGTCTGAACACAGAGCGACGGGTAGCCTGTTTGTCGTTTAAAATCCCAAATTCTGCCCCTCATTAATGGCCTAATTAATTTTCTAATTAATTAACTCATTAAATGTTTTTTTTCATGTAAAACTCCCTGAACATTTGCTCCGATTCCCATGTCTAGTGTACACCCCAGTCAAATTGTGAAGATAATAGAAATATGCAAAAATTATTTTATGCGCGTGACATGCATGAAACATGCAGGAAATAAACCTACCCAGTGGTCAACCAAGTTGACTGATGGGCTTCCCATCAAGTAAAAGACAGACGGGCGCCCCGTCGGTCATCTCTTCTTTATAAATACTCCCTTTTCCTTAGATTTTGTGCACTTTCAACACTCCGAGTCTTAGCCTAGGCTTCTTTCTCAGGTTCCTCTCTCTTTTCTTCTTTACTTTCCTTTGCTAGCTTTTATTTCTTAGTTGCAACCCTTAGGAAATGTCTATGTCTGCCATTACTAAAATGCACCGAATCCTGGATAACCCCCAAACCTAGTAAAGCACCACCCTTGCTCCGCTTTCTGGTATGAAATTCCTGAGATGGGTTAGGATAGACTACAACCTCTTTCTGGCTGCAGTCCGCTTCTGGGACACGCATTTTCATGTTTTCAGGTTCACCTATCAGGAACTGTGCCCCCTGCCTGAAGAGTTTGCTGCAATTATTAGGACGTGGCATTCCCCGCTGATTCATACCTGGGATATCGCGTTAGCCTTGAGCATTCCCCCTTTTAATGCTGCCTGGTTGATCCCTCAGGGTTCTATTTTTACGTTAGAGCCCCTGATTGAGGCACTAGAGGATTTCTCTGATGTTCCCCAGTTCCGTACGGGTGTCATCTTCCAATTTTCTCTCATGAGGTATTTGACTATGGCTTCAGAGGAGTTGACCAGTGACCTCGGTCTATTCGGGATAGTGGATGATTTTCATCGTGGCCTAACTCCTTTTGCACTGGTCCTCACGGAGACTATTTTGGGCTTGGATTCTATACGTGCTGAGCCTTCTGCTTTCTTTTCTGGGAGTCCCTTATTACTCTAGGTGTGTCATTATTTTAAAGGTAGTGCGTCCCTTGTGGATTTTCACACAAACTTTTCTCAGCGAGAAATGTGTCCTTTTTGGATTTTCACACAACCCTATTCCTTACTTTTGCCTGGAGTGAATCTAACTCATTCCAGGGGGGTTTACTATTTTATGTTTTTCTTTATTTTTGCCTTGATTTTTTTTCATTCTTTTATTATCTTCTTATTATTATTTTTTTTCATTTTCAGATATGGCTACAAGAAAAACTGAAATTGCTATCAGAACCTCCTTCCAGGGCCGCCCGCTAATACTCTTCAAGGCACTTCCTCGCCCGTCAGCAACTGTATTCATTCATGACTCTAGATGAAAGCATTACCAGACTCAGCAAGGTAATAGATGAGGCTATCAGTTTCATGAATGCTTGGTTTCCCCTCTCCACCGCGATGGTTGACAGTTCTTCAGGGTGTGTTCCCCTGTGTGGGTTTCGCGAAGCTACTTTTTATATCATAGCTCGCTGTGCTCGACAGCTCGGGATGACCCAGGATGTGGTGAGAATCCCTTTGTCTTTCAGAGGCGGGGTTTTGTCTTCAGCCTTTGCCTCCCGGTATCATAACCTCTGGGTTGCACTACCAGTTAAGACTGTCATACCCACGTTCAAAAATCACTCTGTCACTTCTACCAGTGCATACAGGAGATGAGTACTTAGGCCCGTAGCTGATAACAGGACTCGACGACTTAGACACCTGGTCGGCGAGAGTAGTGATAGAGCCTAGTTCAGATTTGCATGCATATTGAACGATGCATTTCTTTTTAAAGATGAACTAGAAAATAATGTAAATGAATAAATTCAGCTTTATTTCATTTTGCAAAATTGTATACATTTCAGTATGATTTCAGTATACATGATCATCATTTAACACTAATTCAAAATGCAAAGCTACATTTATTCTTGGAGCAAATCTCGATAGCATCAAACTCCTGTGACCAACCAACCCTCTCGAGTTTTCTTGATTGGACATTTTCTCTCAAGCCTCTAATTTTTGCCCAGGGTGCCATTTTTCGATTTTTACCCTGATGAGGCGCCCAATTTTAGCAAGGCCGCCTTTTTTCGATTTTCGATCCATAGGGCTTTTATTCTCTTCTTTTGATTTTTAGCCGTGGAACCTCTTGAGTCTATCAAAGTTGATTGTCTCCTTAAACTCATTGCCATCACTATCTTCTATAATCGCCGCCCCTTTCGACAACAGCTTTTTGAGGATGAAAGGACCTTCACATGTTGGTCTGAATTTTCCTCTTATATCTGGCGCTCCCGGTCTCATTTGCTTAAATACCAAATCCCCTTCCTTTAGCGGGTGTTTCTTGACTTTCTTTCCAAATGATCTGGCCAACCTTTTCTGGTAGATCTAATTGTGATAGTAAGCCCTTAACCAACTCTCATCCAACACATTCAAATGTCACAACCGTTGTTGTGCCCACTCAGCCTTCGAAATTTGAGCTTCCATAACTACCCTTAATGACCTGAGTTTAATTTCGACTGGCAGTACTGCTTCTGTCCCATACACTAAAGAATATGGTGTGGCACCTGTAGAAGTTATGACAATCGTTCTATAACCCCAGAGTGCAAAAGGCAACTTTTCTGCCCAATCCCTATAGTTTCGAACCATTTTAGCCAGGATTTTCTTAACGTTCTTGTTGGCGACTTCCACTGCCCCATTGGCCTGAGGACGATACGGAGAAGATTTTTGATGCTCGATGCCGTATCTCTGAAGCAACTTCTTCATTTCAGCCATGAACTAGACCCCATTGTCGGATACCATGTAATGTGGGAGACCGTATCTGCATATCAGGTTCTTTTCAATGAATTTAGCCATATCCCGGGCATCAACTTTCTTGAAAGATTCAGCCTCTACCCATTTGGTAAAATAGTCGATAGCGACTATGATCGGTGGGGCATATTACTCAAATAATGTCTACCCCCCAAGCTGCGAATGGCCATGGTGATGTCAAACTGTGTAGTTTTGAAACCGGCAAGTGCCTCAAATCTGCGTATTGTTGACACAACTAACATTGCTTCACGTACTTTGAGCAGTCCGTGTCCATGGTGAGCTAATAGAACCCACGTCTCATGATCTTCTTGGTTAACATTAAACCATTCATATGGGCCCCACATACACCCTCATGGGTTTCCTCCATTACCTTTTCGGCCTCTTTCTCATCCAGGCACCTTAACTGGATACCGTCGACTTATCGTTTGTACAATACCCCATCTATGCAGATGAACTGAGTGGATAGCTTGCGGATCAACCTTTGGTCTTTCTCGGTAGCTTCTTCTGGGAATACTGCGGTTTCTAAGTAGTTCTTGATATCGTAATACCATGGCTTTCTGTCCGCTACTTCCATTTCCATGACTGGATTGGACTCAAAACTAGGCCTCTCAGAACTAGAAATTAGCACGGGCTTTATGACTATCCCTTCCGAGTTATCCCAAATTGACAATAGGGTTGCAAGTGCATCAGCTAACTGATTCTCGTCTCTTGGAACAAAATAAAAGGTTCATACTTTGAATTGATTGCTCAAATCTTTTAAGTATTTCACATAGGGCACCAGCCGCTTTTCTTTAATGGCCCACTCACCTGGAATCTAATTGATTACCAGTGACGAATCTCTAAACACCTCTACGTTCTTTGCCCCTAAGGCTATCAAGGCTTCTAATCCAAAAGTGCAGGCTTCGTGTTAGGCCTCATTATTGATGGCCTTATATCTTACTTTCTTATCCAATGGGAGTTTTTCATCATCCGGGGTTGTTAGAATAACTCCGACTCCTGCCCCCTTGCTATTTGCAGCCCCATCAAAGTGCAATTGCCAGCCTTGTACTGCGATAACTGTCACATCTTCGTCCGAGAAATTGAACTCGTACGAATCTCCTCGGATCGGGTGTTCAGCTAGAAATTCTGCCACTACGCGCCCCTTAATGGTTTTTCGGGTGATGTACTCAACATCGAATTCTTATAATAGTAATAACCATCTCCCCATTTTACCAAGCAAAGATGGGGCTTCCTGTAGGTATCTAAGAGGATTCTGCTTCGCGACCACCTGTACCGTGTAAGAGTGGAAGTAGTGTCTTAGCTTTTTAGAGGTCCGGATTACTGTGAGGCAAATCTTCTCTACTTATGCGTAGTTGACCTCATAGGAAAGGAATTTGTTACTGAGCTAATAGACTATGAACTCCACCCCAAACTCATCCTCCTAAGCCATCATGGCACCTACAGAGCTATCTTTAACGGCCAAGTACAGAATAAGTGGTTTGACTGGCTGTGGTGGTCTCAGAACCGGTGGATTCAGCAAATATTTCCTAATAGTGTCAAAAGCTCTCTGACAATCCTCATTCAATACTATAGGTTGGTCTTTTCTGAGTAGCTTGAAAATTGGGTCGCAAATTGAAGTAAGCTTGGCGATAAACCTACTGACATACTGCAATTTACCCAAAAAACTTCTGACATCCTTTTCCTTTTGAGTCACCGGCATCTCCCGGATGGCCTTGACCTTGTCCGGGTCAATCTCAATTCCCCTCTGGCTGACCACATGTCCTAACAGTTTCCCTGAGGTGGCGCTGAAGATACATTTCTTGGGGTTCAACCGCAAGTTGTACTTACCGATTCTCTGGAAGAACTTTTCCATAGCCTCAAAGTGACCTTCCCTGGTAGACGACTTGATCATCATATCATCCACGTAAACTTCTACCTCTTTATGGATCAAGTCATCTAGAATCCTTGTTGCCATTCTCTGATAGGTTGTGCCTACGTTTTTCAGACCAAAAGGCATTACCTTTTAAGCTAATGTCCCCCCACTCAGTGATGAAGGCTATTTTGATTCGATCGGCTATTTTGTTGAGGATCTAATTATAGCCTGCATAACCATCCATGAAGCTATACATCATGCAAGTAGCTGCACTATCCACTAACACGTCTATGTGAGTCAATGGAAAGTCTTCCTTTCCACAAGCCTTTTTCAGATCTCGATAGTCCATGCACACCCATACCTTGCCGTGCTTTTTGGCTACTGGGACAACAGTTGCCAATCAGGTTGGGTACTGTACTTCAATCAAGAATTTGGCCTCAATCTACTTATGAATTTCCTCCTTCACTTTGTTCGCCCATTCTGGCCTGAGCCTCCTCAGCTTCTGCTTGACTAGCTTATGGTATGGGTATGTTGGGATGGCATGCTCTACGAGTTCACGATCTACCCCCGACATGTCTTCGTATGTCAAGGCAAAGACATTTTCATGTTTTCTTAAAATTCTCTCAAATATTTCTCGCTCTTCAGGAGTTATGTTAGATGCTATCAAGATTTTTTTTGGGTTTTTCGAAGTTCCAAGATTAAGTGGAGTAGAATCAGTTGAATCAATGTCAAATGAATGGATTATGATCATGATTATGCATATCAAAATCATTAGAAACATCGCACAAGTAAGCAAAATATTTCACTTTATTTATAGAACTAAAAATGTCATTACAATTATCAAAAAGTTTAGGAGCAAAAAGAAAATATAAACTATTTTATTTCTTCTATTCCGCCGGTGCAGACGTTGCAGGTGACGGTTTTGAATCAACTTGGCACTTCGGAGGTACTGAGCGACCCCCTGCATGACTTCACTATCTCCGGTAGCTTCGTCTTCTATCTTCGCTTTTCCTTTTATTTGGGCAGACATCAAATTCTCAGTTATAACCTCTTCGGGCGCTTCGCAGTCCTAGACTGTCTCCTTGGTTATGATTTCTTCATCCCAAAAGCCCTCTGCTGGCTTGATGAATCCAATGTCCCAATGAAAGATATCATTCAAAACCTCGAATCCCGGCACAATCTTCCCATCGACCCACTGAGGCTCTGCTTCCCCAATGTAGGCACACTCTGAAGTTGCTGGCATAAAGCTTTCCCTGATATGGGGGATCTCACCCACTCTCTTCTTGCCCTTCTTCCTGACACCTTCATACCTAAGACCTCTCCTATCCTTCTAGCCCCTGGTAGCAATGGCTGTCGGTGACCCCTGCGAACTCTTGCCTAGACTAACACCAGGGAGGAATGACATTCTCTTCATCATATTTAGCACTTGAGGGCTTCTTTCCATATTTTCTTCCTCGTCTATCACAGCAACATGAAATTCACTGAAAGACTGTCTCGTAATTTCCAATATTGAGACTTGATTCTCCCTTGCAGCCCTTATAGTCATGACTTGAACTTCATGAGGAATCTTAACCATTTGGTGTAGAGTGGAGGGTACCCCTCACAACTTATGGAAGCAAGGCCTTCCCAAAAGGGCTGAGAAGTTGGCGGGAATGGGAAGGACCACGAATTCTACTTTAGTTTCCACTGGCCCTGTCTTGACTACCGTCTTAAATGTCCCAGATGCCTGCCTCCGCGAATTGTCATAATCCGTGATCGTCAGATCAAACTTGACCAGTATATCCTCTATCACTCCAAAAGCTGCTATTTCCACCAGTGGGCATACATTAATCGATGAACCATCATCTACCATGACACATGCCGTGTGCTTCTGATTGATCTGGGCCCGTATGTGCAAGGGGCGGTTGTGATTGCGGCCTTCTGCCGATAGGTTTCCAGTTGTAAACACCACATTTTGCCCGGCTCCCCCCTTTACTACATCCAGCAACTCTATAAGCAAGATGGATGTGGCCACCATAGTCTCACATAAAGCCTCCACCAGCTTCTATCTATGAGATGGAGACTGCCTTAATAGATCCCATATCGAGATTTGAGCCACCTTCTTTTTTAGCTTCCTCATTATCGGATCGTCTTTCGGCTCTTTTCCTTTTTGGCCTATCTCTGGATCTTGTGGCCTGTAAACTTCTAGAGCTACCATTTCACTCCGGGTCACTACTCCAACCTTTTTCTTCTTCGTTTTCTCCTCTTCCTCCTCCGAACCCCACGGGTCGGGAAGTCCTTCAATTTAGAATTATCATCTTCATCTCCACTTTCATCCGTGGACCACCAATCGATCATTGCCACGGGAAGCCCTTCTTCACTTACCTCATGGAGGCGCGTGATAGCAGTGTTGGCATCAATGCCGTACAAATCTCTCAACACAAACCATTCGGGCAGACTGGACCCGATCATGAACACAAGTGGGGGCACATTGTTATACCTGGACTTCTTCTGATTCCCTCTTTTCTTTGGATATGTGATCTGTTTAGAGTCAATCAGATCCTGGATTGCGTGCCTTAGAGCTTTACACTCATTAGTTACGTGCCCGGTATGCTCATGATATGCACAATATTTATTATCCTTGTGTCACACCCATTTTTCCCTAGAAGTTTGAGCCATGTTTATGCATGTGAATTAAGTGTGTTTTGGCATGTGATAAGGGTATTTTGTGTATAATGCATGTTTGTGGGTTTTGCTAGTGTGTGGGTGCATGTACGGTGCTAGGGTGTGAGTTAGTTGGGTTGTATTTGGGTGTGTTGCTCACATGTTTGTAGGGTGTGAGTGAGTGAGTTATGTTTGTGTGTTGTACTCACACATTTGTAGGATGTTTTTAGTTGGGAGAGTCTTGTGTGTGTTTGATGTGTGCTTGTTGGGTGTGAGCGATCAAGATCCACCACTAGGAAGAGGACACATGTCTAGGGTTGGGAAAAGAAAAAGAAAAAGAAAGGAAAAAGGGGAAAGGGGCAGATTTCCTTTCATTTTTCCCATTTCCCTCTTCCCCTCACTCTTCTTCTTCCTTTTCACTTCTCAAAAGAACCCTAGCTTGGATCCAAGTTGGTGTGGTGGGAATTGATCATCTTTTGGGTAACTTTTCTGCATTTCCTTCATCTCCTTCATCTTGTTCTTCTTCTTCTTCATATTTTGGTTTGGGGTTTTAATCTAGGGTTTATTGTTTGTGTGATTTGTGGGTTGTTGTTTAGTGGAGCCTCCTTATGATCGTAAAGGCAAGGAGAAGGCTAGTATTAGTGGCACCAAGTGATTTGGAGCTTAGAAGATTCAGGTTTGGGAGTTTTTATGATTTTTGCATTTTTGTGATTTTTGCTCTTTGGATGAATTTCTGGAAATTTAAGGTCTCTTGGCATTTATAGTAGTTGATATGTTATGGGTTTTGATTTAGATGTGTTAAGGAACCATGAATGAGAGTTATTGAACCCAATTGTGCATTTGATTGAGATGGTGAATGAATAGTGCTAAGTTTTGATTTGTGTAAATTGATATTGTTCTTAACATGATTTAATTGAAATTCTTGGCATAAATGTTGTATTATATGTTAGAAATGATGGTTTGGTTGTTGGAATTGAGGTAAGTGGAAGTTTGAATTGAGTATGTGTGATTAGGTGTTCAAAAAATGGGATTTTCTGTAGATTTCTCGTGTAAGGGCTGGAAACCCGACCTTGTCGTGAGTGTGACATTATCGCGACCTTGCGATAGAGCCCGGTGATAGCAGCCCTTACATGCCTCTGAGTCCTCTGTCGAGCGGCGTGCCTACTCGCCGAGCCGTGCAGCGGAGCCTCTGTCACGAGCGTGACAGAGCGCTCGGCTGCCGAGCTATTTTGGGCGATGCTCTGTCACGAGCGTGATAGATCGGACTGGCAGCTCACTGTCGCGAGCGCGACAGCGAGTTGTATTTAATCCCCTATGAGCTTGCGACGAACGCCGTGGTCGCAACCCGAGTAAGTCGTCTCTGTCGCGAGCGCGACAGTTATCACGAGCGATACAGTGACCTCTCCTTGCCCTATTTTTTGGCTTTGTCTTCTCTTCTAAAATGAATTTCAAATGGTTTCTTCATGAACTCTTACATCTATATGCTTTGTAATATGCTTGTTTACATGTTCCATTTTATGAATCTTTTATGATAAATGAAATGCTATGATTTGGAACCTGAAATGGATTACGCATGACCTGCGAGAGTCAGTCTAGTGGATAGTTAGGCATGCCTAATAGAGTCTTTTAGCGGCAGCCTTAGTTCCGTTTGGACCCCGATCAGGTCACCGTTTAGTTCCTCGCGAACCTTTATGAATTTTGGATCTTGTTTAATGTCCCTCCGAAAACTTGTTTTGAATGTGATAAAATAAAATGGTTTCTCGATTTTTACTCGTAAGGTACTGTCTGTATTCGATTCTTACCCGTAAGGTACTGTCTGTATTCTCGTTATCCACTATTATGAGTTAGCATGTGTTCTAGTTGCCTTGGTTTGCTTCAATATGATTATCAGAATGTGATATCTCTATTTTGAAATGATTACAAGATTTTGATATCCGAATGAATATGATGATACGTATGAGCTTTCAGTTAAAATGCATATGAATGTGGATTTGAGCAACTGAATGAATGTGTTTGAATTGCTAGCATGGTTATATATCTGACATGGTTATCTGCTTATGTTATATCGTATGTGTTATGCTTTGATGACCATTGTGAATGGCCATCCACTCTTTTGTTGTGTGTTCCCCACTAAGCGTTATCGCTTACCACGGTGTTTCATCCTTGCAGGTGCGGAAGGCACGCCAGTCAAGCCAACACAGAGGGTTTAGGGTTAGGGCTTTATTTTTGTAGCCTGTTAATGATTCTTTTTGTAATAGAACTCTCATTGTATCTGTAATTTTGTAAGCTTCTGCCCTGTATATTTTGGATATGTAATCATTTTTGTAATATCAGTTTGATCAGAACATTATTGTAATGAATGTTATTATAGTAATGCATGATCATGATGATGTTTCTCTAAAGTTTTAATTTTCGTTGTATTTCTGTATGCTTTTAATGTATGAATGTATGCTTTGTATCGATCTATCTGGCGTGACACCCCTGCTTCTACGGCATCTCACTCCTATCCGAATGGGTTCGCCTACGTATGGGTAGGGGGCGTTAAATTTTTTGGTATTAGAGCCTAGGTTTAGGCTTTTCTGGGTGTTTTGTTGTCATTATTGTGTATAGATGTGTATATGTCTAGGACCACAGGTTGTACTTACCGATCCTCTGAAAGAACATTTCTAGAGCGTCAAAGTGACCTTCCCTAGTGGCTAACTTGATCATCATATCATCCACGTAAACTTCTACCTCCTTGTGGATCAGGTCATCTAGGATCCTTGTTGCCATTCTCTGATAGGTTGCATGTAACAACCCAAAAAGGTCCTGGTCGGAATCCGTGTGTTAAGTAGGTTAAGTAAAGGTATTTTTGTAATTTGAGCAAGAGAAAAATTTGGATAATAAGGAATTAGTTGTTAAGGAATTAATTAATTAAGTAATAAGTTAAGTGAAGGAAATGTTATGGTGCGCTTGTAGTGTATGGGAGTAGGATATAAGTGGACTTAGAGTTTTTATTGAGTGGTTTCTTGTGTTTAGTGCCTTGGATGATGAGTGAGTTATAAGAAATAATAAGGTGTGAGTTGAGTATGGTGCATGGGAGATATTTGTGTAAGAGAAGCTTGTGGGTGTTTAGTGTATGGTGCCAAGAGTGATTAAGTCAAGATAGTGGACTGTTTGATTCTCTAAGATTGTGACAAGTGGCAAGGGTAGGTGAGCATTAATGGTAAAGTAGGAGAGAGGGAAGGGAGGGGCAGAATTTTGCCTAGCTTCCCGTGGAAGCTAGTTCACTCTCTCCTTTCTTCTTCTTTTCCGTCCTCCCTCTCTCTTGCTACCAATTTCTGCTCTCAAACTTTCCCTCTTGTGTTTTCTTGGAGTTTTGAGCTTAGTTCTTGAAGGATTGTAAGAGGTAAGTGGTTGGGTTTTCTTTGGGGTTTTTCTCTTCTTCTCCTTCTTCGGTTTTGACTGGGTTTTTACAAGGTTTTATTCTTGGGTTTGATTTGAGTGAGTTTTGATTGGGTTTGTGCAAGAAACAGAAGCTAGAAGAAAGAGCAAGGGAAAAGAGAAAGCGGACTCGTGAGGGGCTCGGTTTGAAGCTGCGATTTCCAGGTTTGGGAGCCTAATTTGAGTGTGTTTGGGAGCTGCATTTTTTAGTGTGCATATGTGTTTGTGGATTACGTTTTTCCCCTAATTTCCTCCTTGGATCAATTCTATTTTTGTGATTGCATGTCACTTGTAATCTGGAGTGTTTTGTTAGATGAATGCATGTTTAAATTAAGTAGTGATTTATAGTGAAATGTTAGTGATATAGTGAGGATAGTATGTGTTTTTGGAACTTGAGCATGTTATGTTAATGAATCTTGAGTTTGGTTGTGAGTGAATCTAGGAACAATTGACGTTTGATTATTGTATAAATTGTGTTTATGTGGCTTGAGAATTATGTTGTGATGTGCTAGAGGCTTGAGGTAAGTGTTTGTGTATGTTTGTTTGCATGTATGAAGAGTTGTATGTGAAAGAGTAGGAAAAGTGCAGATTTTGGGCGAATCTGGGCTCTGTCGCGAGCGCGACAGAGTGCGGATTTGGCCCCTTGTTCATGAAGAGCGATCTGTCGCGATCACGACGCTGTCACGACCGCGATAGAGAGCTCGGTAGCCAAGTCCACCGCGCGAGCATGCTGCCATGCGTGCGCGCGAGGAGGAAGGAACTGGTCTCTGTCGCGACCGCGACAGAGCTCGGTTGCGCGAATTTGCCTAGTGGGCTTCGTCGCGAGCAGGCCTTCTGGCGCGAGCTCGCGAGGAGGTGCCCTGTGCTCTGTCGCGAGCATGACTCTGTCACGAGCGTGACACTGTCGCGATCGCAACAGAGGCCCTTCCTGGTTGCCCTATTTTCTGAATGTGCTTCTTTTGTTCCACTTTGCACGGTTTCTCACTATTGCATGAAATATGGTTGTGCTTATGACTCGTGATATCATTGTACTAGTGTCTTAGTTATGAATTTATTTGATGTTTGAGTCTTGAGTTGAATCTTGTTTTGATTGTGTATTGTCATGTGAGTGAATGAGTTGTCGAGCCTAAAGTGTCAAGGTACTAGATGATTAAGCATGCTTAAGAAGGGTTAGTGAGTGCAGCTGCCCGTGTCCTCCCCGTTTAGGCGAAGCGGCCGACCTCCGAGATGGTCATCTTCCGTGTAGTGATGAAATATTTTGAGACTCCGGTCTCCCGCGCTACCTTCGGGTATTAAACTGTTTTTAAGGCTTCGGTCTCCCGTGTAATGTTCCCGTATCCTCCACCATTGAATTAAGGCTATCGTGTTATGTGTCTAGTGTGTGATTAGTAAAGTGTTCTGATTATTGCATGAATCTAATATGATCATTGCTTCATGTTTTTTGTTTCAATTCTGATATGCATATAGTGACTCTTGAACTGTATATATATTTCTGCCCTCTAATGTTTAGTGAATTCTGTGTGATAATGTGAATATCTTGCTTAGTGCTCTGTTATGTTTGTTCCTCCCCACTAAGCGTTATCGCTTAGCATGGGTTTTTTTGTCCCGTGTAGGTGGCAGGTTTTGGAAGTTTGCTCGTGTTGCGCATCTGCAAGTCGGCCACATAGGAGTAGAGTTATATTTTTGTTATCTCCTCCTGTAATTCTTTTTGTATGTAATATTTTTGTATAGTGGCTTTTGTAACATTTTGTTAGGGAATGATGTAATCTTTTGGGTTTGTATTTAACTCTATATTTTGATTATATAAGATTTATGTCCTGCCTTTATTAATGTTTTTAGTGAATGCTTCCGCTTAGCACATGTATGTATGTTGTGAGTGAGCATCGGGTGGCGCGTTCGCCGGCGCCCTTCCAACAGGGGCGGCGGCAAGGGGGCGTTACATTGCACCTGCGTTCTTCAAACCGAATGGCATTACCGTGTAAGCAAACATCCCCCACTAAGTGATAAAGGCTGTTTTGATCCGACGGCTATTTTGTTGAGGATCTAGTTATAGCCTGCATAACCATCCACAAAGCTATACATCATGCAAGCGGCTGCGCTATCCACCAACACATCTATGTGAGGCAATGGAAAGTCATCTTTTGGATAGGCCTTGTTCAGATCTCAATAGTCCACGTACACACGTACCTTGCCATTCTTCTTAGCTACCGGGATAACATTGGCCAACCAGGTTGGGTATTATACTTCAATCAAGAATTTGGCCTCAATCTGCTTATGAATTTCTTCTTTTACCTTATCTGCCCATTCTGGCCTGAGCCTCCTAAGCTTCTGCTTGATAGGCTTATGGTCTGGGCATGTTGGAATGGTGTGCTCTGCAATTTCACGGTCTACCCCCGCCATATCTCCGTAGGTCCAGGCAAAGACTTTTTCATGTTTCCTTAAGATTTTCTCAAATTTTCCTCGCTCTTCAGGAGTTACGTTATATGTTATCAAAATTTCTTTTGGGTTTTCCGAAGTTCCATGATTAAATAGAGTAGCTTCAGTTGAATCAATGTTAAATATGAATGGATTATAATCATGATTATGCATATTGAAATCATTAGAAACATCGCACAAGTAAGCAAAATTGTTCACTTTATTAATAGAACTGTAAACGTTATCAACATTATTAAAAAGTTCATGAGTAAAAAGAAAATCTAAACTATTCTTTTCCTCTTCTTTCGCCTGTACAGATGTTGCAGCTGATGGTTGTGAGTCAAATTGGCACTTCGTCTACCCCTGTATGGCTTCACTCTGACCCTCTGTGGCTTCGTCTACCATCTTTGCTGTAACACCCCGAAATAGCCCTAGAAGAATTATAGAATTTTGGTTCAAGAAAGATTAGTGTTGTGCATGTGAGTCCTGTCGCGAGCGCGGCAAGCGTCATGGGCGCAACAGAACCACTTCAGTGATAGGGTAATTAAATTGGCATTTTTAATTGTGGCTTTGTAGGGAAGTGACAAGTGGCAATAGGTTAACCCATGGTAAGAGTGATTAAGAGTTAAAGAAAGGAGATTAGGATTAATTAAAAGGGAATAAGAAGATAACTATGCATTTAAGTGGTAGATGACATTTATTACTATAGTTAATTGTGGGATTGACTTAGACTATCTGCTTCTTTCCTCTTCTTTCACGTTGGTTTCTTTCTTTTCCTTTGCCTTGCTCTTTCTTTCGTTCCTTCTTCTTCTTCTTTACACTGTTTTGAGTGATTCATTTGGTTTGGCTTTAAGAGGGGCTAGTAGAGCTTGATTAGGTCTCCTAAGAATGTAAGTAATGCTCTTCAGTTAGTATTGGTCTTCTTCTTTTATTTTATTTCTGTTTTTGATTTAAAATAACAGAGAAGAGTAACTTTGGTATTTTGAATGGTTTGTGTATGGAAGCTGTGGACAAGAGGCCCAATAAAGGCAAAGAGAAGGTCGGAGCCGAGTAGAGAGCGCGGTTCAACGTCCTAGAGGTAGGGATCGTGTGCGGTTTTCCTATTTTGCATGTGTTGTGACTTTGAATGTTTTAATAGAGACTTAGTTGTATAAAGAAATGTACTGGAAGCTTAAATTAGCTCAATTGCCTTTTAAGTGTGTGAAATCATTGTGATTGCTTGTAGTGTCTTAATGTCTAAAGTGATTGTGTAATTTGAGCGAAAAACCTAGTTATGAGTATGATTTATAGGGCAATTACATGTTAAAAGAGGAGTGGTTGCATGTGAAAATAAAAGAGTTGGTATGGGTTTTGTTTGAGTTTAACTGTGTGTGGTTTTTACCTTTGGAATTGGGGATTACGCTTCTGTCGCGAGCGCGACACAAGTAGCGATCGCGACAGAATCGCGTCTTTCATTTTCGTAAGAAGCGAGTTGGAAATTTGATTTTCAGAGTTGTGAGGAGAGAGTCACGAGACGTGAGGGTAGGTCACGACTCGTGACCCTTGGGCGAGCCTTGTCGCGAGGCGTGAGATGGCATCACGTCTCGCAATGTTTCTCCGTTGTTGTGAGAGTTCCGTCACGAGACGTGACGAGCAGTCATGCCGCGTGACCTTCCACCGGCGAGGCATGAGATGGCATCATGACCCGTGATGTCCTCTCTCTGTTGTGAGGATCCTGTCACGAGACGTGATGGGCAGTCACGACTCGTAACCCCTTCCTTCTTGGTGGGCGTGAAGCGAAGCAGATCGTCACGAGCCGCAATCGCGTGTGCACCTCGTGACGGCCATGTTTCCTTAAGCTACTGTCGCGAGCGCGACACAAGTCGCGATCGCGATAGTGAGTTGTTTTCCGCCTGTTTTGTCTTGTTTTTGTCTTTTGCTCCTGTTTTGAGTTATTAAAGGTCTAAATGGGTCTTGCATGTTATCATTTAGCCTGTGTTTGGTTTAATTTATCTTTTAAACCTCTTACATGATTAGTAATAATTAAATGTACATGATTAGTAAAAGTTATACATCAATTAAATGTACTTGAATTACAGTAGATGAGTTGGTATTCGTGTACAGTATATGAGTTGTTATTGAGCCTGATTACCGTTATAGTGGATAGATAAGCATGCTTATAAAGGGCTAGAGTGCAGCTGCTAGAGTTGGCCTTAATTGTGCCCAGAGTTCGGAATACCTCGTGTATTCCATAGAGTTTGAGTTAATTCTCCACATGTAAGATACTGTAAACAGTATCCAGAGTTACCCGTATCCACCATGAAAGGAATTCAGGCTTATTGTTATTGCTAGTGTATAGTGAACACGAAAAGATTGTATATAGTGTTACGAATAAAAGTAAAAGTATATGAGAATAATGAAACGTAATAGTTGTGTATACAAGTATATGTTTATATGAATTGGAATACATGATTTATATGAGTGTGAAAATATATGTATGAGTTGTTTGAGCAGCGCATGTGACATGTATATTTTATTGCTGACTTTGAAAGAAGTCCTTTGCATTATTTTCATCCCCACTAAGCGTTATCGCTTAACACGGATGTTTATTTCCGTGTAGGTTGACAGGTTCAGACCAGTGAAAGCGTTCATCTGCAAGTGAGGGCCACTAGGAGCTTTTTGTTATTCCCTTTTTGTATAAGATAAAGTTAGAGTTGGTGATGTTTTGAGTAACATCATTATGTATAAAGAGTATAGTCGTTACATGTAATCGTTAAAAGTATATGTATATGAATCAAAAAAATGAATATGTAACAAGTATAAAGCTTTTGTATTATGTACAGTTTATATATATGTTATAAGAGCTCTTTTCTTTTTGTTTGGGCCCAACTTATTTCTAATTGTTTGTTACTATCGCTTCCGCTAATGCATGTACATGTATACGTATATGTCCGCGTAGCGCCCCGATATTCCTCACCGGGGGTATTCGGGGTGTTACATTTGCTTTCCCTTTTACCCAGGCAGACACCAACCTCTCAGTAATGACCTCTCCGGGTGCTTCGCGGTCCTAGACTATCTCCTTGGTCATAATTTCCTGATCCAAAAAGCCCTCTGCTAGCTTGATCAATCCAATATCCTAATCGAAGACATCATTGAAGACCTCAAATCCCGGCACAATCTTCCTATCGACCCACTGAGGCTCTGCTTCCCCTGTGTAGGCACACACTGAAGTTGCTGGCATAAAGCTTTCCCTGATATGGGGGATCTCATCAACTGTCTTCTTGCCCTTCCTTATAATGCCTTCATACCCAAGACCTCTCCTATCCTTCTGGCCTCTAGTAGCAATGGCTGTTGGTGACCCCTGCGAACTCTTGCTTAGACCCGGACCAAGGAAGAATGACATTCTCTTCATCATATTTAGCACCTGCGGGCTTCCTTCCATATGTTTCTCTTCGTCTATCATAGCAACGTGAAACCCACTAAAAGGCTATCTCGCAATTTCCAATATTGAGACCTGATTCTCCCTTGCGGCCCTTATAGTCACGACTTGACCCTCATGAGGAATCTTAACCATTTGGTGTAGAGTGGAGGGCACCCCTCTTAGCTTATGAAACCAATGCCTACCTAAGAGGGCTGAGAAGTTGGCAGGAATGGGTAAGACCACAAATTCTACTTTAGCTTCCACTGGCCCCATCTTGACTACCATCTTGAATGTCCCAGACGCCTTTCTCCATGAGTTGTCATAGGTTGTGATCGTTAGATCAGACTTAGCCAGCATATCCTCAGTCACACTAAAAGCTGCCATCACCACTAAGGGGCATAAATTAATTGACGAGCCATCGTCCACCATGACACACACCGTATGCTTTTGATTGATCTGAGCCTATATGTACAAGGGGCAATTATGATTGCGGCCTTTTGCCGACTGGTCAAAACTTGTAAATACCACAGTTTCCCTGGCTCCCCCCTTTACTACCTCTAGCAACTCTTTAGGTGAGATAGTTGTGGCCACCATAGTCTCACATAAAGTGTCCACTAACTTTTGCCTGTGAGATAGAGACTACCTCAATAGATCCCATATCGAAATTTGAGCGGCGTCTTTTTCAGCTGCCTCATTTTTAGATCGTCTTTCGGCTCTTTTTCTGTATGACCTGTCTCTGGATCTTGTGGCCTATCAAATTCTGGAGCTGCCCTTCCACTTCGAGTCACTGCTCCAACCTTCTTCTTTTCATTCTTCTCTTTTTCCTCCTCCGAACCCCATGGGTTGGGAAACGGTTCAACTTTAGATTAATCATTTTCATCTCCACTTTCATCAGTGGACCAACAATCGATCACTGCCACAGAAAGCCCTTCTTCACTTACCTCATAGAGGTGTGTGATAGCAGTGTTGGCATCGACGCCGTACAAATCTCTCAACACAAACTATTCGGCAAACTGGACTCGATTATAAACACAGGCGGGGGCATATTATTATACTTGAACTTCTTTTGATTCTCTCTTTTCTCGGGATCTGTGATCTGCTTGGAATCAATCAGATCCTGAATTGCATATCTCAATGCTTTACGTTCGTCAGTTGTGTGTCTAGTATGCTGATGGTATGTGCAGTATTCATTATTTTTGTGCCCTAGAAAACCGTAAGTCCTAGCCGGTCGGGGTGGTAAAGGCTCCAGTTTCCCTTCCTTTATCAGCCTTCTGAGCACCCATAAGAAAGACCTCCCTAAATTGGAAAAATGCCTCAGAGTAGTGTTAGTAACTAAAACCTCAGTCGTCTTCCTCGTGCCACTGTTGGAGCTTGCTGACTTACTTGCCCTCTAACTAGCACTGCCTTTCTTTGCATAACTCTCATTATTTGCACTTCTCGAGAGGTACTCTCCCTCTGCCCCAGTAGCGATATCCTTTAAAGATTCCCAGTCTCTCAAACCCTTCATTTTCAGTCCGTCCCTTAGATATGGGCTAGCATTTTTTATGAACGGCCTGATCTGATCTTAAGTATCTGGCTTTCTTTTCATTTCCATTACCCGGTTTCTCCATCGGGTCAGATACTCATGGAAAGAGTCGCCAGACTTCTGCTGTAGCAACTCCAAGTCTTCCAGGGTTACCTCTATTCTTGTGCTAAAATCATTTTGCCTCAAAAACTCCTCCGTCAATAAGTCCCAATGCTCCTTGGTCCTCTGGTCTAGACCATGATACCAATCTACTGCTGGGCCGGTTAAGCTCAGATAGAAGTATTCAATTTTTTACCTCTTTATTAAAGTAGTACCCTTCATTACCAGCGAGTACTGCTTTATATGGGTGGTAGGATCAGAAGTACCATCAAATTTTGGGACATCCGGCATTTTAAAGTTCATGGGGATCAAATCTTCTCCCTCTAGCTCCTTATCTTTGGGGTTCATCCCCTGCCCCCTTGCCAGCATCCTTGTCATCGCCTCAAATTTTTCTTCCATCTTCTTTCAGATGGCTTCCTCTATCTGGGGTGCCTTCCCTCTGAGCGATATGCACTCTTTATAATCATCCTCATCCTCTAACTCCTCCATCCTATGGGCAGGCCTCCTTCTCTATCCTGCTAATACATTGGCCCTTAGGTCTACTAGTGGTGGGTGAACCTCTTCTTGTGGGTCTTCTTTGACTTCCTCCTGTTCATTTTATCTCATAGGAGGAACTGGGTTCTGTGGTGCAGCAAGCTGGGCCATATTTACCATCATGGCCATCATCCAATTTTCAAACTCTTCAAACCTTTGGCCTACTTCTTCTGCTATCATGGCCCTGGTAGCGTCTACCCCTCTTGGTGAATTAGCCATCTCACTGTGTAGGGAGAACTAGGATGATGTAGCGTGACTGGTTTCTAAAATTATGTCCGAATATTCTACTCTTTCCGGTAGTTCAAAGAATGGGTTTCTGCGTAGGGGCCATTGAGGACCTCTTGACCTCCTGGATAGATCTATGATGGCTGTAAAACACGTCATGTTAGGATGATGCATGAATGCCATAAGATGCATGGTCGTGCTATGCAGCATCCGCAAATCACATGCAAGCACATAGGTCCTTCCAACCTTGTCACCCTCGCACACGAGGTCATAATCTCTTTCCTAGGTGGGCTTGGTCCATGGCTTAACAGGGAACCCAATGAATGGACATGATACATGATGAAAAATCGGCAGCATAACCTCTCCTAACTAATGTATTAACGCATGGGTTACGATTGCTGTGTATTTAGGCAGCTCGGATTAATTGACATGGGCCTATCGGGGCATGAAAGCCTTTAATTAGGTGATCAGTCAAAATATCTAGATTTGCCCAACACATAGCAGGCATAGTATTACGGTTCATACCACTTAGGGGAAGTATCTACTTTCATTACATGAGCTTTGACCAAGGTGATATTACTTTAGGGCTACCTAAGCGTGGTCCTTGCCAACAGGTCTAGCTCATCACGAGCATAATGATCGATCGGGTTTCCATTTAATATACCATGATGGTAAGAGGCTTGGGCTGGTGATTATCCTTAACACTTCTCTATATTAAGTGAACGTAGAGTCGCGCTTCAGGAATGCACCGGGGTTAAAAGTGGTACCAAACTAGCATAGATCTAAGCCTCTAATTAGATGCAATGCAAATTTCGAAAAAGGATAAAATTTTTAAATTAAAACTCAATTATATGTTTTAATCAAGGTACTTTCGAAGTGAAGTCTCAAAGTAAGTCCCTAGTGGAGTTGCCACTGTGACACGCGCCGAACTCTAGGGCACCCCGCTTTGAGGTCGTTCAGGAGAGGTTCATGAAAACTTGTAAGAGATTCTACAAGCACGTCTATTTTGGGCAACAAGGAGGTTTCTCGGAGTCGCCACCCAATATAATATTGACAAAGGTCGTCTAGCCTCACTGAGCCTAAGACAGCGTATGTGTGTCTATTTTGGGCAATCAGAGATATTTTGGACACCTCCTTCCAATAGAACATTGGGAGGATCGTCTAATCTTGTGAAGCCTAAGGCTCATGACCGACTGGCATCCCTGAGCTGACCGGCGGGTGGAGGTAGAAAACCTCGACGGCCATCGGTGGATCCTCTGCCTGTCGGTCACTCTAGACCCAGGAAAACGCAGCAACTGAAGCAAAAAATTATTTTATTTCAAATAAAATAAGATTTTATGCGTAAAATCAGAATGAAATTATTAAAAGAAAAGGAGATATATCTAGAATGTTTACCATCGGAATATTACCTTTAAAGGTGAATGTCGTGTGATTTCTGTTCCTCGAGTTCTACAAGGATTGATCCGTGATGTGTGACAAAAATAAATAATCGCTAATCTTTTTTTGGTAAAAATACCCCCTCGGTCCAATGAGCCTCCATCCCTATTTGTAGGTTTAGGAAAATCATTCAAATAAATTTAAATTTAGAATTTAAATTTGAAAAAGATTTCTGAAATCAAAATCAAAGCCGAATGAATTACAGAATATTCTCAAAATAAAATCCAAGATTTAAAAATATTTGAAAAGATTTAAAAGATTTTAAAAAGATTTAGGAAATATTTTAGAAATCTTGGGAGATATCCAAAAAAATCTGGAAAATCTCGCCCAAATAACGTCAGATATCGACTAACGGGTGTCGGTGGAGTACCGACGAGCGTCGCTGATGGGGGCACGCTTGGTCTTTTTATCGGCGAGAGGCGGGTCTCTCATGCGAGGGATGGGTGTCACTCCCTTGAGAGACGGTCTCCGCAAGTGAGCCACAGTCAGTGTTCGTCGCGAGAGATGGGTCTCTCACACGAGCAACGGGCGTTGCTCATGCGAGAGACGGGCCCATACTGCGTGAGGGGCAGGCACCGCTCCCTCGAGAGGCGGGCTGTCCAGCAACGGGCGTCCCTTTTACAGACGGTATACCCATCAGTAGAGCAAAATCCAAATTTTGAAAATATAAACTCCTCCTGATTCCCCAAAATCTCCTATTACCGAGAAAAGTCCTCAATCCTTGTAAAATCGAAGAATGAAAACTCACAACTTTCATCCATTTGTCTGAAAACAGACATTGATCTTTTCATCAGGTAACTCTGATATGGATTGCCACAGGACCTAGTGTCTACACATGTGTAATGATGAAATGGTATGAAAAAGAATGAGGTATTATGATAATATGCGATGAAATATATGACGTCACATTATTAATATGAAAATAAAATAATATTGCTCTATGTAGTGATCTGGTAGTCAAGTCTAGTTCAGGATATGTTGGCATGCCATAGGGACATAAGACCGTGGGTGTGAGCATGGCGTCTCTCTTTTAATAGGCTAAAGATGGTCCTACTTCACTTTATTGAAATTGTACTGTACTGTATTTAAAGAAAAGGGGTGGTCTCATCGGACTCCTCTGGTATTTATGTGAACTTTTGGAGTTCATATCTCATTTATCCTGCATTTAGAGTCTGCTAGTGTGTTACAGGGGCATAATGGTAAAAAATGAGATTAAAATAGTTAAAATGTGATTAAAATAACATTTATGTGGAAAAAGGGCATAAATGGAATTATATAAAAAGTTTGAGGGCAAAATGGTAATTTTGTGCATATGTGTGTTAAGGATGGCTAATAAGGGTAAAAATAGAAATAAATGATTAAATATGAAAATTGGCCACTTTCTAGGGGTAAATATGTAATTTGGCATGAAAATGTTAATTGGAGGGTAAAACCGTAAATTGGCATGTAAATTAATGGTAAAATTGTAATATTAGTGAAAATAATTAAATTAGTGGCATAATGGTAATATTAGTGAATTTAAAATAAACTAATGGCATAAATGTAATTTTGATGAAATATAAATGAACTAAGGGTATTCTCGTCATTTTGAAAAAGTTTAAGGGTATAAATGAAATATTACCATAAATTAAGAATAAAATGGTAAATAAGATTATTTATGTGTATTAATTGCGTAATTGCCCTAATTATGTGATTTAAAAATAATTAAATGTAATATTGCATGCATAATTGGTAATTAAATTAAATATGCTAATTTATGAACATTAAATGTTATTATTTGTGGAAAATTATTTAGGCAAGAAAAATTAGTTTAGTGAAAATTTCTGGAATTGCAATCACCACTGGGCATATTTAATGTTCAGCACGTAGTTTTATTTGACTGCGTGTAGGTACTCCGTAGGATTTTGGAGCAGTGTATACCTCACATTTTGGAAGTGGTATCGAAGAATGGTTGTAATGGCCGGAAATGTACCGTAGTTGTAAATGGTTTAATTGGGGGTGTGTGTGAATTGATTGTGTGATTTGGGACTTGATTGTAATAAAAGAAGGATCTAATTGAAAAGTTAAAGGAAAGTTTAGTGGCTAAGTCGTAATTTTACAGGATTGGGATTATGGTGGATTAACTAACATTTAAGTGGAGTTTAACTAAATTAATTGAGAGGCAGAATTGTGAGTGGAATCCGGGTGGCACTTCATTGGGCTACCACCTCCACCATCTACATGCATATATATTGTGTTGAGGAGAGAGGACCATGAGTGCATGTTTCCAGCCATTTCCATTTTCTGCAATTCATCTCTCTTAACTTCTTCTTTCCGTGTGATTTCCTAGGAAGTGTTAAGTTGATTCTATGAATTGCTGCTTTGTGGACTAGGATTAAGTGGTTAAAATTGGAAGGTAAGTGGTTTAGTCATTGATTTCTTTTCATCTTCTACTCTTTCTGGTTTTGGTTTGATGTGGATTGAGGATTGATGAATTGTGTCCAATTCTAGAAATTGGAATGGTATTTGTAGAGGAAGGAGTAAAGAAAGACAAGGGAAAGGCAAAAATCGGAGAAACAAGTACTCGGTGAACGTTAGGAGCATAGGCGACAAGGTTTGGGCGCTAACCCTATGAGTGTATTGGCATTATTTGTGCTTGTTTGTGTAATTGATTAAGCATGAACTAAATTTGTAATCTGAGTTCCTAATGAATTAAATGAATAAGTTGACTAGGTCAATAAGTTATGAGACTAGTGTTGTGTTTATAATATTTTGAATGGTATGTTAAGTATTGAAATTGTGTATGTGTTATATCTTATGTAATTTGGATGAGATTGGCTTAGTGGAAATCAGGTATGTGTTAGTTGTTATGTTATTGAAGAATGGGTTGGCTTGAATGACAAAAAGGGAATTGGTTTTGAGGTCTTGAAAGTGATATGAGAATTGAGACAGGGAGCATAGCTGTGTTTTGGTAAAACACAGCTGTGTTATGGTGTTTTTGAATAGGTCATGGTGAGAACCAAAGAGATTGCAATCGTGAGGTATGCAGGAACTCCATTCTGCCTGACTGAGTATGGTATGTCACGGTGACAACCAAAATGGTTGTGACTGTGAGGTGCCATTGATCGCATTTTGCCCGGAAGTGTGATGTATCTCACGGTGGCAACCAAAATGGTTGTGACCGTGAGATACCTCATTTTACATTCTGTTTTGGGAGTGCATGGTATGTCATGGTGGCAACCAAAATGGTTGTGACCGTGAGGTACCTTAGCTTGTATTCTGTTTTGAAGACCTCAGTGTGCCATGGTGACAACCAAATTGGTTGTGACCGTGAGGTATCCTGTTTTGGCAAGAAACCCTAATTTATTTTAGATTGCAAATTGTGTGGCTTTTAGCCAAGCTTGTTGGCATTTTATATGAGCATGATATTAAGGTTATATGAAGCAAATATACATATTTGTAAGATGATTAATGAATTCAATTACTTGTTAGTTAATGATTTGATTACAAGTTGTCCAAGTGTTATGTGATGTATATAAGAGTAATGTGGATTTGTTAATGCTTTGTAAGTACGCAAAGAGGAGAACTTGGTGTTGGTTTATGTATGTGCTATTGGAATTACCAATTATGAAATCAATCATGAAATTAATCAACTTTAGCCCGCGAGTCAAGTAGTGGATAGATAAGCATGCCTATAGGGTCAAGTGTTGCAGCCCAATGCGTCCGATTCTTTTGGAATCACAATGTGAAATAAATCCTTGCTGGATTCTTAAATGTGGAAGGTTGATCTTATTGAGTCACTGTACCTTAGAGTACAAATGCGTATATGTGTATCCACAGATACAATGAAATTATAATTAAATTATAGTACCTCAGGGGTACCAATGTGATACCGTTATCCGCGTCTTTGAATTACAGGCAAACCTAAATATAAAAGATAAAGATAATCCTAATTGTTAAGTTGATTTGTGTGGATGCTTCATACTTGATGAATTTATGCAAAACCTAAGTAAGCTCTTCAGTTATGTGATTAAGTATTATGTATACATCAAGCAAATGCATGTTCTATGAAAATGTGAATTAGTAGCAATGCTATGAATATAATGATACATAAATGTCCTAGACTTGTTGACTTAGGCATGAACCTTAACATGATGCATGTATAATATTAATGTTGTGTTTATATTTATATACTATGCATGAGTTCCCCACTAAGCATTATCGCTTAGCACGAGTTTCTTTTCTAATCCGTGTAGGTTCGATCGCGAGGTGATTTCGGAAGGACAAATCCGCTTAACAACGGTCAACACTAGGACTACTACTTTAGTGTAGGTTTTGGGGGTTTCAATGTGTTTGTACCAGTTGTGTAAGATATTTTAAACATTCGGAAAATATGTAAAGCTGTTATAACTAAGTATTGTAATCTTTATGAGTTCTTGTGCATATATGTAAGTGTGTGTGTATGTTGTAAAGCATGAGAACCTGTGACATATGATGCATTAGAATGTATATTTGATGATGAAATTTTATTATTCAGAGTGTTGGCATGAATTGTGATACTAAAGCATACATGTGTGTCTGTGTAGCGGCCGTTTCTGACTGCATTAGCGGAGCTAATTTGGTGGTCGGGAATGGGCGTTACAATAGTATTTTGGAATATTTAAGTATGTTAAGAAGTTTGGCATGTATATGTCTTATAATATTATTTTTGGGTTTTGGTCTGTAATAGTTTTCTAAAACTGTCACTAGTTTATGTGTGTGTTTAGCATGTCTAATAATTGGTAGAAATTAAGTTAATACAATTGGAAAGTAAAATGTGTGTTTTCAAGTTAAAGGAAAATTGACCAAATGAATAGTAATTTAGACAGTTATAGGTCAATTAATAATGAATTAAAATAGGAATATTAAGTTTGATGATTAATTAATAATTATTAATAGACTTAAGTAAATTGTCTATCCATATGATACTATTCATATGGAACTATTCATACAGTATTATTAAAAAAAAAGTACCGGTTTTAATTAATTGTCTATTTAATAACCCGATTAGTTCAATTAGGTTAACTGGATTAAAATGAATAGTTAATTAATCGGATAGTAAGGTATTAGAGTCTTACATCAGCTCTGTGGCATCCGGTATCCGTATCACATACGGGTATAGGGTGTTACAGTTATGGTACCTGGTGGTGAAGGCCAATGATAAGGTGTCGCCTTGGAAAAATAGGGGATGCCTCGTTACATCTTGAATCCCTCCGAACTATCAAGCACAACGGGCGGTAATATAAAAGGTAGCCTCACGAAGCCCACACAATGGGACACATCCTAGAGAACCATCTAGAGGCACAACAGAAAGGGGAAGTCGAGGAGGCACATGAAGCTGATCCTCATCCGCCACTTCACTCAATCTAGCGACACCTTCATCGAGAAAGGCAAACAAATGCAACCACTGCCTAGGGAGAAAATGCTTCAGTGAATAATTACCGATTATCCTGGGGGGGGGGGGGGGGGTCTCTGATAGTAACTTCAGTTTCTCTTATAGCCATACCTGAAAGATAGGCCAGTTTAAAAAAAAAAAAAAGGCCGTTAGAGATGAAAACCGTAATTGGCTCTTTAAGAAAAAGTTAGGCCAAAGGGCAGGGTGAAAACCTTGAAACAGGTTGTCTATTCTACAAAAATATAAAATGAATAAAAGCCGCTGGAATGAGTTGGGTCCGTTGCAAGCAAAAATTAGTGAAAATCCCCAAAGGGACGCATTTCCCGCAAAGTAAAGCCAGCATGAAAATCAACAAGGGATGCACTACCTTTAAAACAATGACTTTGAACGCCTACAGCGATAAGGCAGCATTACTTCAAAAAACCTCCCTTCAGACAAATAGTGCATAATGCAGGGGAAGAGTTAAAGTACCGGGGGGCAAAATGCTTTAGGCTCATAGCAGGAGGCGCATGCTTATTGATCAAGGGGGCGGAGATGCACATCGGACGGTTCTCTCTGAAAGGATTATGGTCAGAGATCTTAAGCTAGGATAATACTCTTCCAGATCCTTGGGGGGCATCAGACAGTATGGGCAGTACCTTCAACGAATCCCTTAACCACCTAGGATGTGGTCTATTTATTTTTGTATTTCACGTGCATCCCGCATGTGCAATCTTTTGCATATCTCTTTGCACAACTTTACACGTGTATAGCCTTTTATGATGCCTAACAGCATTCACACATGCATGAACTTTGTATATATATCTTGCATATGCGACTCTTAGTGCACACCCTGTGTATATGATCTCTACATACAAATAACTCATAATTCTTCGCACATGTATGGCATGCATATCACAGGAACATATGGCGTGCATTTAATCCTTTACACATACAATTGTGTGCACATAATTTTAGTACATTAATCCTGGGCATGTGTTTCCGGAATATAGCCTTGTGTATATATTTCACACACATAATCCCACATGCACACACAATCTTGCATTCATTAATGTGTACATAACTCTAAAGGAAAGTTCCGAATAAACCTCAAGTATAAAATGGGCCCACGATTTAATAATTGCCGATGAGTTAATACATGAGACCATAGATTTGCATGTTTGTTGTGTGACAATCCTTATCGGTCCTAGTTACTCAACTCTCGAAGATATAATCTACTACGTACGGTAAGGGGGTGTTACATGCCTGCCACCTAGACAATTTGGAAACTGATCTTGCTCGATCACACAACTGTCAAGAATTCTTAACGAACATATGGAATATTTTTACACGTGTAAAATTGTAACTAATTGATCACACGGCTGTTAGGAAATCCTAATATTCATGTGATATCATATTTTCCTCAGAAAATACAATAAATTCCACACAAATCAATCTAACTAGATTCAAGATTTTTTAAGTAAAAATGAACAAAACAAAAGACAAAAAATTGAAAAACACAAAAAAATTAATTTATTTACTTATATTTATATTCTTATTTATTTGTATTAATTTTTCTCACATATTTACCATTTAACCCATTATTTCTCATTTTCTTACATACTTACCATATGATCTTTTAAATTACACATTTATTTCATATTTATCATTTATTATTTACATTTATCATTTTATCCTTTTAATTCTTGTTTATTTACACAATTATCAACTTGATCCTTAATTTATTCATTTATTTCACATTACCATTTTTACCCCGAGTAAAATTCTCGAACCGGATACACGGGATGTGGACCCCCATTTGTAACACCCCTTACCCGTACGTAGACAACCCTCTGTTGGTGAGTCACCATGAAGGATAAGGTTTGTTACACTTACACAACTTGCAATCAAGGTAACTCACATAACTATCAAGTTTACATGCTTTTCAACACGGTATTGGCCTATATTCCATCCACTAGGCATATGCAATTTATACACATCACATAAGATCATTCACATCTTAGGTAAAATACATTAGATCGTTCTACATATGATTTTATACATCTCTTAAGATTAATACACACATAACATAAATTACAATATTACAACCCCAAAAAGGTTACAATTACTTTATTACATCAATGGACAAAACCTACAAAAAGAAATGCTTGTCCTATCGTGTTAGCTCTTAAAGATGCAAGTTTGCCCTTCCAAAATTGCAATCACTAGCACCTGCACCTGCATGGATGAAACACTCGTGCCAAGCATAATCACTTAGTGGGGAAACATGGAATAGATGACCCCTCATAGTGGTCATTAAATTATAACACAGGCATATGGGACAGGCATAAAATATAATTAACTAAAGATATACTCAAAAGTAAATTATCAATTATCAATAGGCATACATATATCTCATGTTGTTCCTTTGCTTTTCTTTACTCATACACTGCCTACATTTTTCCTAGTAGCGGATAACTGGTTTAACACATAGTTACCCGAAAGTATAGTTCCATTCTAATCATATACGCATAGGGATTTAAGCAAGATCCATCAACACATAGGGATCCACTAGGACCCTAAACACATAGGGACCCTGTAACAATAATAGACCCTATAGGCATGCCTATCTATCCATGACTTGATTATTGCAGGCTATTAATTTAAAACGCATTCATTAGTTTTTCATTAATCACATATATCATCATATTAAAGAATAACCAATGCTATTGCATACCCTTCTAAATGTCATTTCCAGTTACATATTCTGCACATTAAGAATCAACCTAAAAAAGAGGAAAACAAAATATAAAGCAAAGTTGGAAGGGTCATACGGCAGTCAGGAAATCCTTACTGCCGTGTAGCCCTATATGCAAATATTATATTGAAAACATAATGTCTTTACATGGCAGTCATAAAATATCACACACTAATTAGATCATGTCATACGGTGCTCAAGTGTTCCTGACAACCGTGTAAACTGAGGAATCTAAAAGATTCGAAAAAAAATGATATCTATAATGGTTTTACAGGCGGTATGAAAATTTTACACGGCAGTAAGGGTATTCACACGGTGATCATGAAATCTCTAACTACCGTGTGATCTTAGTTTTAGGCCAAAATAATGGGAAAGAACTGTTTTACACAGCTATCAGAGAAACCTTACTACCGTGTAGCCCTATTTTATTACATGAAAACCTAGAATTTTGCAGGGTTACAGATCTCACTTACTTTGGACACTCCAAAAGGATGGATAAACACCCTTTTTAGGCAAGGTACCCTCTAAACATTTGTTTCCCTAGATGCTAACTTTCCCATGGCATAAAGTTTAAGTCAATACAACATCCAAAACTCTAGATATAGACTAAATGACAAAAACTGTTCCCATTGGGGTGCCTAAACTGGTAAATTAAATTTAAGTTCATTTTAGAGACCCTTTAAGGCCGAATTAGCCTACGGCTATTTCTAATAAAAAAAAATATCTACGTGTTAATTTTCCAACCCCACAAAAATCATGCAATTTGGAATCGTATAGCGCATCTAATACCTGAAATAAGCACTAAGGGTCAAATAAAATTTGAGCAGAGTTTCCCTTAAAACTCATCATGCCCAAACTCAATCAATTCACAACAATTTCAACCCAAATCCATTTTACACATTCCCATATAACAAATTTATCATATAATATGCAATAACTTGAAATTTTCCTAAACCTTCTTCTTGCTCTTCCCTTGGCTTTAATTTGCTCCTCTTTCCACCACCTTCTCTTTCCTTTTATCTCCAATGGCTTTCTCTTCTACAAATCATACCGTAAATCATCAAAACACAATATACACAAGTACAACCCTTAAACTCACAGGAGAGGAAGAAAGAAAAAGACATAACCATACCTACCCCTTTTTAACTCACAAAACAGTTAGGTTTACTTGCCTAGCTAGAGAAAGACCAAAATAGAATTTTAATGAAGGATGGAAGGATGATGAAGAAGAAGATGGCAGCTTGTGGGAAGAAGATGGAGCCAAATTCCTTAGTCCCAATTCACTGTCCTTCATGGCTTTTAAAGCAATGCACATCTCTTCTTTTCTTCTTTAAATCTCATCCATCCAAATGCGAACTTATGATTGGTCCTTCATCAAATTCTTCTTCTAGTCCCTTGACTCCTCATAAATCATGCATTAGTCACTTAATTAAATTAATTTCATGCATTGGCATATTAAACTTCCCATTCCATGCATTTAAGTTCAAAGGGGTTAAATGAAAGTTTTAACCCTGACTTTTCAATTAATACCGGTTATGTCCCAAACACCAATTCTTAACCAATTACATAACTAAAGCTGCACTCATATGCCAATAGTGTTTAAAATGCCTAGGGTACAAGTCAGGGCCTTACAACTCTACCCTCCTTAAAGAATTTTATCGTCGAAATTCACACCTGAGCCGAACAGTTGAGGATACTGAGTTCTCTTTACAGACTCAGGCTACCCTATTGCTTCATCAATTCCATGATATTGCCAAAGCACATTCACTAAAGGAATCTATTTATTTCAAAGTTGCCTCATTTCTCGAGCCAGTATTGCTTTAGGTTCTTCGTCATATGAGAAATCCGGTTGCACTTGCACATTTGGTAAACTTAGAACAATAGACTCATCTAACAGTTACCTCCGCAACATAGACACATGGAACACATCATGTAGCTTGGATAATTCTAATGGTGGAGCTAATTGATAGGCCACTGGTCCAATTTGTTAAAGCACATCATAAGGGCTAATAAATCTTGCACTTAGTTTCCCCTTTTTCTCAAAGCGAAGTATCTTTCTCCATGGCGATGCTTTCAAACAGACTTTGTCACCAACTTCATATCCAATATCCTTTCGCTTTAAGTCTGCATAAGACTTCTATCGGTCACTTGCAGTCTTTAGTCGTTGCTAAATTACTTTTACTTTCTCTTCAGTATCTTTGATCAACTCAGGGCCAATCACTTTGTGTTCACTCAACTCTGTCCAACATACTCGAGTCCCAAACTTCCTACCATAAAGAGCTTCATATAGTGCTATGCCAATGCTCATCTGGTGACCATTATTGTATGTAAATTCCATTAATGAGATATACCTATCCCAAATTACTGGAAAATCCAAAACACAACCTCGAAGCATATCCTCCAATACTTGTATAACTCTCTCAGACTTAACATCAGTCTGAGGATGAAAGGCCTTGCTAAAATGAAGTCGAGTACCAAAGGTAGATTTTAAACCCTTCCAAAATCTTAAAGTAAACCTTAGGTCTCTATCCGATACTATTGACAAAGGAACCCCACGAAGTCGAACAATCTCGTTCACATACATTTCTGCTAGGCGATCCATGGAGTAATCCATTTGAACCGGTATAAAATGAGCAGACTTAGTAAGTCGATCGATAATTACCCATACTAAATCAGGTTTCCTTTGCGTCAATGGGAGACCTGATACAAAATCCATTGTAACATTAGCCCACTTCCACTACGGAATGGGAATGGGGTTAAGCAAACCCGAAGGGACTTGGTGTTTAGCTTTCACTTGCTGACAAGTTAAACATTTGGACACATAATCTGCCACATCTTTCTTCATACCGGGCCACCAGTAAAATAGCTTCAAATCTTGGTACATACTGTTACTCCCCAGATGTATTGCAAAAATTGTGTTATGGGCTTCTTACAAAAGTCTCTTCTTTACCTCCTATTAATACACATAATCGACCCTTGTAATAAAAAGCATTGTCCTAACTCACTGAATAGTCAGTCTTATCCCCATTTCTGACAAACTTGAGTATCTGTTGAAACTTAGGATTATTTCTCTGAGCATCTATTATTAACTACCTCAGTTTGGGCTTAGCTTTCAATTGAGCCACGAAAGCTCCATCAGGCACTATTTTCCATCTACTCCCTTGCATTGTTAAAGCTGATACCAATTTCCTGCTAAGGTGTCAGCAACCACATTAGCCTTGCCAGGATGATACACGGGCAAAATAAACTAAATCTAAGAGCAAGTGTACTCCGTCGGTGCAAGTAGTAAAGGGATGGTAAGTCTAGATATCGTCCTCAGGGAATAACCTAACAATTACTAAAATTTTAGAATTCTTATATTATTTAGACAGACAAGGTAACACCCCGTTGCCCCCGCTGGGAGGACACCGGAGCGCTACCCGACGCTCACTCAGAACACGCATACAATAAGGCAAAGGATAAATTTAATACATATATATCAATACTTACAACAATTACAAAAGGGTACTAAAACAATACATATGCTATTATACAAAATTGCATAATACATATACCAAAATTATAGGAACCGAAAACAAAAATAAAACTTCAACTCCTAGTGGCCAATCCTGTAGATACGCGACGCAAACCGAACAAACCTCCTGTCGCCTACACGGGAAGAGAACCTGTGCTAAGCGATTACACTTAGTGGGGAGGAACAAAGACACTAGAGAACAAGTACACTAAACAGGAATACAATAAATCATGCAAATACGAATCCGTTCACATACCGAAATACTTACCATGGCAACACACGTGATATCACATGCACAATATACCAGAATCATATCAAAATGTATCAATATTCCAAGCCACTCATTTAATTTAACACTGCTCAGAACATACATTTATAACACTGCACGGAACATACACTCACACATCTCAAACATTAGCCTGAAACTCACTAGCTGTGAATACGGGAGCACTACACTACAGAGGATACTGCGAAGAGTATCAATTGTGAGAGGTTGGGCCTCAATCACACACTACACTACACTACACTACACTGGAGACCGAAACCTCAAAACATTTTTAGTAAGGGAGACCAAAGTCTCAAAACATTTTTATCACTGCACGAAAAATGACCATCTCGGATGTCGGCCGAACGACCCAAACGGGGCTTACATAGGCAACTGCACTCTGATATCCCTAAATAAGCATGCTTATCTATCCACTAACTTGACACTTCAGGCTCAACTCACTCACTCTAAACATAACACTAGATAGGACCAAAGACACAAGCCAAGACACTATCACAACTCTAATCACTTATCTCAAGTATACATGTTATCAATCCATTGCATAAACATATAAATCATGGATAGAGCTTATTTATCAACTCCAGCACACACACAACGAAGAGGGGAAGAGCAAGAAACGGGAAAGAAGAAAAGAAAAGAGAGAACGGGAAGGAAGAGAGGGTAGGAACGTGAACAAGGAAATCTGCCCTTCCCTCTCTCTTCATTTCCTTTTCTTACTTTCTCATTTAATGCCCACACCTACCGAGTCCACAAGTCACAATCCTAATGGTCCACTTGTCAAGATCCTAAAGAACCAAGATCCATTTTTGACTAACTCTCCATCAAGGCACTATATACAACACACACTAGATAAGTTCCTCACTTAACACTGAATCCTTAATTATCCAAATTCCCACATTCACAAATTACAGAAATACCCCTTAATTTCAAACCTATCTTGCGAATTTCAACTAGGCCCTTTTTGGGTTGTTACAATCTCTCCCCCTTAAGAAATTTCGTCCTCGAAATTTCCCGCTAATCACTTAGACAGATAAGTCCAAAGACTAAACTCCAAATCGCTATCACTCATACCATTCAATTATCAAAACATATACATTTCACACCGGAACCAATCTACTCTTGACATCTTAATATGCAATTCTAATACTTCAAATCCATCCAATACACATATTACTTTCTTCATATATATAACACTCATGCCAGAATCAAAATATTTTCTCTTTTACTAGCACATTATTCCATAACACTCTTTTCTTCTTAACTCTGACTACTAACACTTCACACTTTCCTTAACGCAATGCACTCTTATCCATACACTTCCCTTAATATCAATCACTCGATGTATATCCTGTCAGCTTTTCTCAATAAAATGTATACAATAATGCTTTTCACATACAAATGAGGGATGCAGATGAAATGGCTATGTGGTGATTTATGTATGCAAAATGATGCGAAAATGCAATGCACGCTATAGTAATGCACTTTTCCCATCCCCATGCTTCACTATGCGTATGTTCACACGATTCAAAGGAGATAGCTGGCAGGCATATAGAGTGTCACCTCAAACTCATACTATGCACATAATCTTATATCACTCATTAGCCAACATCTCACTTACTCATCATCTATACACTACACAAAATGACATCAGCATTAGGCCACGACTCTAGACAGATTAACATACAATAACTGTACACTCAAATAATCAACGACCAGGACTGCTTAAACCTGGCTCTGAGACCACTAAATACACCCTGCTGCCCTCGCTGGGAGGACACCGGAGCGCTACCCGATGCTCACTCAGAACACACATCCATAAACTAAGTGGAAGCATACAATAAGGCAAAGGATAAATGTAATACATATATATCAATACTTACAACAATTACAAAAGGGTACTAAAACAATTACATATGGTATTATACAAAATTGCATAATACATATACCAAAATTACAGGAACCGAAAACAAAAATAAAACTCCAACTCCTAGTGGCCAATCCTGCAGATGCGCGACGCGAACCGAACAAACCTCCTACCACCTACACGGGAAGAGAACCTGTGCTAAGCGATAACGCTTAGTGGGGAGGAACAAAGACACTAGAGAACAAGTACACTAAACAGGAATATAATAAATCATGCAAATATGAATAAGTTCGCATACCGAAATACTTTCCATGGCAACACGGGTGATATCACATGCACAACATACCAGAATCATATCAAAACGTATTACTATTCCAAGCCACTCATTTAATTTAACACTGCTCAGAACATACATTTATAACACTGCACTGAACATACACTCACACATCTCAAACATTAGCCTGAAACTCACTAGCTGTGGATACAGGAGCACTACACTACAGAGGATACTGCAAAGAGTATCAATTGTGAGAGGCTGGGCCTCGATCACACACTACACTACACTACACTGTTGACCGAAGCCTTAAAACATTTTTAGTAAGGGAGACCGAAGTCTCAAAACATTTTTATCACTGCATGAAAAATGACCATCTCGTAGGTCGGCCGAACGACCCAAACGGGGCCTACATAGGCAGCTGCACTCATATATCCCTAAATAAGCATGCTTATCTATCCACTAACTTGACACTTCAGGCTGAACTCACTCACTCTAAACATAACACTAGACAGGACCAAAGACACAAGCCAAAACACTATCACAACTCTAATCACTTATCTCAGGTATACATATTATCAATCCATTGCATAAATATATAAATCATGGATAGAGGTTATTTATCACGAGCATATAACTTATATTAGCAAGAAAAGATTGCACAAATGCATATTCAAAAGTGGATGAAATAACAGAAATCATGCAAGAAATACAAAGAAAACACTTAAGAGAAAATAGGGCTTACACGGTGGTATGGTAACTCTTTACCGCTGTCTTACACGGTAGTCAAAGAAAGCTTGACCGCCGTGTAACATGCCAAACCAGGAAAGGAACATGTCCATAGAGCATTTACACGATGATATGGGTTAACCTTACTGCCGTGTGGCTCGACGGCAAGCCAAACTCACTTGTCCAGAATGTGTTTACACAGCAGTATAGGGTTTCCTCACCGCCCTGTAAATCATCCCAAACCCAGAAATACACGCAGGAAAACATACAACTTCAAACCCAAACTCAATAACTTATACGTTTAACTTCTAACACTAAACTTATATACTCTACTCATGCTTATAACCATGCTTCTAGCAATTAATACATACAATAGCACATACCAAACTCTCAAAATCCATAATTTAACAACACAAAACACATAAAATCCAAATGAGAAGAAGGGCAAACAAACTCCCAAACAATACACACTCAAGACAGAGCTCCCAAACTTGAAAACTTGCATATCAAATCCTCTATCTTCGAGAACCCACTCTTCCAAGCCTTTGCTCTTCTTCTTAACACCCAAAAATTGCACAAACAAACCCCAAATTCTTACTCTAAAACCCTAACTCACCAAAATCAGAAGCAAAACCAGAAGGAGATGAAATCTAAAATACATACAATTAAAACTAAACTCTTACCTCTTCAATCTTGCTTCCAAACTCTACCAAATCAACTCCAGCTCACACACAACCAAGAGGGGAAGAGCAAAAAACAGGAAAGAAGAAAATAAAAGAGAGAACGGGAAGGAAGAGAGGGCAGGAACGTGAACAAGGAAATCTTCCCTTCCCTCTCTCTTCATTTCCTTTTGTTACTTTCTCATTTAATGCCCACACCTACCAAGTCCACAAGTCACAATCCTAATGGTTGACTTGTCAAGATCCTAAAGAACCAAGATCCATCTTTGACTAACTCTCCATCAAGGCACCATGCACAACACACACTAGATAAATTCCTCACTTAACACTTAATCCTTTATTATCCAAATTTCCACATGCACAAATTACCAAAATACCCCTTAATTTCCAACTTATATTGCGAATTCCGACTAGGCCCTTTTTAGGTCGTTACAGACAATGTTTGAATATGAAACTAAGTTAAACTATGCTAATAAATGACTAAATAATCTAACACTAATTTTAAGAAAAGAATTAATAAATATGATGAATGTTAGGACTTGGGTTTCACTTAACTTCTCAAGTATGTAATTTTCTAGGTTTTTATGCAAAAGAATGATAATTCACATGAGATGGTGATTTTTCCCTAAATTAATAAAAATCCAATGATCATGGCATTTTAACCCTAATCTCAATTTAATTCTTCCAATTGATCAAGTAAAAGAACTAAAATTAGAAAGCATTAAGTTCAATGGAAAAACCTAGTTAAAAATCAAAACCACAAGGACAAAAATAAGTTTGATCATTCATATTTTCAATCCAAGTTATGTTTCATTTGATCCATCAATTAATCCAATTGGTCATGTAAATTAATTGATTAAGTTCATGTTGAATTGATCAATTCCAACAAGCATTAATCACAATAAAAACATAATCTCAAACCATAAAATCAATCTCATGCATAAAACCCAAAATAATTTACATAGTTTCACAACCAAGATCCACTTTAGTCCTAACTATGGAATTTAGTTCATGATAATGTGAAAATCCATAGCAAAACTAAAATCCACCTTACACATCATCATAATGAGGGAAAACAAAATAAACTAAAGAGAAAAGAAGAAGAACACAATAGAGAACAGGTCTGCAGCAGGTTTCAAAATAGAGGAAGAGGAAGAACAAGATATGGGATGGCCACCAGCAGTTTGTTTCTCCAGATTCTCTAATTTCCTTCTTTTGCGGTTGTAATCTTTTTGTTGTTGTGTTTCTCCTTGTGTTTTTTCGTGTTGTCTCTCTCAAAAAAATAGGTTAAGATATGTCTCTTGAATGCGCCGTCGTCCCCTCTTTTAATCCCTTCTTAAGAGTCCCACTTGAATTAGAAATCTATCAAAATAAGGAATTAAAATCACATCAGATAACTGACCAAAGCTGGGTCTTGCTTTGGTCTCAGCTTTTGTCAGTTATTTTCCCTCTGCCAAAGCTGATGCTTGCTTTGGTTCTAGCTTTTGTCCCATCTTTGGTAAGCTTCTGCCCTTTCCGTGACTTTCTTCCTCAAGAATTGCTCTTGACCAAAGCTGGACCTTGTTTTGCTTGTAACTTTGGTCCGAGCTTTGGTCAGCTGTTGTCCCCTTAAGCTTATTTCTTCATAAAAATTGTTCTAAATCATCCAAATTTAACACAAAAACACATAATTAACACATGAACATACTCTTTCAAAATAAATGCAAAAACATAAGAAAAACCTACATTAAATTAGTAAAATAAAATTATAATTAAACAAAAACAACCTAAACATACTATAAAACCACATCCTAACAACTCCCCCACACTTGAGATTTTGCTTGTCCTCAAACAAAAAGAAAGAAAATTTCTCAACCAAATCAAATATAATAGACCATCTAAACTCACAAAAATCATAACCAAAATAAATAAGAGTCTCAATGTTCTAACACTAGGATGCAAACCTCACTAGTATTATCAATTCCTACTAATTTGATCATATAACCAATTGAACAAAAATTCACAAATATGCAAAAGTTAAAGAAAATGATGCTAGTTAAAGAAACTAATATTGAAGATTAACTCCTTACTCAAATTAAACAAGAAATACTTATCATTTTTTTACATTTTTCACTCACTTTTTTTTTAATTTTTAAATATTTGAACCTTTGATAAGCAACTTGAGTGAGATAGATTTAAATATTTCAGATAATTCCCCATTAACCATTCAATCTCAAAGGGGTACTTGTATATATTTCTCCGGTAACTGATGGTCTCAAAGAGGTAGAAATAAATGTATTTCCCCAGTAACCAGCAGTCTCAAAGGAGTACATAAAATGTATTTCCACAGTAATTGATGATCTCAAAGGGATATCTCAAAATTAACATATTAGACATGAGTTTGAATGAAAGTAAAACCTCATTACAATTTCAGTGCAAAGTTAACTTTCTTAAAGTCTCAAAATCTAGCAAAATTTTCTTAAAACAAAGGAATTCCTAAATCACATGTTTAAAGGATTACACACAATAGTAAAAAGGAATAACACTAGAATTGAGGTTGTAAATTTTAGCAAAAAATTAGAGACTCCTATAAATTTTTAGTTATGATTAATAGAATTTAATGTGGGACTTTATACTTGCAATAATCAAGAAAATTTTCAGTTAAATTGCTTAAAAGATTAACAAAAACACAAATGAGAGGAGTGACAAAACATCAAAATATACTAAAGAAACCGTTTCCCCCCACACTTAACTTTTTTAGTGTCCCTAATGAACAAAACAAAAGCAATAAAAGAGAAAGGAAAGGAAACTGCCCTGAATTTCGCAAAGGGAGAAAGAGTGACATGGCTCGTTATGGGAAATTCCCATCACGGAGATAGTCCCATATCTGCTCGATTTGAACTTGCTGGTTGTTCAAGGTCTGCTCCAACCGATGCTGTGATGCTAAATTGAGTTATTGGTTAGCCAATAATTGCTCCAAAATAGGTTGCGATGTGCTGGGGAGTGAGCTTGCAATGAGGTAGTAGTATGGTGAGGAATCTCACTTCCTTGAGGACGTGATATACTAGAAGAAGGGAACCAAACCCCATTTATCTGGCATATACCATCCGTGTCATCGAGAAGTCATCCAATATATCAGAAGAGGTAGTGCTAGCCACATTTTCTCCCTGCAAATCAACTCCAAAATAGCAAAATATATGGGTTAGTAGCACCGGAAAGGAAAAATTCTTAGTTAACCGGCGGGTGCGCACTACTTCCCACATGGAATTAAAAAGAATACGAGACAACCTAATAGTTCCCAAAGATCCCAAACTGACAACCATTTTGTACACAAAATAAATATCATGAACCTGAGCATCACTAGCAATTGCTCTAGGAAAGACATTAGAGCTAAGTAGATAAATTAACAATCTGTATCTAATGTCTATCCCACGAATAGGTAAGATATTTTTAAAATTTGATGAATTCCTGCTCACTACAAAATTCAAACCAAGCAACTGTCTAGCTTCACACAAATTAAAATGTGGGTCAGACAAAATTTTCTCACCTTGAGGTTCATAGATATGCCCATGGTCTGGTAAATCAAGAATTTCAGCTAAGAACCTAGCATCAAACTCATTCAACTTACCTTTGACATAAGTTTTAACTTGACTCTGACACTCAGTTTTAATTTCAAAATTAGCATAAAATTCTTTAACAAGCCTAGGGTAATAAGCACGACGAAAATCTAAAATTCTTTCCCACCCTAATACCCTAAATCCTTCTCGTAAATTGAATTGGTTATCAATGTCAGGTTGGATTGTTTTCTCAACTATAAGCTTAGAATTTTGGTGAGCATGAAACCAATCCGTATTATCTTGTGAAGTAAACCTTAAGGTATCAAAAGAGGTAGAAGAAATAGAGTTTTTACATTTTTGTCTAGTGCTTGATTTTGGCATTTTATCAAACACGTGAAGGGCAATGGGATGTGTGAATTTATGTTATCAAATTAAAACTAACCCCAATCACAAAATCTCAAAGACAGCAAAAAAAATAGCACAACACATAGCAATAAATAGAGAAGAAAATGAAATTGGGCGAAATTGAAGAACGTAGAAGAAAGTAAACTAAGAAAAATGTAGGGTGACAGTTAGGAAGATGAACACATAAAAAGCAAATTAAAGAAGATAAGGAGAGATCTTACTTGGCTTGGGTTTTTGACGTTGTGAATCCCTGTAGAATAAGCATTGAAGAAATTGATATGAGGAGAAGAATAAAGTTGATATAAGAACTTTAGAAAGAGGAAACGGAGCACTAGAAATAGAATGAGCAAAGAACGAGTTTAATTGCTATTTAAAATGTCGTCGGGCCCCTTTCTTACAATAGCATTTTAATTTCATTTGAACAACTCACAATGTAATGCACTGTGACAGAATTATCTTCTTTCTTTTTTTTTTTAATCTTTTTTTTTATTATTTTTTTTATAAATAGCAAAAAAACATAAAAAAAAAATTCCTACTTCTAGTGCTGAATTTTTTTTTAAAAAAATTAAGCACCTAGAAATTTATAAAAAGGGAAATGAAAGCCATAAAAAATAAAAATAAAAAAATTTATCAGGTTGCCTCCCGAAAGCGCTAAATTTTAAGTTATTAGCTAGACATTGCGAATATGCTCAATGTGATTCTTGGAATTAGAGAGTGATCAAGTGATCATCACAATTGCCACCCTCATAACGTTCCGCTCCTTGTCCATTGACCTTGAACGTGTCACCATTTGCTTTTTGAACTTCAATTGAACCAAATGGAAGCACCGCAACCACCTCAAAAGGACCATACCATCTAGACAGTAATTTATCTGCAAAAAGTTTTAGATGTGAGTTATAGATTAAAACTTTATCACCAACCTGAAACTCACGAGATAAAATGCGCCTATCATGCCAAAGCTTCGTCCTCTCCTTATACAACTTTGCATTCTCATATGCTTCAAGACGGAATTCATCCATCTCATTAAGCTGTAGAAGCCTTTGTCCACCTGTATCTTACATACTAAAGTTAAGGAATTTTAAGGCCCAATATGCTTTATGTTCTAACTCGACAAGTAAATGACAAGCTTTTCCATATAATAACCGATAGGGAGACATACCAATTGGGGTTTTAAAGGCTGTTCTATATGCCCATAATGCATCATCTAATTTTAATGACCAACCTTTCCTTGATGCACCTACAGTCTTCTCTAAGATTCCCTTTAATTTTTTATTGGAGATTTCAACTTGTCCACTAGTTTGGAGATGGTAAGGGCTGGAAACTTTATGAGTCACTCTATACTTAGAAAGCAGGGTATCAAATTGTTTATTACAGAAATGTGTTCCACCATCACTAATAATGGCTCTAGGTGTACCAAATCTAGTGAATATGTTCTTTTTAGGGAATTTCACTACTACCCGAGCATTAGTGGGCAGTAGCACTGCCTCCACTCACTTTGACATATAGTCCACTGCAACTAGAATAAATTGATTGCCAAAAGATTTAGGCAAAGGTCGCATAAAGTCTATAGCCCAAACACCAAAGATTTCATAAACAAGTATATTATTTAAGGGTATATCATGCCTTCGGAAGATACTACTACTCCGTTGGCATTAGGCACAGGACTTAACAAATTGGACTGCATCTTTAAAAATTTTAGGCTAATAAAAACCTGACTGAAGAACCTTAGTAGTAGTTCGATTGGGGCTAAAATGCCCACCTACTTCCTTATAATGAAATTTTTCCAAAATGGCATGAATTTCTGAATGTGGAATGCATCTCCTAATAATTCTATCAGCACACATTTTAAACAGATAAGGATCTTCCCATAAGTAATATTTAACATCAAAAAGGAATTTCTTCCTTTGCTGATATGATAAATCAAATGGTAAGATATTACCTGCTAAGTAGTTCACATAGTCTGCATACTATAGGAATTCAAAAACCGTGAATAATTGCTTATCAGGAAAGGTTTCTCTTATCACCCCTTCCGCAACCTTGACTTACGATCCGAGCTCCAAACATGATAAATAATCCGCAATCAAATTTTCAGAACCCTTCTTATCATGTATCTCAAGATCAAATTCTTGCAAAAGAAGCACCCACCTGATCAGCCTTGGTTTGGCATCCTGTTTGGCAAACAAATATCTAAGGACAGAATGGTCAATGCAAACAATAACTTTGGACAAGATCAGATAAGAGTGAAATTTATCAAAAGCAAAAACTACTGCTAGAAACTCTTTTTCGGTTATGGTCTAGTTTTTTTGTGCGTCATTCAGTGTTCTGCTAGCATAGTAGATAGTCTTAAAATGCTTGTTCTTCTTTTGCCCAAGGACTTCCCCTACAGCTGTATCACTTGCATCACACATTAATACAAAAGGTAAAATCCAATCAGGAGCAACAATAACAGGAGCATTAATTAATTTTTCCTTTAACAAATTAAAAGCTTTTTGACATGCATCAGAAAAATTAAAATTTGCATCCTTCATTAACAAATCTGTCAATGGCTTAGCTATCTTTGAGAAATCTTTTATAAACCTCCTATAGAACCCAACATGTCCTAAAAAACTTCTTATGGATTTAATAGAATTCGGTGGAGGCAGTTTCTCAATCACCTCCACTTTAGCGGGATCCACCTCAATCCCTTTTCAGACACTTTATGACCGAGGACTATGCATTCATTGACCATAAATTGACACTTCTCCCAATTTAAAACTAGGTTAGTATCCTTGCACCTACAAAGAATCTTTTCTAAATTTTTCAAGTATGCATCAAAAGAAGACCCAAATACTGAAAAATCATCCATAAAAATTTCAATGCAATCTTCTAACATGACAGAAAATATAGTAGTCATACAACGTTGAAAAGTAGCAGGTGCATTACAAAGGCCAAATGGCATGCATCTATATGCAAATATCCCATAGGGGCATGTAAAAGTTATTTTTTCTTGACCTTAAGGAGCTACAGGAATTTGTATATAACCACAGTACCCATCTAAACAACAATAATATGCATGTCCAGCTAACCGTTCTAACATCCGGTCAATAAAAGGGAAGGGAAAGTGATCTTTTCTAGTGGCATCATTTAATCTCCTGTAATCAATGCACATGTGCCAGCCAGTGACCTTTCTAATAGGTATCAATTCATTTTTCTCATTTTGCATAGCAGTGGTTCCCCCTTTTTAGGTACTACTTGCACAGGGCTGACCCAAGTACTATCAGAGATGGGATATATAATACCTGCATCGAGGAGCTTGAGTACCTCTTTTTTTACTACCTCCTTCATGCTGGGATTGAGGCGTCTCTTGGGCTGTACCACGGGCTTGAATGTTTCCTCCATGAAAATTTGGTGAGTGCAGATGGTTGGGCTAAGCCCTTTTAAGTCAGCTATTATCCAGCTAATTGCTTGTTTATGCTTCCTCAATACCTTCAGAAGTTTATCTTCTTCGTCACCTGTCAAAATTGAAGAAATAATTACTGGCAACTTATAAGGAGGTTCAAGAAAAATATATTTAAGATGAGAAGGTAGGGGTTTTAAATCCAAATCTGGGGCTTCTTCCATGGATGGCTTTGGTGTGGGTTCCATTGGTCGCCCCAATTCTTTAAAAGGCTGACTTCTTATCCAAGAGCACTTTTCATCAGCTTCCTCATTAACTTCCAAATCTTAATCACAATAATTTGACACCTACATATCATCAAAAATCTCTTCAGCCAACAAATCAATGATATCTTTACTTTCAATAAAATGACAAGAATCAAATTCAGAAGGATTTTTAAGGGCATCAAAAACATTAAAAGAAATTTCTTCATCTTGAAGCCTAAGAGTTAATTTTCCTTTTGCAACATCAATTATAGAACGCCCTATTGCCAAAAATGGTCTTCCTAAAAGAATTGGTATTTGGATGTCCTCCTCCATATCGAGTTCAATGAAATCTACAGGAAAAATAAATTTGTTAACTTTGACCAAAACATCTTCCACTATCCCACGTGGATGCTTAATGGACCTATTGCTAATTGGAGTATCACATTAGCAAGTTTAGGCTCTCCCAATCCTAATTTCCTAAAAATAAACAAAGGCATAAGATTAATACTTGCATCCAAATCACATAAAGCTCTATCAAAATCAAAATTACCAATAGTACAAGGAATAGTAAAACTCCCTGGATCTTTCATCTTAGGTGGCAATTTCCTTCTCAAGATAGTAGAGCATTCTTCAATGAGGCGGACAGTTCCAAGATCTTCAAGTTTTCTCTTATTAGAAAGTATTTCTTTCAAGAATTTTGCATATGTTGGCATCTGCTATAGTGCTTTTACAAATGGTATATTGATGTGCAACTTCTTGAAGACATCTAGAATCTTTGAGAATTGCTTTTCCAATTGTTTCTATTTTAACCTTTGAGGGAATGGAATTGTAGGTTGTGCTGGTTGTACATTAGGATCAGCAAAAACTCTTGGTGTTGTCCTCTCTTCTTTCTCATTTTCATCATTAAAAGATGTAGCCTGTCCGCTCTTATAAATTGGGTCAACTAGCTCTTTTCCACTTCGTAATGTGATAGCATGCAGTTGTTCTTTTTTTTTGGCTTTAGGCTGACTAGGTAATGTACCTTGTGCTCTCTCAATCAAGATATTAGCCAACCTATTAATTTGTGTCTCCAACCCTTTAATAGCAGCTTCTTGATTTTGAGCTCTTGTCTCCTACATATTCAATCTTGTTTCTGTGGTAGAGATGAATTTAGTTAACAACTCCTCCATAATCGGTTTCCTCTCCCCTTGAGGCTAAAATCCTGGGGGTATTGGTGCATTGTTCCTGGTATTGGGGATTTGAACTGAATGGGGCTCCATTCTCTACATGTTATGCTAGTTGCTCCATGAAAAGTTGGAATGATTTTGCCAACTAGGATTGTATGTTTTCGAGTACTGGTTTCCTTGAGCCCTGTTCCAATTACCAACAAAATTAGCAGATTCATCAAGTGTAAATGAATTAATTACCGGACATTCATGAGCAGGATGATTTCCTCCACAAGATCCACATGGTGCTGATCTGGTGAAACTCATAAAGCTATCAAATTTTTTGGATAAATTTTCTACTTGTGCAACAAGGGCAACATTGTCTTCAACTATATACAACCCTACTGATTTGCGTTGTCTTTCTTTTTACCATTTGCAATTGCTACTCATAGCCATTTCATCCAAGATTTCATATGCTTCAGCTGATGGTTTCTTCAATAGACTCCCTCCTGCAGCTGCATTAACAAGTGATTGATTAGTTTCATTTAAACTATTATAAAAAGTTTCAACTAGAGCCCATTTACCAAAACCATGATGTGGACATTTTCGGACCAATTCAATAAATCTATCCCAAGCTTCTCCAAAGCTTTCCATCTCAGATTGTAAAAATGAAGATATCTCATTCCTTAGCTTAGCGGTCTTGGATGTGGGAAAGAATTTACTAAGAAACTTCTTTGCTAATGTTTCTCAGGTGGTAATAGATCCAGGTTCCAAAGAATCTAACCAATCAGCTGCCTTGTCTCGTAGTGAAAAGGGAAATAGCCTTAGTCTAATAGCATCATCAGATATACCATTATATTTGAAAGTATCGTATAATGCTAAAAGCTTGGCTATGTGTCTGTTGGGATCCTCACTTGCTAAAACACCAAACTGAACTCCAAATTGAATGAGCTGAATCATTCCATGTCTAATCTCAAAATTATTAGCTGCAACTGGTGGACGTACAATGCATAAGTCAGCGCCACTCAAAGAAGGAGTAGTGTAGTCAATTACAGGCTTTGTAGGATCATCCTATGGATTTGCCATCTCTTCAATCTCTAAGGTAGGCTGTTCTTCTTCAGAATCTATGGTTGCTGAAGTTGAATCAGTTGCCCAAGCTTTTATAGTAGCAGTGTCTTTAATCTCTTTACTTTTCTTCTTTGTCCTGGGAGCAGTTTTTTCAATTTCAGGACCAAAAAGTAAAGAATCAGAATGCTTAGTCCTAGTCATCATACAAAAACAAACTCAATTCAAATAATAAAATAAAATAATAATAAATAATAATAAATAAATAAAATAAAAAGTCTAAAGTAACTAGAATTCTTAAATCTAATATTGCCAGAAATATTATTCCCCAGCAACGGCGCCAAAAATTTGACACGGGCAAAATAAACTAAATCTAAGAAAGGATGGTAAGTCCAGATATCGTCCTCAGAGAACAACCCAATAATTATTAAAATTTTAGAATTCTTATGTTATTTAGACAGACAATGTTTGAATATGAAACTAAGTTAAACTATGCTAACAAATAACTAAATAATTTAACACTAATTTTAAGAAAAGGATTAATAAATATGATGAATGTTAGGACTTGGGTTTCACTTAACTTCTCAACTATGTAATTTTCTAGGTTTTTATGCAAAAGAATGATAATTCACATGAGATGGTGATTTTTCCCTAAATTAATCAAAATCTAATGATCATGGTATTTTAACCCTAAGCTCAATTTAATTCTTCCAATTGATCAAGTAAAAGAACTAAAATTAGAAAGCATTAAGTTTAATGGAAAAACCTAGATAAAAATAAAAAACAACAAGGATAAAAATAAGTTTGATCATTCATATTTTCAATCCAAGTTATGTTTCATTTGATCCATCAATTAATCCAATTTGTCATGTAAATTAATTGATTAAGTTCATGTTGAATTGATCAATTCCAACAAGCATTAGTCACAATAAAAACATAATCTCAAACCATAAAATCAATCTCATGCATAAAACCCAAAATAATTTACATAGTTTCAAAGCCAAGATCCACCATAGCCCTAACTATGGAATTTAGTACATGAAAATGTAAAAATCCAAAGCAAAACTAAAATCCACCTTACACATCATCATGATAAGGGAAAACAAAATAAAATAAGTAGAAAAGAAGAAGAACACGATGGAGAACAGGTCTGCAGCAGGTTTCAGAACAGAGGAAGAGGAAGAACAAGATCTGGGTTGGCCACTAGCAGTTTATTTCTCCAGATTCTCTGATTTCCTTCTTTTGTTGTTGTAATCTTTTTGTTGTTGTGTTTCTCCTTGTGTTTTTTCGTGTTTTCTCTCCCAAAAAAATAGGTTAAGATATGTCTCTTGAATTCGCTGCCGTCCCCTCTTTTAATCCCTTCTTAAGAGTCCCACTTGAATTAGAAATATGTCAAAATAAGGAATTAAAAACACATTAGATAACTGACCAAAGCTGCAACCAAATCTGGGTCTTGCTTTGGTCTCAACTTTTGTCAGTTATTTTCCCTCTACCAAAGCTGATGCTTGCTTTGGTTCCAGCTTTTGTCCCATCTTTGGTAAGCTTCTGCCCTTTCCGTGAGTTTCTTCCTCAAGAATTGCTCTTGACCAAAGTTGGACCTTGCTTTGGTTGTAACTTTGGTCCCAGCTTTGGTCAGTTGCTGTCCCCTTAAGCATATTTCTTCATAAAAATTGTTCTAAATCACCCAAATTTAATACAAAAACACATAATTAACACATGAACATACTCTTTCAAAATAAATGCAAAAACATAAGAAAAAGCTACATTAAATTAGCAAAATAAAATTAGAATTAAACAAAAACAACCTAAACATACTATAAAACAACATCCTAACAATAATCCACAATACAGTCATAATCCTTGAATAATTCAAGCCACTGATTTGCCTCAAGTTAAGTTCCTTCTAGGTAAGCAGATACTTGAGGTTCTTGTGGTCAGTATACTTCTACGCTTCTCACTGTACAAATAATGGCGCCAGATTTTTAAAGCAAAGATAACTGTTGCCAACTCTAAATCATGAGTAAGATAGTCCTATTCATAAGGCTTCAACTGTCTTGATGCATATGCTATTACTTTCCCATCTTGCATCAATACACATCCAAGCTTGTTGCCCGAAGTATCACCATACATAGCATATTCTTTACCCAAAATGGGTTAGGTAAGTACAGGTGCTTCAGTAAGCATTTTCTTCAACTGCTCGAAACAAGCTTGACACCTATCAGTCTATTCAAATTTAACCCCCTTTCAAAGTAACTTTGCAAGGGGTGAGATAATAACTAAGAATCCCTTCACAAACTATCGATAATAACCCGCTAAACCCAAGAAACTTCTAAATTTCAACACATTTCAAGGCGGTTTCCAATTCACTATTACCTCAAATTTAGCTGGATCAACCTTGATACCATCGAAAGAGACAATATAACCCAAAAAGATACTTTTTTGAACTAAAAATCACATTTCCTGTGCTTCGCATACAACTATTTTTCTCTTAAAACTTGTAGTACGAATCGCAAATGTTCTTCATGTTCTTGTTCATTTCTCGAATACACCAGTTTGTCATTGATGAACACAACAACGAATTGATCAAGATACGGTCGGAACACCCGATTTATTAAATCCATAAAAGCTGTCGGTGCATTAGTCAACCTAAATGGCATCACCAGGAACTCATAATGGCCATACCTGGTCCTAAAAGTAGTCTTCGGAACATATTCATTTTTCACTCATAGTTGGTAGTATCCCAACCGCTAATCAATCTTGGAAAAGACCCCAGCTCCCCTCAGTTGATCAAATACATCTTCTATTTTAGGCAAGGGGTACTTACGCTTCACCGTTACTTTATTGATGTACCGATAATCAATGCACATGCTTAAGGTGCCATCCATCTAGTAGCTCCTGTAATTGAGTCTTCAACTCTTTCAACTCAGTAGGAGCCATACGATAAGGAGCCTTAGATATAGGAGCAGTGCCTGGTAGAATCTCAATGGATAATTCCATTTCCCTCTCAGGCTGTCAACCCGGTAATTCTTCAAGGAACACATTAGAAAATTCACTTCCCCCAGGTATATCTTGCAGTTTCTCCAGACTCTCCTTAGAATCCAGTACCACTACCAGAAAAGCTTCACACCCTTTTCTTAAATACCTTATTGCTTACATAGTGGAGATCACATCAATCAAAGGATTAGAATGGATACCCCGCACAATCACATTAGGTTAATTTGGACTTCTAAGCATTATTGTCTTCTTATCACAATTAATTATTGCCCGATGCTTACTTAGTAATCTATACCCAGAATTAAATAAAATTCATGGAATGGTAACTCAATTAGCATAGTAGGAAATTCTTTATCCTGGACCACTATAGGACAGTTCCTATACACTTGGTTCACATGGAAACTATGCCCCAATGGACTAGTCACACATATATTATAATCTAATTGATCAGAAGGAGGCAACTTATCACCTAACCTTTCAGAACATAAGTAAGAGTGTGTGGATCCAGGATCAATTAGAGCACGCATTTCAGTATGAAGGAGCTGAAATGTACCAGCCATAACATCTAAGGTGTCCTACTCCTCATGAGCCTTCATAGCATAGGCCCGTGTTAGTGCTACTGGAGGACGATCAACAGTCTCTGATACTACCCCACCTCTAGGCTGATTTCCTTTGCCATGTCCTCTACCTCTTCCTTGTGTAGCTTGTGGGGTGTTAGATCCAGCCCTACTCACTTCTTGCTGATTTTGGCTAGAATCATAGGCTTTCGGACAGTTCGCCAATAAATGTTTAGTGCTCTCACATCGATAACACCCACCGGTTAGCCACCTACACTCACCTCTGTGGCATTTGTTATAGTGGGAACACTCGGGCATACTATCACCTCATCCACTCAATGAACCTCTTCTAACACTAGATGGATTAGAAGACCCCTGACATCAACCCCTAGTAGTTAGATTAGTCACAGGCTCATCTTGAGAAGCTACCTGCGGGTTCCTAAGCCTCTTTCCTGAAGATTAGCCACCTCGCGAGGAATTTCAGCTCTGAGCTCTCTCCCTCTGAATTTCCTCTTATCTTTCTACCCTCATAGCTGCTTGCACAATTTGATAATAACTTACATTCTGAGAAGTCATCATAGAGATCAATAATGCCTTAATGGATTCATGGAGCCCCTCCTTGAAATGTTGACACTGAAATTCTTCAGTAAGTACTCCCACCAGTGCATACTTACTAAGCTTACTAAACTCTTTGTCATATTCTGCACTGACAGGGCTCTCTGCTTCAAATTCAAAAACTATTTCCACTTTGTTTCCCTATAGTCTTTGGTAATATACTTATTGTGGAATTCTTAACAAAGAACTCCCATGTAATTGGATTAGGAAGCATTTGATTTCTCAGAACTAACTTCCACCAATCATACGCATACCCTATAACAGAGATACCACATATCCTACTTTCTGCTCGGGAGAGCATCCAATTTCTTTGAGCACCATCTATACCCTCTCTATCCAAAATTCAGCTTTGTTGGACTCCTCCAAACTGGTGCCACAAAAATCTTCAGCTCTATGCTTCCTTAATAAATCTGTCGAAGCTTTAGGTGCAGTCATTCTTTCTAGAACCTTAGCCATATCTTGAGGTATCTTAAAGAAAGCTTCCATAGGCATAATCCAAACATCCTATTCTACCCTGAGCGATTTAGATGGAACGAAAACAAATGGATCTTGATGCAAAGGGTTGACAGTTTCGGCTATCTTTTCAACCGCTTCCTGGGATGGTTCCATCTCAAACTAGAAAATGCAAGGACATCCGCATTAATCCAACACCTATCTGTAAGCACCGTGTCCTGGAGCAGTCCGGATCAGAGATTACCCTATGATGAAATCGGCATTCGAGCCTGTAACCATTCGGAGGCTTTAGTCCCATGCTCCACGAGAAACGAGTCTTTTTACCTTTAGTAGGCAGAAGGGGAGAAAACGGGGGAGTTTTTAAAGTCCAAAAAAGTATGTTTTTCTCTACGGACGGCCAGCCCGTCGGTCAAGGGACCAGCCTGTCGGTCAGGGGAAGGACCGTCGGGTAAATCCTTGTGTCAGAAGGATTCTTCCGACGCCCGTCTGTCAAAATGGTAGGGCATTCGGATGAATTCTTGTGTCAGAAGGATTTTTTCGATGCCCGTCGGTTGATATGGCAGGCCCGTCGGTCAGGTTGCAGGGCCGTCGGATGAATCCTTATGTCAGTAGGATTCTTCCGATGCCCGTCAGTGAACCCACAAATGCCAGTCGGTCATCCCTGGCCTATAAAAGCTTTGAATTTTCTCATAAAAGGGGGTTGGAAAATTTGTAAAAATAGGGGAAACTCTGCCAAAATTCACGCGCATTTTCTCTCTCTTCCAACAAACACATTTTTAAAAAATCTAACTAATTCAAGAACCAAGTCTTCAAAAGAAAGAGGTTTTTTATGGGTTTTTGATTTCCAAAATTCAATTTCCGTCGACCTGTTGAGGACACACTCTATCTTCCACACTTGGTCTTTTGTTTGGACTTTCTCGTGGAGCGTGCGGGAAGTCAGATAACAACAAGGAATCCAACCAAAAGGTTGTTCTGAGGGTAAATATTCCGGACCCTTTTCTATCCCTCTTTTTACCTTTATTTTCAATATTATCTTTGCTCTTGTCCATTTTTATTTCTTGTTTCTATTCTTCTTGAATCTACGTAAAATTTGTCTTTTTGCTTTTTGAAAAGCCTCTGTTTTTCAGGGACAGAGGTGACCGACGGGTCATCTGCTGTGACCGATGCCTGTCGGTCACCTTAAGCATAGCCCGTCAGTCACCCTCATAGACGGCTCCCTTTGAGTGAGCGACGGGTTGTATCGGTCACCTTAACCAACGCCCATCAGTCATTCAGTATAGCCCGTCGGTGGGTTCTGTCCCACATTTTCAAATCTTTTTCTTTTCCTTTTTTGTTCACTCAAATTTTTATGTTTATTTACAGTTTTTCTTCTGTATCTTAACATCCTTTTGGCTTGTTTTGTGAGAGTATGTTCTTGTTTCTTGGACTGGCCGGAGCCTGAGGGAGTTCTCCCATATGTGGAAAGTTCGCCTGGTTTAGTTCCCTATCCTCCTCTCTCTTTATTTGATGTATTTATTTATTGTTTCTCCTGTATATGACAAAATTGTTGTATTTCTCGCTAATGTAAAAATCGGCCAAAAGTTTTATATTTAATAAACTGAATTCTTCATAAAATCTAGGACCCAATGTCCTATTTTTACCCAATAAAATCATCACAATAAAAATATCCATTTTAATAATGATGCATGCGAGGACCAAAGTCCTCAGAATAAGCAATGCCCCGATTTGTGTATGTATCGCACATTTATAAAAGGGAGTTGTATTCCGCTCCTTGTGTTATTGTAATTTATCGCTTCCATTATTTACTTGTTCATTTACCGCTTTCCAAATGTGAATAAATGTGCTTTAATTCAATTGCATCGTGTGGAGAGAGAGCGAATTAATGAAAATTAAAATTTGATCATAAAATAATCAAGGTAGAAATAGATGAGGAGTCCCGAACCCAGCTCTGGTCTTTGGGCTCAAAGAAGCGAGAGGTCTATCCGATCACTCATTGGAACTATGACCTCCAAGACCCCTCTTGTGTCACGAGACTTTGACGTTAATCCTAGGCTCCTTAGGGTGAGAGGTTTACCCTCCAAGACCCCTTTGGTTGGCCCAAAATGGATACTAAGCGCAGTTTTAGGCTCTCCGAGGTGAGAGAAACTTTCCCAATGTTCTATTGGGTGGCGACTCCATGAAACCTCCTTGTTACCCAAAATAGACGCACTTGTAAATATCTTTACTAGTTGCCAACGGACCCTCAAATGCCCGATCGCCCTCAAGCGGGCGGTCAGAGGGGCGGCCGCGGGGTCCGGCACGCGTCACACTATCTATACACATCTTTACACTATAGTCGACCAGAATCGCCTAAACCTAGGCTTTGATATCAAAAATTGTAACACCCCTTACCCGTACATAGCCAAATATAACCTCTGCGGGTGTCTATTTGCTCTTTCGGACTTACTTCTATCATTATCAACCGGGACAACTGCTCCTTTTGACATTGCTCCTTTTTCTTTTTCTTTTTCCTTTTTTTTAACATCAAAAGATTGACCTTGGCTCTTTCGCACACTGGCTATGGTAGTGAGTTCCTTCGCTTGAATCTTGACCGTGAAAGTCTGTATCTTCTTTTTGTCAGCTTTGGTGGCTCAATTTTTGAAGTACCCTTTAATGGTTGAGATTGCGTTACAAGTTAGCCTTAGGTGATTTAGGGAAAAACTATGGTTTTTCTTCTCTTTTTTTTTGTTTGTTTTAAAGGTAATGAGCTGTCCTTCTAAGTTTGGCTATAAGGGCCCATGCTTTACTTATATGATTAAAGGTCAATCTTGATTGGCTTTAGGGTACACATCTCAAATGGTTGGGAGGAAAGGAGTCATAAGGCTTGGTTCTAATGAGTTATATATATCTTGTGAAGGTCCAAAATTTCATTCGTCTAACTCCTGATGTAGCCCTCGGAGTTTGATCTTGTTTGGCTGCACTGTATGCATCCTAGACTTTGAGGAGATAAAGGACTGGCTCTTGAAACTTTGCTCGTCGTCATGTTGGCATTTTGAAGCAGTGCCATCCCAACAATGCCCTTGTCAAATTTTAGCATGCTATTCCAGGTCCAGGCAAAGGCTCTCTTTTTTCTTTCTTTTTTTTGGCATTATCTCTCAGAATTTTCCTCTCTTCAGGAGTTATATCAGATGCTACCAAGATTTTCTTTGGGTCTTTCAAAGTTTTGAGATTAAATACAGTCGTATTAGTTGAATTAATGTTAAAAAGTGAATGCGTCGTGATCATAAGAAATGAAATCATTAGAAACACCATAAAAATAAGTAAAATTCTTCATCATATTGAAATAACCAACACTATCATAAGAAGTTCTTGGAATAAAAAGAACAAAACATCTAAAAAAAAACACTATCTTGTTCTCCATTCTCACTATGCGGATTAACAATCTACCGCCGCCACGGGAATCCATTCTTCACCCATCTCCTGATGGATGACAGCGATGTACTCATCTTCCTATAATTCCTCGCAACCTATGCCACTCGATTAGACCAGACCCGATCAAATACATGGCAAGGGGACTGCATTATAGCCTGCCTTTTTCTTCTTCTCTCTCTTTTCAGGATCCATGATCTTTTTAGAGTCGATAATATCTTGGATCTTATTCCTCAAAGTACGACAATAATCTATTAGAAGCCCGATATGCTAATGATAGGCGCAATGTTGATCACCTCTATGCCCTGGTTATCCCTGATTCATAGTTAGCCTGGGTGGCAATGGTTGTAGCTTGCCCTCCTTTACTAATCTCTCCATCGCCCAAGATAGAGACCGGCCCAAATTAGAAAAGTACCTCTGGCCTTGTCCCACTTCAGTAGCTGAAACCTTGGTCGTCTTACCATTTCTACCATTACTGCTTCCAGCACCGCCTGATCTGTACCCTGACTAGTTCCCAAAATTTTTCTTAGCAAAGTTATTTTGGCTTGCTTTCTTTGCTAGGTAAGCCCCCTCAACCTCTACAACAATGTCCTTAAGTGACTCCTAATCTCTGAGCCCCATTAAGTTGAGCAAGTCCCTCAAGTAAGGGCGAAAGTTCCTGATAAATAGACTGATCTTGTCAGCGGTATCGGGCTTTCGCTTCATCTCTATGACCCTATTCCTCCATCTGGTGAGATATTCATGGAATGACTCGTCACTCGTTTGCTATAAAAGCTTGAGGTCCTTTAAGGCGACCTCCATTCTAGTGTTGGAGTCGTACTGCTTCATAAACTCTTTAGTTAAAAGGTCCCAGTCCTCCTTGGATCTTTTGTCTAACCCGTAGTACCAGTCTACTGCCGGACCGACCAGACTGAGGTAGAAGTATTCCACCTTCTACTTCTTGATCAATCCTCTGCCCTTCAACACTAGGGTATATTGCTTAACGTGTGCAAATGGGTCTGAAGTACCATCGAACTTCGGCAACTCATGCATCTTAAACCTTTGGGGCAACAGCGTTTCATCCCCCAAATCTCTATCCTTGGGATTGATTTCCTTCCCAGCTAATAACAAGTGAGTGATCACCTCAATCTGCTACCTCATTCCTCTCAAAGCCTTATCGTCTACCTTGGGTGCTCTACCCCTCACAGCTTGATGGGCTATTAGCTCCTCAACCTCATCCTCCATCACAAAATCCTCATCAGGATTAGGGATCATTGCCCTTCTTGGCTCAACGAGCGCAGTAACTTTATGCTCATTGATAGGTTGGTGAGCAACATGACCTACAGTGGGGTCCTCTTCGCCAGCAGGCAGTTCGACTTGCCCTCGAGGAGGAGCTATCAGTGGTTGTGGACTGACGGGTGGTTGTGCAGCAGGAGGATGAGCAATCCTTTCGGCCATGGCGTCCATCATGTCTAACATCCTCCGCTCAAAATCCTCTAATCTCCTAGTAAGGTCTTGAGTGGTTAAAGCTCCAATCTCTTCTGCCATTGATGATTCTAAGGATGATTCACTGGTCGTTGAGAGTGACTCAAAATCCTAATTAGACACTAATTCTGGTAATCCATAGAGAAGGCTTGTCCTTACTAGCCGACAGTCAGAACCTCTAGTCCACTTAGATAAATCTATGATGGATGAAAGCTTCAGATTGTTAGATTCATATATGGATGACATATACAATGCATGATTGTGTGTTATGCAACATTCATAACCATATACAAGCAAGTAGATCCTTCTAACCTTTTGACTCCCGCACACGAGGTCAATTAGTCTCTTTCTAGGTGGGCTTAATCCATGGGTTAATAGGAGACCCTATGAATGCGCTAGTGCATGGCAAAAAGCCGGCTATAGACACCGGGTCCCGTGGCAGCCGAGACCAAAGATACCCAGTGATGAAAATGATGCTGCTCACGGGCAAAAAATTAGGAGTGATTGATTTTCGTATCGAAACTCTTCTTTTAAATAAAAAAGAATTTTTTATTTTTTATTGATGTTTTCAGACCGCGCCATGCGTCACCGGCTGGCAGCGCGCGAGGCGCAGTCCATGTACCCAGCCTCTATTGGTTGTCAGGCACCGGCTGGCACCTCGCGCGAGGCAATTCGAGCGCCTCTATTGCGATGGCCGCACCTCGTGGGTCACCTACCTCACGCGGACTCCGTTTTTCACTTGATTTCACTGAATTTCAGTTAAAATTAAACTCAAATTCTTTTCTGATTTTTTAAAAGGATAAACTGGAATTTCAAAAGAAAAAAAAAGGTTTTCGAATAGGATTAGGACTCCGAAAACCAAAATTTCAGCGTCATATAAAAGGAAAAATATCGAAACATTAGAGGGGGAGAGCATTACAATGGCGAAAAAAAATTTTGAAAATAGGATTTTTGAGAGCTAAAATTTCTTCAATTAATTCTAATTGTTCTTGAGCCAAAAAAAAATTAATTCTTTTTGTTTAGTATTCAATTGCCATCATCTATTTTCTTCAAAAATCAGAGTTTTCAACTTGAAACTTTTTGGTCACAGAAAGCTTTGATCCAAGATCTCTCAATTTCTATTTTTAAGCAATTGACAGGAAATCATCACGTTCTTCTTTTGCAGCTAGAATCAAAACTTCTGAGGGTAAATATACGGGTTAGAGTCGATCCATTCTCCTTCTTTAACTTTGTGTCGTTCATTTGTTTTTCTCCATTGTAGTTACTGTAAATTGTAATTGGTGTACTTGTTGTTGTTTGTAATAATCAGCCTGAATTTAGATTAATTTGATTAATTTATTTACATGATGCATGCAACCTAATTTAGATCTATAAAATATTCAACAATAATTTTACCTTCCACTTGATTTTATTTTGTTTATTAATCCATTCAATTGATTTCCCTTTTTTTATCAAATATTATTATTCTTCTAATAATCATAAGTATGTTTCTCAATTATAATTATTTATTGCGTCTTTCTCATTTAGTTGCTTTATTTTTATCATATTATTTATCTTATTTCCTTCATTGAATTGTTTATTTTTAGTATCCATTTGATTTAATTCGCTAACATTTTCTTTATTCTTGTTTTTGTTGTTTGCGAAATTTGTTTATTTCACTTTGAGTAAGGTTTCTGTCGCGCTGGAGAATCAAGAGATTAGGAGTCTTCAAAGTTTGGGTCTGCATTTTAATTATTGTATTTCCTTTATTGTTTTGTATATTTCGTGCAAAATGGAGTTTAAACGCATTTATTTTATAGAAACTCATGTTTTTTACAACAATAAAAATTGGGATTTTCTACTAATAAAATAGGACCAATGTCTTGGTTTTAGCCAATAAACCTTCACTTTCAAAAGAGAGTTAATTTTCATAAAATTAGATCCAATTATCCCTATCATTTTTATTGCCTAAAATAACTCTCAGATTTTTAAGTTAACACAAAGGAAACCAATGTTCCTAAAATCTAATAAATGTTCGATTTATGTATTATGTATTTTATTTCATTGTTATTTATGCCATTTTTATTTTTGGCCCTTGTAAGTAATTTTTGGGCAATTTTATTCCTTTATTTATTTATGCTTTTATTATTTTTGGGGATTGTTTTGTCCCATATTTTTCACTTGTAATTTATTTATTGCTTTCTTTATTGTTTACTTTACTGCTTTCCAAAGATGCTTGAAATGCGCTTTAGTTTTGTTGCATGATCGTGTGAGAAGAGAGATAAAATAACTAACTCTAAAACTCAGTCATATAACATTAACTAAAGGTATAAATAAGAGTGATGTCCCGAACTCTCTCTGGTTTTGGCCTCATAAGGTTAGAATTCATTTTCCAATGTTTTATTAAGTGGCGACTCCATGATACCTACCTTATAATTCCCAATAGATGCCCTCATAGGTTGATTGCCAACAATGGAATGGGGGTGGATCCCTGTCTATTGCGAAGCGACCAGCTTTCATGAGTTTTAATGAACCTCCATCTGGTCTCGAGTCCTAAAAGCGAACTTTCGAGAGTGACCTGGAGGCCGAGTTGGGGTTGTCAGGCATTCAAGTGGCGACTCCGTTGGGGAGATCATGAGATTTTGCTCCAAAAATACCTTTGGCTAATCTAATATAAATGGGTTTAGGGTTAAAAAATTTTATCTCTTTTCAAAAAAATTTCATTGCATTCACTAGAGCCTTAGAACTATGTTAGTTGGTGCCTTATTTTACCCTGGTGCATTCTTAAAACACAACCCTACTTTCACTCATTGTAGGGAAATGCTCAGGATAATCACTAGCCCAAGCCTTGTACCATCAATGGTATATCAAATGGAGACCCAATCGGTCGTTATGCTCATGATGAGCTAGACCCATTGGCAAAAACCATGCTGGGTAGACCTAAAGTAACACCACCCTTGACCAAAGCTCATGTAATGGCAATAGAAACTTCCACTAAGTGATACATACCTTAACAATGTGCTTGCTACGTGGGCCCTTATATATTGAACAAATTCAAACATATTAATTGGACACTCATCAAAGGCTTTCATGCCCCAGTGGACCCATTTTTAATATGTTTGAAAGGTCTAAATACATAATGGCTAAAAACCATACACATGTGCTTTAAATTAAGAGTGTTATACTGCCGGTTTTTCACCGTGCCACATACGCGTCCATTGGGTTCTCCGTTAACCCATGGATCAAGCCCATCTAGGAAGGAGACCGCACGACCTCGTTTGTGGGAGTGATAAGGTTGGAAGGATCTACCTGCTTGCATGTAGTTGTAGATCCTGCACGGCATGCTCATACACCGTGTGTCATTCATACATAGCAAAAACATGTGCATTTCATTTTGTGTGTGTACATTTTATCTTGGGTATATAATATTTCACAAGTACGTGTCATCTTGTGTATGAATTTTTTCTTCTTTTCCATCATTGCATGCATTATCCTAGCCCCTCTACATTTCAGCCATCATAGACCATTTGCCTAAGTGATTTTGGGGTTCCGACAGTCTCCTAATTAGATGACCATCTTTCTAGATAGCTAAGATAAGAATCAAAGGCAATTAATAGGAATCCAAATATTTGAAAATGGCTAATCCACAAAGAGATAAAAATGCAACCTAGGCTATGATTGCTGAGGAAGTTCGGAGGAGGTTTGAAAAGTTTGAAGCTAGGATGATGACTATGATGGTGAATTTATCCGCCACAATGATACAACCCACCAGGTGACGGCCTACTACTCCTACCATGTCTCAGGAAGAGCAGGATCTAACTAGGGAAGTACGCCTACCACAAATGGAGCGTAGAGGAAGGATGCCTTTTGCTTCATCATCTGAGCAAAAAGGCAAAGGACATATTTCAAAGGAGGGTTTCTAGCAGCGACCCAGGGTCTGAAAAGAAGGAAGGACATCCTAGAAGAAGAAATTTTAAAGTCCAAACTTGCAATTATCCTGGCTGCTCGCAAGAGGGTTGCCATAGACTTAGAAATAAAAAGTCGACCGAATGGGCATGACAGTTGTGTTGGCACACAAAGGATGGAAGAAATATCTATGACTAGAACAATCCGAAAATATTGCTTCAGCATAAACAGCCCTCTACTTCAAGCATTAGAGGGGAGCCTGCGACCATGGTCTACTAGGCCGGTCAGAGATCAAGGACAACCGTAGCGTCACCAGCACCCTAGATATCTACTGGATGATGGCCAGACCCTGAAAGGTCAAGTCCATAATCCCATTAATAATTAGCAGTTGGTGATCCTTGAAGAAGGGAATAGTATCATGGGAAGAGGTAACCGTGGGAGCTCGAGTCTCGGTGGTAACAGGGTGAGAGTTGTTAGAGCCACCAAGGTTTCAACCATTGGAACAACTCAAGGCTGGTATACTATCTTGGATAAGCCTTTATCTGAGCACCTCTTTCATTTCATTAACAAGGGGAAGTTACAGCCGATGCCTACAAAACCCGCCCAAAGCCAAGGGCATTCCAGTCATCGAGTAAATTAGTATTGCGCTTACCATCAGCATACTGGGCATGAGACTGATGGGTGCCGAATTCTGAAGAGACAAGTTCAAGACCTCATTGATGAAGAGCTGAGAGGTGGGGATGATGGTTCCTAAGGATAACAATTAGCCATCAATTACAACATCTTTGCCAGTAGCAGAGGAAGATGTTAGCTATTTAGATGTTCTTTTTATTTTTAAACTATTTAATAATGACACTTTTGATTATGGTTTCAGTAACAAGCTGAACACTTCTGCTTACTTATGTGATATTTCTTATGATTTTACTATGCATAATCATGGTCATGACTCATTCACATTTGACATTGATTCAATTAATGCTACTCTGTTTAATATCAGAACTTTGGAAAACCCAAAGAAAATCTTGATAGCATCTGATGTAACTCCTGAAGAGAGATTAAAATTTGAGAGAAAAAAAAAACAAAAAAAAGTGTCTTTGCCTAGACCTACGAAGACATGTTAGGAGATGATCATGAAATTGCTAAGCATACTACCTGACGTACCTCGATCATAGACCAGTTAAGTAGAAGCTCAGAAGATTCAGGCCAGAAAGGGCAGAAAAGGTTAAAAAAGAGGTTCACAAACAAATCAAGGCCAAATTTCTTATTGAAATTTAAAAATTGACTTGGTTGGTCAGCATCATCTCAATAGTCGAGAAGAACCAAAAGGTATCAAGAATTCAACATAGCTTATCCGAAAAATAAAAAAAATGAAGGAAGAAATTGATATGTAGATGTGGCCAAGTTCACTGAGAAGAATTTGATATGGTCTCCCACATCATGTTGTGTCTGACAACGGGAGCAATTTATGGCTGAAACTAGGAAGATACTCCAGAAGTATGGCTTTGAGCATCATAAGTTTTCTTCATATCACCGTCAAGCTAATGGGGAGGTTGAAGCGGCTAGCAAGAACTTCAGGAAGATCTTGGCCAAGATGGTTCAAAACTATAAAGATTAGGCAGAAAAGTTGCCTTTCGCACTATGGGGCTATAGAACCACTGTCAGAACTTCTACAGGAGCCACGCCTTATCCCTTTAGTATATGGGATAGAAGTTGTATTGTCAGTTGAAGTAGAGCTCAAGCCTTTAGGGGTAGTCATAGAAGCCCAGATTCTAGAAAATAGTTGGGCCAGCAATGATTGCTACAGCTGAACATGCTAGACGAGAACAGGTTGCGAGGTTACTGCCACAACTAAGTTCATTAGAAAAGGCTTGCTATGTCATTCGAGAAGAAAGTCAGAAGGCAATCTATTGACATCGGGTCCTGAGATAGTCCAGATCAGAGTTACCCAATGATGATAAGATGCCTGTTCACAGGCAAAAAGGTTGAAAGTGATGATTTCCTTGTCAAATTTGTATTTTAGAGTCAAAAAATAATAAAAAATGTATAAAAAATTAAATTTGAAAAATGGAGTTTGAAAATTATAGTATTTTTAGTTAAATTTGAAAATTAAAAAAAAAATTCGGATGTGGGCCACTGCGGCGCCCTACGGCAGCCCTCAGGCGCGCACGAGCGACGCGGGGGGGGTGTTGCCCCGCGCCCTGGCGAGCACGCACGCCGATGCCCGTCGAGCACACTGACGAGTGTTGGTCGTCCATGTTCCGCCGAAAATACTAATTTTTTGCCCAAATTTGATTTTCTATCCCATTTTTAAAGGTTTTTCATGATTTTTTCCATTTTTAAATTAATTAATTAGTTTTTCCTTAATTAATTATTTTTTCCTTTTTTTTTCTTGATATAAATAGAAAAAGTTGAAGCAAAAAAAGGGGGATTCGTTTTGGAGTTTCTTCTTTAATTTTTCTCTTCTTCTTCTTTAAAAATCTCTCTATGTTTTTCTTAGGTTTTTCCCCTCAAAAAAAATTAAAAATTGCTAAAAGTTAAAAAGTTCAATTCTTCTTCTTTTTTTTCAATAGAATTCCTTCTAAATATTTTAGATGGAATTTTGTTGATGAAAATTTGATTTTTGAGACAAATAAAGTGATTTTTTGTTGTTAAAAATTCAATTTTCTTACTTTTGTCTTTTAATTAGTTTTTTACTTAAGTTTTCTCAAAGATTTTTATTTGAATACCTTTCTGAGGAAAAATAGATTTTGGGGCAAACAAAATAACTGTTTGTTCTTAAAATCAAATTTTTTCGTTTGATTTTCTAAAAAAAAGAGATTTTTCATAAATACTTTTTTCTTGAGATAAACAAAAATAATTTTTTGTTCTTGATAATTTTTATTTTCTTTCGTCATTTTTAAGTAAATTTATTTTTTTGGAATAAAATTCCAATTTTTGTCATCTTTAATTCTAATTTTGCAAAACAAAGCAAGAAAATCAATCATTCTTTTTTCCTTCATCAAATCCAAACTATGAGGGTAAACATTCTAAGCTTGATCTCCTTTTTATTTTCTTTTATTTATTTTTGCTCATATTTAATTGATTAACATCTAAATTTTTATTGTTTTCATTTATTTTTTTTATTCAATTGTTTGTATATTTGTTTTATTTAATATGTTTATATATTATTATTATCATTTAATTATTATTATTATTATTATTATTATTATTATTATTATTATTATTATTATTATTATTATTATTATTATTATTATCATGTTTATGTTTTTACGTATTAATTTATTAACATGTTGTTTTATTTATTTCAATCATATCATTTAATTTCTTTGTCATTCATAATGCATTTTTTTTCATTTATTTTAATTTATTAACATTTTAATTCATTTGTATTTCGATGTCATCTTATTTTATTTTATTTTATTATTTATTACATGTTTAACTAATTTAATTGATTTAATCACTAACATAAATTTATTTGTATTTGTTTTTGTAACACCCTTATACCCGTAAACTATACGGATACCGGATATCACAACACTGAACTGACAAGCACTGCACTGCATCTGACTGATCTGTAGGAAATTTTTTTTTTCAACAATAACATTCAGACATAGCAAGAACAAACATTTACACCAACACACTAAACAGGATAATACCATATACCTTGTACCTCTTTCGCGATCGTATACATGCCATGCCAAACTTCAATCCTTTTTGTCAATATCCTCATTCAGACGATACTATATCTTCGGCCACATTAAAAATTTACTATAATCTACGTGCAATGACACTTACGCGCTGAGCATTAAAATGCCCAGTGGTGGATACATATCCTTGGTTTTCCACAATAATTCTACATGCATGCACACATACACATATTTTATCTAAATCATAGAGAATTAATTCCTGAGAAATTATAATATTTATTATACATTTTTACGATATCCATTATCTTTGTTCCTTTCATTATCACTGCTTTCACTGATCATTTTATACACTGTCATCATTATCACTTATACCGTATTTAACTATTACGATATTAACTTTAATCACTTATCCTTTCATTCCTTATTTACATTCTTATGGCTTTATTTTAACACTGTCCAATCGGTTTATCAATTCACTATTTATCATTAATAATTATTTAACACTATAGTACTACAACTCAATTATCACTTATCAATCAAGTTTCATTTCTACCCATTGACATTATTTTATGTTTACCTTTGTAACTAATTATCAAATAGTCATTTCTCAATCTTCAAATCAATAACTTACTCTAAAACTTACTTCATGTATTTGACATTCCCTTTTTACTTTCTTGCATTACACTAATTATTTTCGATAACACTTTTAACTACACTTGCTCTTTTATTCATTTATTTATTATCATTTACTTATGAATTACTTTATCACCGAATGAATACATTACAATTATTACTGGGTCACTTGGATGTTTATGGTCCAATCACAATTTCTTTATATCCTTTATTTTCGTACATTATATTATGACTTAATTCACTATGGCCCCTTATTCACTTATGTATATTAGACTAATATTTTCTTCACTTTACTATTAGTAAATTTCTCTTTATTCACATTTACATTCCAACTTATCTGATAATAATTAATTACAACTAAATTCTCACTTAATTACTTGTTCACAACTTTGCCATTTACCTCGCTATCCTTTATTACCACTTACTTTCTATTTGTACTATCATTCCAGCATCACCAAAATACATATACATTCATATTCATTATACATGTATAAATTAATTACAATTATTAATCATTTAATATTTATTCATGCAATAATTTTCTATACTTCACAATTCGTTGCTTAATCACTTACCAATTACATATATTTACTTTCCATAATATATTTACTAAATTATACTTTACTTCACTAATTAATCTTAACTTTATGATTCTATAATTTGATTCCTACATTTCTTTATTACTACACATTCTCATTTTTAATTGCTTTATTTTACAAGAGTGCCACTACTTAAATGCATTACTATATTTATTCTTTATTTTGCCATATGTTTCATTATTTAATTCTTACCATAACACCCAATTTAAATTATACTATACACTTTGCTTAAATTATAAATTTTCTATTTCAATTGGCTCTAATTACACCTTTGCCACTATTTACACTTAATACTACTTTTAGTTTATTATTATTGCTTATTAAATCATTAATTATAATTACTCACTTAATTTTAGCAATTTAATCATATAATTACTTCACTAAATGACATTACATACTAATTACATTTTAATCCTTTAATTAAACTTATTATTTCTTTAATCACACTTAAATCCTCATTCTTTTACTTGGGTTTTCAATAATACCCTTGTCTTTTTTAAAAATGACAATTATGCCCTTAGTTCATTTTAACTTCACCTTATTTACACTTATGCCATTAGTTCATTTTTCTTTCACATTATTTACATTTATGCCATCAATTCACTTATTTTTCATCAAAATTAGGATTATGCCCTTATTTTACTTTTCTTTGTACATAATGACATAAATACCCTTAATTATATTTCTTTTTACCACATTTCACTATTTAACATGCAAAATTACTATTTTTCCCTTGAATTATCTTTTTCATGCCAAATTATATTTTTACCCCTAAAAGGTTACCAATTTCCATATTTAACCTTTTAATGACATTTTTACCCTTATTTGTCATCTTTCACACATATAAGCACATAATTACCATTTTACCCTCAAACTTTTCAATAATTACGATTATAACCTTAACCTTATCTGTATTCCTTATTCTTATCCTTATCACTTTATTCATTACCATATCTTATCCTTATCACATAATCATTACTATATCTTGTCTTTATTAGACAATCACATGTAAATCTTTATCTTTAACACATAATGACATGCATAATCATTTAGTCATTTGTCTTTTCATACTAATATCATTTTAATAACAAATTAACCATTTTAAAACTCATCATTATCATTTTGCCCCGGTATAATGCTGGCAGACTCTAAGTCACAGGATAAACGGGATGCGAACCCCTATGGGCTCACAATAACCCAGAAAGACCCAAATTGATCAGTCCGGTACTTTCCAAACCTGGAGAACCCCGAAGGATTACTCCAGTACATTCCAAACCCGAAGAAGCCCGTAGGATTACTTCGGTACATTCCAATACAGATACTATTAAAGATACAGAATAGGTCCATCATTGGCCTATAAAATAGTGAGATGCCATGCTCACTCCTGTGGTCTTAAGTCCCTATGGCTAGCCATCATATCCTGAAACTAGACTCAACTACCAGCTCATCACATAGGGCAACAATATTTTATTTTTCACATTATTAATGTGTCATGCATACATTTTATGGCATATCAACATAACATCTCATTCATTTTCATGCCATATCATCATCATCCATGTGAATACCATCTTTAAACTATCACATGCCATGAAAGCTCATTATTTCATATAATATCACACTTTATCAATATGCACATTTCAACATATTTATTATATTCACTTACAAATTGGCATACACATTCATTTATCATTACTTAATCGCTTTATGCCATTACTTTCCATTAATTATCAAAATACACACTTATACCATTTAGATTATCATTCGGCCAAGACTTTAAATCTCAATATCATACATTATAATTTCCCTTAGTCACTCGATTATATTTATTTCATGTTAGACATACCTTATATATCAATTATATGCCATCATTCAAAACATTATTCACTTTATGCCACATAATACCATTCGGCCACTATATTAATATTTCATTTAATTCACTTTAATTTCACTTAGTCATTTATTCATTCAATTTACATATTATATTAATCATACTTATCATTTATTTTCCATAAAACACAACAAAACCCATTATTTCCCTTGTTAATCCATTCGGCCAACACTATAGAAATTCACTATATTTATTTTTCATTCCTTTAATCCTTCCATCATATATTACACCATGTATACACATTATGTTCATCATTTATACACCATAAATCCTTACAAATCCTTAAGAATTTCTTATATTTTCATTCGACCTAAGTTGGAATTTCATACCCAAAATGTTTTAATTTATCTTAAGCACATTTATACACTTATTTAGCCCCATTAATCATGTTTATCAAGTTAGATTCAATTATAGATGCATATATCACATACATGCAAGATAAACATAACAAAAAATCACACTTATACTATGGAAAAGAAAGGATATTGTATCCACTAACCTTATTTCCTTGCTTTCCACCACTTAAGCTTGCTTTCCATGCCTTATCTCCTTAAAAATCCATCGTATCCATAAAGATCCTAAGGTGGCCGAATATAAACATCAAGATCTACTCCAAACCTTACTTCCTTTTTACAATATAAACACATAAACATACTCTAGACATCCTAAAATACCTATTTGAACCTTTAAACTAATTTAAAAATATCAACTTTACATACCTCAATTTCACGCCTAAACCTTCAAGTTTAGGTTTCACCAACTTTTCATCCACCAAATGGACTTCCAAAGGTATCAATAGAAACTAGAGGAGCTGAACGTTGATGGGGAGGATGAAATATGGAGTGAGATAGAGGAAATTTGGAATAAAAATGGAGGAAAAGAGGAGAGTTAAGGTTAGGACAAGAAGGAGAAGAGAGGAGGTCGGTTTGGATGGAGAAATCTGAATTTCTCCAGCCTTCTCCATCTATTTATATTAGTAAAATTGAACTGAACCAGGTCGAACCGATTTGGTCCGATTTAAGGTTTTATGCTCTTTTTGCACTATTTTTGGTGTTCTGAATGTTCTTGACCTCTTTCTAATTCCCAACCAATTCCATCATGTTTAAAATATCAAAAATATCCTCCACACAAAATTTGAGCTCAATCGGAGTCCATTTGAGGCCCGGTTCACCTAAATCGGTTCGATTCAATTCTGTCGATTTCTGCCGTAAAACTCAAATCTAAGGCTGTCAAAAAATTCTAAAAATTATTCTGAGCTTGTACACTTCCCACACTGAGCCTTTTTATCCACTCTAACACTTCCAAAAATTTTGGTCAAACTCCGGTTCAACCGAACCGAACTTCAGATAGACATTTCGGGGCCTGTCTGACCTCGTTTTCCCACAAAACTGTACCACCCGACTCTATTCACTCTACTGATCATTTTTATGTAATAATATTTTTTTTACTTACTGGAGCTGCCTGCTTCCCAGTAGGTCACCCATCCCAGAACAACTATGACTCTGGCACATTCAACCTTTAAACTTCTCTGAATATAAAATAGGAGAAACATAATCAAATGCGGCGAATCTAACAACATACACTACAGACAATGCGGAATAATTTTAGGGTGATATGCAGGCCATTACAATTCTCTCCCACTTATAAAAATTTCGTCCTCCAAATTTCCTTTATGTATCACGAACACAAACTAATACCACTGAACTGGGAAACAACCAATACAGGAAGTCCATTCATTTCCCAACAGTCACTGCATCTTACATTCTATAGATTTACACTATTCTTACGTTTCCTTCAATACTTTCACTCACTTCCACCATCCGTATCGATTCATGGCATGTATACGTATCACTTTGTCCATATTACACTAACTCCGATCTTAGGACCGCCTAAACCGGAGCTCTGATACCAAAATAAATGTAACACCCTTATACCCGTAAACTATATGGATATCGGATGTCACAACACTAAACTGACATGCACTGCACTGCATCTGACTGATCTGTGGGAAACATTTTTTTTTTCAACAATAACATTCAGACACAGCAAGAACAAACATTTACACCAACACACTAAACAGGATAATACCATATACCTTGTACCTATTTCGCGATCGTATACATGCCACGCCAAACTTCAATCCTTTCTGTCAATATCCTCGTTCAGACGATACTATATCTTCGGCCACATTAAAAATTTACTATAACCTGCGCGCAATGACACTTACGCGCTGAGCATTAAAATGCCCAGTGGTGGATACATATCCTAGGTTTTCCACAATAATTCTACATGCATGCACACACACACATATTTTATCTAAATCATAGAGAATTAATTCCTGAGAAATTAGAATATTTATTATACATTTTTACGATATCCATTATCTTTGTTCCTTTCATTATCACTGCTTTCACTGATCATTTTATACACTGTTAACATTATCACTTATGCCGTATTTAACTATTACGATATTAACTTTAATCACTTATCCTTTCATTCCTTATTTACATTCTTATGGCTTTATTTTAACACTGTCCAATCGGTTTATCAATTCACTATTTATCATTAATAATTATTTAACACTATAGTACTACAACTCAATTATCACTTATCAATCAAGTTTCATTTCTATCCATTGACATTATCTTATGTTTACCTTTGTAACTAATTATCAAATAGTCATTTCTCAATATTCAAATCATCAACTTACTCTAAAACTTACTTTATGTATTTGACATTCCCTTTTTACTTTCTTGCATTACACTAATTATTTTCGATAACACTTTTCACTACACCTGCTCTTTTATTCATTTATTTATTATCATTTACTTATGAATTACTTTATCACCGAATGAATACATTACAATTATTACTGGGTCACTTGGATGTTTATGGTCCAATCACAATTTCTTTATATCCTTTATTTTCTTACATTATATTATGACTTAATTCACTATGGCCCCTTATTCACTTATGTATATTAGACTAATATTTTCTTCAGTTTACTATTAGTAAATTTCTCTTTATTCACATTTACATTCCAACTTATCTGATAATAATTAATTACAACTAAATTCTCACTTAATTACTTGTTCACAACTTTGCCATTTACCTCACTATCCTTTTTTACCACTTACTTTCTATTTGTACTATCATTCCAGCATCACCAAAATACATATACATTCATATTCATTATACATGTATAAATTAATTACAATTATTAATCATTTAATATTTATTCATGCAATAATTTTCTATACTTCACAATTCGTTGCTTAATCACTTACCAATTACATATATTTACTTTCCATAATATATTTACTAAATTATACTTTACTTCACTAATTAATCTTAACTTTATGATCCTATAATTTGATTCTTACATTTCTTTATTACTACACATTCTCATTTTTAATTGCTTTGTTTTACAAGAGTGCCACTACTTAAATGCATTACTATATTTATTCTTTATTTTGCCATATGTTTCATTATTTAATTCTTACCATAACACCCAATTTAAATTATACTATACACTTTGCTTAAATTCTAAATTTTCTATTTTAATTGGCTATAATTACACCTTTGCCACTATTTACACTCAATACTACTTTTAGTTTATTATTATTGCTTATTAAATCATTAATTATAATTACTCACTTAATTTTAGCAATTTAATCATATAATTACTTCACTAAATCACATTACATACTAATTACATTTTAATCCTTTAATTAAAATTATTATTTCTTTAATCACACTTAAATCCTCATTCTTTTACTAGGGTTTCCAATTATACCCTTATCTTTTTCAAAAATGATAATTATGCCCTTAGTTCATTTTAACTTCACCTTATTTACACTTATGCCATTAGTTCATTTTTATTTCACCTTATTTACATTTATGCCATCAATTCACTTATTTTTCATCAAAATTAGGATTATGCCCTTATTTTACTTTTCTTTATACATAATGACATAAATACCCTTAATTATATTTCTTTTTACCACATTTCACTATTTAAAATGCAAAATTACTATTTTGCCCTTGAATTATCTTTTTAATGCCAAATTATATTTTTACCCCTAAAAGGTTACCAATTTCCATATTTAACCTTTTAATGGCATTTTTACCCTTATTTGTCATCTTTCACACATACAAGCACATAATTACCATTTTGCCCTCAAACTTTTCAATAATTACGATTATACCCTTAACCTTATCTTTATTCCTTATTCTTATCCTTATCACTTTATTCATTACCATATCTTATCCTTATCACATAATCATTACTATATCTTGTCTTTCTTACACAATCACATGTAAATCTTTATCTTTAACACATAATGACATGCATAATCATTTAATCATTTGTCTTTTCATACTAATATCATTTTAATAACAAATTAACCATTTTAAAACTCATCATTATCATTTTGCCCCGGTACAATGCTGGCAGACTCTAAGTCACAGGAAAAATGGGATGCAAACCCCTATGGGCTCACAATAACCTAGAAAGACCCAAATTGATCAGTCCGGTACATTCTAAACCTGAAGAACCCCGAAGGATTACTCCAGTACATTCCAAACCCGAAGAACCCCGAAGGATTACTCCGGTACATTCCAATACAGATACTTTTAAAAATACAGAATAGGTCCATCATTGGCCTATAAAATAGTGAGACGCCATGCTCACTCCCGCGGTCTTAAGTCCCTATGGCTAGCCATCATATCCTGAAACTAGACTCAACTACCAGCTCATTACATAGGGCAACAATATTTTATTTTTCACATTATGAATGTGTCATACATAAATTTTATGGCATATTAACATAACATCTCATTCATTTTCTTGCCATATCATCATCATCCATGTGAATACCATCTTTAAACTATCACATGCCATGAAAGCTCATTATTTCATACAATATCACACTTTATCACTATGCACATTTCAACATATTTATTATATTCACTTACAAATTGGCATACACATTCATTTATCATTACTTAATCGCTTTATGCCATTACTTTCCATTAATTATCAAAATACACACTTATACCATTTAGATTACCATTCGGCCAAGACTTTAAATCTCAATATCATACATTATAATTTCCCTTAGTCACTGGCTTATATTTATTTCATGTTAGACATACCTTATATATCAATTATATGCCATCATTCAAAACATTATTCACTTTATGCCATATAATACCATTCGGCCACTATATTAATATTTCATTTAATTTACTTTAATTTCACTTAGTCATTTATTCATTCAATTTACATATTATATTAATCATACTTATCATTTATTTTCCATAAAACACAACATAACCCATTATTTCCCTTGTTAATCCATTCGGCCAACACTATAGAAATTCACTATATTTATTTTTCATTCCTTTAATCCTTCCATCATATATTACACCATGTATACACATTATGTTCATCATTTATACACCATAAATCCTTACAAATCCTTAAGAATTTCTTATATTTTCATTCGGCCTAAGTTGGAATTTCATACCCAAAATATTTTAATTTATCTTAAGCACATTTATACACTTATTTAGCCCCATTAATCATGTTTATCAAGTTAGATTCAATTATAGATGCATATATCACATACATGCAAGATAAACATAACCAAAAATCACACTTATACCATGGAAAAGAAAGGATATTGTATCCACTAACCTTATTTCCTTGCTTTCCACCACTTAAGCTTGCTTTCCATGCCTTATCTCCTTAAAAATCCATCATATCCATAAAGATCCTAAGGTGGCCGAATATAAACATCAAGATCTACTCCAAACCTTACTTCCTTTTTACAATATAATCACATAAACATACTTTAGACATCCTAAAATACCTATTTGAACCTTTAAACTAATTTAAAAATATCAACTTTACATACCTCAATTTCACGCCTAAACCTTCAAGTCTAGGTTTCACCAACTTTTCATCCACCAAATGGACTTCCAAAGGTAACAATAGAAACTAGAGGAGCTGAACTTTGATTGGGAGGCTGAAATATGGGGTGAGATGAAGGAAATTTGGAAGAAAAATGGAGGAAAAGAGGAGAGTTAAGGTTAGGACAAGAAGGAGAAGAGAGGAGGTTGGTTTGGATGGAGAAATCTAGATTTCTCCAGCCTTCTGCATCTATTTATATTAGTAAAATTGAACCAAACCTGGTCGAACCGATTTGGTCCGATTGAAGATTTTTTGCTCTTTTTGCACTGTTTTTGGTATTCTGAATGTTCCTGACCTCTTTTTAACTCCCAACAAATTCCATCATATTTAAAATATCAAAATTATCCTCCACACAAAATTTGAGCTCAATCGGAGTCCATTTGGGGCCCGGTTCACCTAAATCGGTCCGGTTCGATTCTGTCGATTTCTGCCGTAAAACTCAATTCTAAAGCTGTCAAAAAATTCTAAAAATTATTCTGAGTTTGTACACTTCCCACACTGAGCCTGTTTATCCACTCTAGCACTTCCGCAAAATTTGGTCAAAATTTTGTCAAACTACGGTTCAACCGAACCGAACTTCAGACTGACATTCCGGGGCCTATCTGACCTCGTTTTCCCACAAAACTGTACCACCCGACTCTATTCACTCTATTGATCATTTTTATGTAATAATATTTTTTTGACTTACTAGAGCTGCCTGCTTCCCAGTAGGTCACCCATCCCCGAACTACTATGACTCTGGCACATTCAACCTTTAAACTTCTCTGAATATAAAATAGCAGAAACATAATCAAATACGACGAATCTAGCAAAAGACACTACAGACAATGCGAAATAATTTTCGGGTGATATGCAGGCCATTACAGTTTTTTATTCCAATACTTATTTTCATTGCTTGGGCATTCTCACAAGCAAACGGGGAGATCCAAGAGGCTCGTTTGGGGTTGATTATTTATTTGCATTATTTGTAATATTTTATTTATTTGGAATTTTCATTTATTTTGCAATGTAATTCTTAATAAAAATATTTATTTTATGCACGTTTAAAAAAAAATCACAAAAATATTTCTATTAATTAAACTTGAAACTTTTTCTAATAAAGATGTGACCAATATCCTAGTTTTTCCATCCAAAATAAATTATCACATTAAAATTATTTTCTTTAACCGTGCATGCGAGGACCAATGTCCTCATCCTTAATAAATAGCCCGTTTTATGTATGATTTACATTTTATTTACAATGGGAGTTGTATTCCACCCCTAGTTTTATTGTAATTTATTGTACTCTTATTTATTTTATTTTAATCTTGTTTTATTTACCGCTTTCATTATGTGATTGACATGCGCGTTAAATTACTGCATTCAAATGAATGAGAAAAGGGATGAAATCTTAAATTCAAAACTCAATCGTAATTTAATCAAGGTATGAATAAATAGAAAGTCCCGAACTATCTCTGTTCGTAGGTTCAACGAGATTAGAGGACCATCTCAATGTTCCATTGGGGTGGAGTCTCGAAGATATCTTTTGTTGCCAAAATAGACCTAATTTGCATAGTCCTAGGCTCCACAAGGTTAGAGGACCATCCCAATGTTCTATTGGGGTGGGGTCTCCAAAATATCTCTAGCTTGCCCAAAATGGATGCATATGCACTGTCTTAGGCTCACTGATGCTAGAGGACCTTTTCCAATGTTCTATTAGGTGGCGACTCCAAAAAACCTCCTTGTTGCCCAAAATAGACACACTTGTAATTTTTTACAAGTTTTCACGAACCTCTCCCGAAAACCCTAAAAGTGGTCGTTCGGGGTGCCCCGAGGTTCGGCGCGCGTTACAGTGGGTACTCCGCTGGGGAGAATACTTGAGACTTCACTTCGAAAGTACCATAGTTAAAACTTACAATTGAGTTTTAATTTAAAAATTTCATCCTTTTTTGAAACTGCTTTGCATCTCATTAGTGCTTTAGATCTATGCTAGTTTGGTCCCTCTTTTAACCCTGGTGCATTCCCAAAGCATGACCCTACATTCACTCAATGTAGGGAAGTGTTAAGGATAATCACCAGCCCAAGTCTCGTACCATCATATTATATTAAATTGAGACCCGACCGGTCGTTACGCTCGTGATGGGCTAGACCCATTGGCAGGGACCATGCTTAGGTTGCCCTAAAGTAACATCACATTGGCCAAAACTCATGTAATGAAAATAGATACTTCTCCTAGGTGGTATGAACTATAATACCTTGCTCGCTATATAGATCATTATGTATTGGACAAACCTAGATAATTTGATTGGTCACCTAATCAAAGGCTTTCATGCCCCGATAGGCCCATGTCGATTTATTTGGATTGCCTAAATACACAATGGTCACCCATGTGTATGCACATTAGCTAAGAGAGGTTATGCTACCGATTTTTCACCGTGCACCATACGTGTCCATTGGGTGTTAACCCATGGATCAAGCCCACCTAGGAAAGAGACCGCACGACCTCGTGTGTGGGAGAGATAAGGTGGGAAGGATCTACTTGCTTGCATGTGGTTATGGATGTTGCATAGCATGCTCATTTATCGTGTGTCATTCATGCATGTTAAAAAAAATAATAATAATAAAAAAATATATATATATATTTCCTTCGTGTGTATGTATAGCCTTTTGTTTGCATATCATTTTTCATATATACATATCATCTTGTGTATAATTTTTATTTTTATTTTTCTTCATGCAACACATGTATAATTGCAATCCCTAGATCTTTCATTCATCGATGACCATTTGCATAGCACGATCATGCATTACATATCATTCATACATAAAAAAAAACATGTACATTTCGCGTGTGTACATTCTATTCTGCGCATATAATCTTTACATGTACATATCACCCTGTGCATAAATTTGTTCCATGCATTGCATACATCATTCTAACCTCTTTGATCTTTTTAGCCATTTTATGCCATTTATTGCACAATACGACCATGCATAGCATGTCATTCATATATCATTCTAACTCCTTGCTTTTCAGCCATTGTAGACCATTTGCTTGGGTGGTTTAGGGATCCCGATAGTTGTCTAAAGAGCAATCAGAGTTTGAGTTGGTAGACAAAGATTTAGCATCCTTACTAGAGCGTCTAAAGGTATTAGAAATGGCTGGCCTTTCACAATAGACTGAAGAGACTCGTGCCCTAATTGCCCAGGAGATGGATAGAAGGTTCGAAGAGATTGAAAAAAGGATGTTGGCCACGATTAAAGAAAGAATGGATACCATGGCACTGGTTCTTCAAGCTCAGCTTATGGCGATAGCTCTTAACCAAGTGGAGCCGGCCATTGTCAAAAAGACCTATACCGCAATGACCGCAGTGTCACCTTTTGCTTTCAAACCCAGAGTTAAGGTGCCCTTTATTTTGCCGGTCGAGCAAGGAACAGACAAGAAGCCTGCTCTAGAATACGATTATATTCCTGAAAATGAGGACATTTCAGCAGTGATGCAAGCTCTAAATAGTAAAGCGTCAAGTGCAGAATATGAATTAAGGTTAGGCTCAGGTCCACACTTAGGTGAAAGATCAGAGGGATCTTTGATGCACTTACAAGAACAAGTAAGAAGGGCAGAAGGAATAGAGCCTTCACTGTCAATAGACATCCCTAGGTCCTCAGGCACGAAAAAAGAGCTAGCTGATCTTAAAGAAGAAATTATGAAGTCCAAGCTTGCAACTACCCGAGTGCCACTTAATAAAACTATTATTGGCCCCGCAAGTCCAAGAGTGGGTTTTTATGATAATAGCAGTGGTGCCCAAATGACAAGAAAAGCACCAACTGCAAAAATGAATCAAAGGAATTTTTCTAATTTGGGCAGATCCTTGTCTTGGGTCCTTAAGAGGCTAATGAAAGAGGGGATGTTACAGCCATTGCCGGTTAGGCCCACTAGAAACTAGGGATAGCCCAATCACAAAGAGGATCAATATTGTGCCTTCCACCAGCACATCGAGCATACCACAGATGATTGCAGGACCTTGAGACATGCTATTCAAGATCTGATTGACTCCAAACAGATCTCTGACCCGGAAGAGCGAAGGATAAAGAATAGGACAGATCAAGTGCCTGAGTGGGAAGGGGAGGATGGTTCTTAAGGATTATAATGGACCACTGACTGGAACATCTGTGTTGGCAAGAACGACAAATGATTAGCTATTTAGAATGTTCTTTTTATTTTTGAACTATTTAATAATGACATTCTGTTTCTTTAATAAGATGAACGTTTTTGCTTACTTGTGTGATATCTCTTATGATTTCACTATGCATAATCATGATCATGAATCATTCATATTTGACATTAATTCAATTGGTACTACTCCGTTTAATCTTAGAACTTTGGAAAACCAAAAGAAAATCTTGATAGCATATAATGTAACTCCTGAAGAGAGATCAAAACTTGAGAGAAATTTAAGAAAATATGAAAAATTCTTTGCCTGGACCTACGAAGACATGCTAAGAGTTTATCATGGAATCATCGCGCACACCATTCCAACATACCCCGATCATGGACCAGTCAAGCAGAAGCTCAGAAGACCCAGGCCAAAATGGGCAGAGAAGGTTAAAAAAAGGGATCCACAAGCAGATATGAAGCCAAATTCTTTATACAACACCCGGGTTGGTTGGTTAGCATCATCCCAATACTCAAAAAGAGCAAAAAAGTACGAGCTATCAGGATTTAAACAAAGCTTGTCCACAAAAAAATAAAAAAATAAAAAAAAAAACAAAAAAAATATATAATGTAAAAAAAAAGAAGGAAAAAGATCAATATGTAGATTTGGCCAAAAAAAAAACTGTTGATATGGGGGCAAAGGAAAGTCATCCTGGGGACAAGCTTTGTTCAAATCCCATTGATCTACACATGCCCGTACTTTGTCATTTTTCTTGACTTTCGAAAAGGACCAAAAGGGTTCTATTGACTTATAATGGATACGAGTTGCTCGAGCTTGGGAATAGACATTATACTGGAGGTGCGCCCTATGGCCTCCAACGGACAGGGTCATCAAAAGGAATTTGATATGTCAATATGGTCTCCCGCACCATGCAGGGTTCAAGGACAATAGGACAATTTATGGCTAAGGCTAGGGAGTTGCTCCAGAGGTATGGCATTAAAGACCACAAGTCCTCTCTGTATTGCCCTCAAACCAATGGGTAGGAGAGGCTACTAACAAAAATATTTTTGTCAAGACGGTGCGAAACTATAAGGATTAGGTAGAGAAATGGCCCTTTCGTACTTCGAGGCCAGAGAACCACCATCAAAACCTCTACAAGAGTCACCTTTTCCTCAATACATGGGGGCAGAAGCAGTATGACCGGTCAAAATAGAGCTCAAATCTTTAAGGACAGTCATGGAAGCCAATATTCTGGAAGCCGATAGGGCACAGCAACGGCAGCAAAAGTTAAACACGTCAGACGAGGACATGTCATAGGATTACCGCCACTGTTAGATCTATCAGAAAACACTCTGCTCGATCATTCAAGAAGGAAGTTAGAAAGCACCTATTGAAAGAGGGAGATTTAATCTTTAAGCAAATGAGTCTGAATGTTCTAGATGAATGAGGCAAATTTAGACCAGCGTAGGAAGGCCCATCGTCGGGGTGAAAACCGATAAAAGGCACCTTGGGCAAAAATTAGAGGCTCGAGAGAAAATGTCCAATCAAGAAAACCCAAGAGGGCTGATTGGAGATAGGAGTTTGTTGCTTACAATATTTACACTGAGTTTAGATGTAGTTTTGCATTTTGAATCGATGTTAGATAATGATCATGTATAGAGAAATCATACCGAAATGTACACAATCTTTGCAAATACATTCGTTTATAAAAAGAGAAACATCATTCATTCCTAAATGCATGAAATCTAAATGAGTACACTCTTCTATTGCTCTCACCGTCCAGATGTCTAAGTCGATGAGTTCTGTTATCCATTGCGGGACTAAGCACCTTCCTCTTGAATGCATTAGTGGGAGTAAAAGAACAATCCCCGATAGATTGTATAATAGTCTTTACTAGCAGCTCGCTTAGAGGCTATGGTGTCTGGAGGTAAAAGCTAAAGATAAAGGTCCACCTTGGAAAGATAGGGACGCCTTACTACATTTTTAATCCCTCTGAACTATCGAGCATAATAGGTGGTAATGTAAAAGGTAGCCTCATGAAGCCCTAAAGAACTCGATCCTCATCCACCACCTCACCCAATCTAGCAACACATTCATTGAGATAGGCAAAGGAATGCAATCGATGCCTAGGGAGAAAATACCTCAGTGAATAATTGCCGATTACTCTAGAAGGGGGCTCTAATAGTAGCTTAAACTTTTCTTGCATCATACCCTTAAAAAAATAGCCTGTTAGAGTTAAAAAAAATCGTAATTGGCTCTCTAAGCAAAAGTTAGGCTAAAGGGCAGGGTGAAAACTTGGAAACAAGCAGTCTATCCTACAAAAAAAAAAGAATAAAAGCCGCTGAAGTGGGTTGGGTCCATTCCAGGCAAAAATTAGGCATAGGTTTATGTGAAAATCCCCAAAAGGACGCATTTCCATCTAAGAAAAGTTAGTGTGGAAATCCACAAGGGACACAATACCTTTAAAATAATGACTTTTGAAGCCTGGAGTGATAAGGCAGCATTACTTCGAATAACTTCCCTTTAGGCATATAGTGCATAATCCAGGACACGAGTTAAAGTTTTGGGGGGCAAAATGCTCATTGACCGGGGGGCAAAGATGCACACGGGTTAGGTCTCTTTGAAAAGATTATGTGTCAGAGTCCTTAAAGCCAAGATGACGCTTTTGTAGATCCTTAAGGGCATCAGACAGTACGAGCAGTACCCTCAACGAATCCCTTAACGACCTAGGATGTGGTCTATCTATTTTTGCATCTCACATGCATCTCGCATGTATAATCTTTTGCATATCTCCCTGTATAACTTTACACGTGTATAGCCTTTCATGATGCCCAATATGCATTCACACATCCTTGAACTTTGTATACATTTTGCATATGCAATTCTTCATGCACATTCCACATACATAATCTTTGCATACATGTAACGCATAATTCTTTGCACATGTTTAGCATGCATATCACGTGCATTCAATCTTTACACGTGTAATTGATTACACATGAATTTTGTGCATTAATCCTTTGTATGTATTTCTTGTATATAGTTTTGTATGTATATTTCACACATATGATTCCATATGCACACACAATATTTTGTATACATTGCTGTGTACAAAGAACACAAATTCTCAAACAAAAACAACAAAAACAAATAAAACAAAATAACAAAATAAAAAGAAGATATTTTCAAGGCCTTGAAAATCCAACATACTGTAAAAATTCAAATGCATCCAAAATGTGAAAATCCCAAAAATTTACGAAAATCATTTTAAGAGACACCAAAGACATTGAAATCTATCCGCCTGTGGGCAAGCAACAAAACCTCTAATCTAATTTTCCTATGAGGAGGGTTAAATCTAATTTCCTCTGAGGAGGCTCAAATCTAATTTTCTCTCTGGAGGCTCCAATCTAATTTTCCTCTGAGGAGGCTCAAACCTATTTTCCTCTATGGAGGCTCAACATCAAAGTCTCTCACCTTTTAGAGAGGCACACAGGACTTTTCAACAAGGAGGCTCCGATTGGAGATCGGTATCTGGTATATCATAGTTAATGCAATCAAGAGAATGGTGTCCCGCACTTTGGAAGTCTAAAAAAAACTTGGCAAAAATTCAAGAGGATGATATTCCGCAAACTATTTTCCATGAGGAATAACCAACCGTCCTTCAAGGGGCACCCGTCTAACATTGACCCAAACAGGTATGTACTTCCATAGGTGCGCATCTCTTTTATATACTCCATACATTTGTTTTCCCCTTTTTTGTAGGAAAAGAGGTTCAAGATAAGCGCCAGCAAAGACAACGACGAACGAGTTGCCATGCCGACCCAAGGATGGTCAACAGTCAGGCACTGGGCTAACCGAGTGGTGGGTAGTAAATTAAACACTACATCGTTCAGATAGTGGTTAATAGATAGAAAACAAGCAGACTGGATGGGGGTCGACAAATCCAAAAATCATGTCTTGCAGACTGAATGGGGGTCAGCAAGATTATACAGTGCAAGCCTGGAAGCAGCCAGCAAGACAGAGCGTTCAATAACACGCCTTGCAGATCGGATGGGGGTTAGCAAGGACAACATGCAAGCCGAGATGAGGCCAGTGGGACACATGTGATATAACAGATCGTAACAAGATTGTAGTTAGAGAACACTACATCTCACAGACACCGTGCAAGGTGAGATGAGGCCAGGTGGACACATACGATAGAACATATCGCAATAGGGATGTGGTTAGAGAACACTACATCTCACAGACACCGTACAAGCCGAGATGAGGCCAACATGACACATGCGATAGAACAGATCACAACGGGATTGTGGTTAGAGAGGACTGCATCTCACAAATGCCGTGCATGCCGAGATGAGGCCAGCGGGACGCATGCGATAGAACAGATCGCAAAAGGGTTGTAGTTAGAGAACACTGCATCTCACAGACACCGTGCAAGTCGAGATGAGGCCAGCGGGACACATACGGTAGAACAGATCGCAATAAGGTTGTAGTTAGAGAAAACTCTATCTCACAGACACCGTGCAAGCCGAGATGAGGCTAGCGGGACACATGCGATAGAACATATCACAACAGGTTTGTGGTTAGAGAACACTGCATCTCACATACACTGTGCAAGCTGAGATGAGGCCTGCGGGACACATGTGATAGAACAGATCGCAACAGGGTTGTAGTTAGAGAACACTACATCTCACACACACCATGCAAGCCGAGACAAGGCCAGCGGGACATATGAGATAGAACAAATTACAAGTGGGTTGTCACACCCCGTTTGCCCCCTAGTAGAATGAGCCTGTCTGTCTGTCTGTATGTGTAAGCATTCGCATGTGTACGGCATTTCATAAGGGTATTCTAGTAAAATGTATGTTTGGAGTTTTGTTAGTACGTGGGTGCATACATGGCATTAGGATGTGAATTAATTAAGTTACATTTGTGTGCACTTGCTTATACCATTGTAGGGTGTTTTAATTAGGAATACATTAAGTGTGAGTGTTGTGTGTGGAGTTAGGGTGTGAGTGAGCAAGTTTCACCACCAAAAGGATGACATGTGTATTAGGCTAAGGAAAATGAAGAAAGAAATGAAGGAAGAGTGAAAGGAAATTAGATTCACGTTTTTCCCTTCAACCTCCATCTTCTTCTTCCTTTTTCCTCTCCTAATTACTGCTTGCTATCTGTTAATTAAGTGTGGTTGTGGAAATTGGTCACTCTTGCCCCTAACTTGGTAAGTGCATATCCTTGTCTTTGCCTTACTGTAATTTTCATCTTCTTCTTCCTTGAGTTTAGGTTTAACTTAGGGTTGCATTATTGTGTTTGTGTTCTAGCTGAAGCTCCTCGTGATCCAAAGGGTAAAGAGGTTGCTGGACCTAGTGGAGCTAAGTGATAGAAGCTTAGATTTCAGGTTTGGGAATTATTGATTGTGATTTGTGTGATTTTGAGTTTACTGTAAAATTTTAGGGTTTATGTTCTTGAATAGCTTCAATGCATGTATTCTTGATTTGGTTGTTTAATTGCTAAATTGAGGTATTTGTATATTGTTTATGTTAATTGGGATGTCTTCTGGAAGGTAAGATCGGGTTTGATTAGTTTTGAATCAAGTTTGGGATCGATTTCTGGGTTCTGAGTATTCTGGAAATGGGAAAATCGCGTTACTGATGAATTTTTCCCGTTTCCAGATCGGCGTCGCGTGACTCGCCAAAAAGAGAGGCAAGTCACGAGACGTGACCTGCCAGCTTGAGGCCAGTCACGAGTTGTGGCTGCCTGTCACAACTTGTGACCAGCTGAAATGAAGCAAGTCACGAGACGTGACTCCCCGTCACGCCTCGTGACCGGCTGAGTGTAGGCATGTCGCGTGATCTGTTGAAGAGAGAAGCAAGTCACGAGACGTGACGTCCAGTCACGTCGCGTGACCTGCGAGAACGCCGCGTGATCTGCGAGATCACGTCGCGTGATCAGCGGGAGACGAGGCGTGATCCACGAGGAACAGAGCAAGTCACGAGGCGTGACCCTCAGTCACGTCTCGTGACCTGCCCTGTGAGGAGGCCAGTCATGCCTTGTGACCAGCCAATCTCGCCCGTTTCCTCATTCTGCTCTTTTTCCGAAATTTTCCCGGCTTTTGACTCAGAAATAAATTTGGTGTTTCTTCTGAATGGACTTATACTGTGGTATGATGCATACCATACTTTTATATGCTTTGATATAAATGTTATCATGAATTTCTGATGAATTCTATTCTGTACTCTGAAATGGGAATTGAATGTCGCATAGCCTGCTAGAGTCAAGTAAGTGGATAGTTAGGCATGCCTAATAGAGTCTTTAGCTGCAGCCCTCAGTTCAGTTTGGACCCCGATCAGGTCCCCGTTTGGTTCCTCGCGAACCCTTCAGTATTAGGATCTTGTTTAAGATCCCCTCAGTGTAAAAAAATATTGTGCTTTGATAAAATGTATTGACTTTTGATTTGTACCTGTGAGGTACCCTCAGTATTCGATTCGTACCCGTAAGGTACCGTCAGTACACTCGTTATCCACTACCTAGAGTCAGCAGGTGTTCTTTATTTGTTCAATTGAATTGTTCTGATCTGATTTGGCTATTAAATGGAATATTTGAATGGGTTTAATGATGAAACACATGTTGGATTATTCTGAAATGGATACGATTATGAGATACTGATTGTATGGCTTTTAAATATGAGCATGTTTATATGGATTCTGTTATAGTCTTTGCATTCTGTCATTGTGAATGTGAAATGCCTTGACGACCATTGTGAATGGCCGTCCATTATTTATGTGTGTTTCCCCACTAAGCGTTTATCGCTTAGCATGGTGTTTTTACCCGTGCAGGTGCGGAAGGAGTTTGATCTGAGAGTCGCCGTCATCAAGCCAACACAGAAGAGTTTAGTGTAGGGCTTAATTTTGTATCAGTTGTTGTTTCTTTTTGTATAGAACTCTCATGTATCAGTTTTGTTTCAACTTCTGCTTTTGTATCTATATTTGTATATGTAATATTATTTTGTTTCAGCTAGTTGATCAGATCATTATTGTAATAGTCTATTATAGTAATGCATGATGAGCTTTTGCTTTCTGCATGTAAAGTTTTTAATTATTCTGTATTTCTGAATGTATGTTATGAATGAATGTATGTTTTGCTTGGCTATTGTTTGGTGACACCTTGACTCATACGGCATCTCACTCCTTATCGGATGGGATCGCCTACATATGGGAAGGGGGTGTTACATGGGTGGTAGTTAGAGAACACTACTTCTCATGACATTTAAACACCATGCAAGCCGAGATGAGGCCAGCGAGGAACATATAATAGAACAACTTGCAATTGGGTTGCAGTTGGATAAAACTGCATCTCGTGACAGTCAGATACCGGGCAGGCCGAGAAGAGGCCAGTGGGATGAAGGTGGCAGAACGTATCATCAAAGGGTCGTGGTAAAATACACTACAACTCGCCAGTAAGAGGTCACCAGCTTGAACACACCAGTGAAGGTAAAGGATTGCCTCAGGTACACATCACTTTCCTTCTTCTCTGAATTTTGGCTCATCTAAACACTAATGTGCCAGTTTCCCAAAAATTGGGGGTAACTGTAGACATCGGGTCCTGAGACAATCCAGATCAGAGTTACCCAATGATGATAAGATGCCTGTTCACAGGCAAAGAGGTTGAAAGTGATGATTTCTATGTCAAATTTGCATTTTAGATTAAAAAAATAAAAATAATAAAAAATGTATAAAAATTAAATTTGAAAAATTGAGTTTGAAAATTATAGTATTTTTTGTTAAATTTGAAAATTAAAAAAAAAATTCTGATGTCGGCCGCAGCGGCGGCCTATGGCAGCCAGCAGGCGCTCGGGTGCAGCGCGTAGCTCTTGCGCGCGGAGAGCCAGCGTACGAGCGACGCCCCGCGCGCTGCTGAGCGCCGACGCCCATCGCGCGCACCGACAGGCGTCGGTCGCCCCTGTTCGACCGAAAATGCTGATTTTTGGCAAATTTTGACTTTTTCAGGATTTTTTCACCAATTTTGATTTTCTATCCCATTTTTAAAGGTTTTTGATGATTTTTTCCATTTTTAAATTAATTAATTAGTTTTGCCTTAATTCATTAGTTTTTCCTTTTTTTTTCTTGATATAAATGGAAAAAGTTGAAGCAAAAAAAGGGGTATTCATTTTTAGGGTTTCTTCTTTAATTTTTCTCTTCTTCTTCTTCAAAAACCTCTCTAGGTTTTTCTTAGTTTTTTCCCCTCAAAAAAAAAAAAAATGCTAAAAGTTAAAATGTTCAATTCTTCTTCTTCTTTTTTTTCAATAGAATTCCTTTTAAATATTTTAGATGGAATTTTGTTGATGAAAAATTGATTTTTGAGACAAATAAAGTGATTGTTTGTTCTTAAAAATTCAATTTTCATAGTTTTATCTTTTAATTAGTTTTTTACTTAACTTTTCTCAAAGATATTTATTTGAATACCTTTTTGATGAAAAATAAATTTTAGGGCAAACAAAATAACTGTTTATTCTTAAAATCCAATTTTTTTCATTTAATTTTCTAAAAATAGTAAGATTTTTCATAAATAATTTTTTCTTGAGACAAACAAAAATAATTGTTTGTTCTTGAGAATTTTTATTTTCTTTCATCATTTTTAAGTAAATTTATTTTTTTGTAATAAAATTCCGATTTTTATCATTTTTAATTCTAATTTTGCAAAACAAAGCAAGAAAATCAATTATTTTTTTTTCTTTCATCGAATCCGAACTCTGAGCGTAAACATTCTAAGCTTGATCTCTTTTTTATTTTCTTTTATTTATTATTACTCATATTTAATTGATTAACATGTAAATTTTTATTGTTTTCATTTATTTATTTATTCTATTGTTTGTATATTTGTTTTATTTAACATGTTTATATATTATTATTATCATTTAATTATTATTATTATTATTATTATTATTATTATTATTATTATTATTATTATTATTATTATTATTATTAACATGTTATTTTATTTATTTCAATTATATCATTTAATTCATTTGTCATTCATAATGCATCTTTTTTCATTTATTTTAATTTATTAATATTTTAATTCATTTATTATTTTGATGTCATCTTATTTTATTTTATTTTCTTATTTATAATATGTTTAACTTATTTAATTGATTTAATCACTAACATAATTTTATTTGTGTTTGTTTTTTATTCTAATACATGTTTTTTTTGCTTGAGTATTCTCGCGAGCAAACGGGGAGATCCAAGAGGCTCGTTTGGGGTTGACTATTTATTTGTATTATTTGTAATATTTTATTTATTTTGATTTTTCATTTATTTTGCAATGTAATTCTTAATAAAATTATTTATTTTATGCACGTTTAAAAAGAAAATCACAAAAATATTTCTATTAATTAAACTTGGAACTTTTTCTAATAAAAATGGGACCAATGTCCTAGTTTTTCCACCCAAAATAAATTGTCACATTAAAATTATTTTTTTTAACCATGTATGCGAGGACCAATGTCCTCATCCTTAATAAATAGACCGTTTTATGTATGATTTACATTTTATTTACAATGGGAGTCGTATTCTACCCCTAGTTTCATTGTAATTTATTGTACTCTTATTTATTTTATTTTAATCTATTTTTATTTATCGGTTTCATTATATGATTGACACGCGCATTAAATTACTGCATTCAAATGAATGGAAAAAGGGATGAAATCTTAAATTCAAAACTCAATCGTAATTTAATCAAGGTATGAATAAATGGGAAGTCCCGAACCATCTCTGGTCTTAGGCTCAACAAGGTTAGAGGGCCATCTCAATGTTCCATTGGGGTGGGGTCTCCAAGATATCTCTTGTTGCCAAAATAGGCCCAATTTGCATAGTCTTAGGCTCCACGAGGTTAGAGGACCATCCTAATGTTCTATTGGGGTGGGGTCTCCAAAATATCTTTGGCTGGCCCAAAATGGATGCATATGCACTGTCTTAGGCTCACTGAGGTTAGTCGACCTTTCCCAATGTTCTATTGGGTGGCGACTTAAAGAAACCTCCTTGTTGACCAAAATAGATGCACTTGTAATTTCTTATAAGTTTTCACGAACCTCTCCTGAAAACCCTAAAAGCGAGTCGTTCGGGGCACCCCGGGGTTCGGCGCACGTCACACAATCGCTGAAAGAAGGAGAATTAGTCTTCAAGCAAATGTGACTAGGCATTCCAGACATACGGGATAAAATCAGGCCAACATGGGAAGGTCCTTGAGAGATTGTTATCTAAAGGAGCAGCAATTATATCAGATAACAATAGGAACGCATTCAAGGAACCAGTCAACAGATGCAAGAGGGTTCCATGGCTAAAGACTAAAAATTAAAAGAAGAGAATAGAAGCCCCATGGGTCGAAAACTAAAAAAAGGCGGCCTTTAAAAATGGGTGCCTCGTTAGGTTAAAAACCAAAAAGAAGGCACCCTGCGCAAAAATTAGAGGCTCGAGAGAAAATGTCCAATCAAGAAAACCCGAGAGGGCTAATTGGAGACAAGAGTTTGATGTTTACAAGATCTACTTTGAGATTAAATGCAGTTTTGCATTTTGAATCGATGTTAGATAATGATCATGTATTGAGAAATCATACAGAAATATACACAATCTTTGCAAAATAAATTCAACTCGCATGATTATTATTTTCTAGTTCTTTTATAAAAGGGTAACACTGTTCATATTGGACGTATGAAATCTAACAACCGATGCTCTGCCACTGCTCTTGCCAGTCAGATGCCTAAGTTGATGGGTCCTATTATCAACTGTGGGACTAAGAACCCACCTCTCATGGGCCCTCATAAGAAGTAAAGGTGTGATATCCAATTTATGGTGTAACGGTCTTTACAGGTAGCTGTGTCCAAAGGTTATGGTACCTAGAGGTGAAGGCCAAGGATAAGGTGTCACCTGGGAAAAATAGGGGATGCCTCGCTATATCTTGAATTCCTCCGAACTAACAAGCACAACGGGCAGTAATATAAAAGGTAGCCTCATGAAGCCCACACAATGGGTCACATCCTAAAGAACCATCCAGAGGCACAATAGAAAGGGGAAGCTGAGGGGGCACATGAAGCGGATCCTCATCCACCACTTCAATCAATCTAGCAACACCTTCGTCAAGAGAGGCAAACGAATGCAACCGCTGCTTAGGGAGAAAATGCTTCAGTGAATAATTGTCGATTATCCTAGGAGGGGTCTCTAATAGTAACTTCAGTTTCTCTTATAGCCATAACTGAAAGACAGGGGTGTTTAAAAAAAAAGGGCCGTTAGAGATGAAAACTGTAATTGGCTCTCTAAGCAAAAGTTAGGCCAAAGGGTAAGGTGAAAACATGCAACAAGCAGTTTGTTCTACAAAAATATAAAATGAATAAAAGGCGCTGGAATGGGTTGGGTCCGTTCCAGGCAAAAATTAGTCGCAAGGTTATGTGAAAATCCCCAAAAGGATGCATTTCCCGCAAAAAAAAGTTAGTGTGAAAATCCACAAGGTATGCACTACCTTTAAAATAATGACTATAAATGCCTGGAGCGATAAGGCAGCATTACTTCGGAAAACCTCCCTTCAAACAAATAGTGCATAATGCAGGGGACGAGTTAAAGTACCGGGGGGCAAAACGCTTTAGGCTCATAGCAGGAGGCGCATGCTCATTGATCAAGGGGGAGAAGATGAACATCAAACGGTTCTCTAAAAGGATTATGGTCAGAGATCTTAAGCTAGGATAATACTCTTCCAGATCCTTGGGAGGCATTAGATAGTATGGGCAGTACCTTCAACGAATCCCTTAACCACCTAGGATGTGGTCTATCTATTTTTGTATTTCACGTGCATCCCGCATGTGCAATCTTTTGCATATCTCTTTGCACAACTTTACATGTATATAGCCTTTCATGATGCCTAACATGCATTCACACATGCATGAACTTTGTATATATATCTTGCATATGCGACTCTTAGTGCACACCCTGTGTATATGATCTCTACATACATATAACACATAATTCTTCGCACATGTTTGGTATGAATATCACAGGAACATATGGCGTGCATTTAGTCCTTTACACATACAATTGTGTGCACATAATTTTAGTACATTAATCCAGGGCATGTGTTTTGGGTATATAAACTTGTGTATATATTTCACACACATAATCCCACACGAACACACAATCTTGCATTCATTAATGTGTACATAACTCTGAGTGAAAGTTCCGAATAGACCTCATGTATAAAAGGGGCCCAAGAAAGGGTTTTAGCTCAACATTGTCGGGCACTATGTTTGGCATAAAATCATATGGGTCTATACAGAGGAGGAACACACAGAAGAACAAGCCTATTCAGGTACACCATGTGGAGGGTGTAGACACCGGGTCCCGAGGCGGTCCAAGATCAGAATTACCCTATGATGAAACAAAAGACCGACTTTTGGCAAGAAAAGTGAGAATCGATCGTTCCCTTGTCAAGATTGTGTTTTTTCGAAAAATAATTAAAAAATATATATTTTTGGGGAAATTAAAATTAAGATAAAATAATATATTAATTTAGTTTCAAAATTTAAAATTTTAAATAAAAAAAAATTAATTTTGGTCGCGGGCGCCTCGCGCGACCCCCCCTGCGCGCAGGGGCGGGTGCTTCGCGCGACCCCCCCTGCGCGCAGGGGCGGGCGCTTCGCGCGACCCCCCCTGTGCGCAGGGGCGGGCGCCTCGCGCGACCCCCCTGCGCGCAGGGGCGGGCGCCTCGCGCGACCCCCCTGCGCGCAGGGGCGGGCGCCTCGCGCGACCCCCCTGTGCGCGAGGCCTGCTGCCTCGCGCGCAGCCCCTGCGCGCGAGGCAGCTGCCTCGCGCGACCCGCCTGCGCACAGCAGCCTGCCGCGCGCGGTGCCAGGGCACCACGCGCAGGCTGCCGCGCGCCCTTGCCCCCCTACGCGCGACCTGTCTCGCCTGTCCGTCTTTTTCGCTGTTTTCAGTCTGAATTTTTTTTCAGTCTGACTTTTTCTTGTTTCACCATTTTATGACATTTTTTATTAACTAAAAATGAAAGTCTCTTTTGTCACTTGCCATTTTTGGCCAAGACCACCTTAAATGAGAATTTGGTGCTCATTTTTGAAGGGAGGACGATTTTTTTGGGGCTCCTTTTTTTCTTTCAACTTTTTCTCCAGGGGCCATTTTTGCTTTAGCTACTATTTTTTTTCTCTTTTCTTAAGTTTTAAATCTTGATTTGCTCTACAAAAAAAGATATAATCCATCTTATTGAGTGATTTGGGTTGGGAAAATTAATTTCCTCTTACTCAAATCATCCATCAAAAAAAATATCTTCATCAAAATATTTTCTTGATTTTATTTCAAAATATTAATTTCTACATTTTCTTCAAACACTTATCACCACAAATCCGACAAGGAAAATCGATCGGGACACCGTTTCCCCAATCCAAAAATTCTGAGGGTAAACATTCTTGAACCCATCCTCATTTATTTTTTTGTATATTATTTATTATTGTCAATATTATCTTTTTTGCTATTATTATCATGTCTATTATTTACTTTCAGCATTTTAATGTGCTAATATCACTAATAATGTATTATTGGTTTGTTTTAATTTGATTTTCATGTCCATCCACTATTATTTTTATTATTACAATTAGTATTATGTTGTTTGACATTAAACTTTTATACTTTAACTTTTATTCCTTAACTTCCACCATTATTTTTTTTATCCTTCACGTTGGCTTCCATTTTCCATTGTTTTTTTAGTTCTTCTTTAACTTGCTATTTTATTCTATGTTAGATTTTGGTTTAATCATTTTTAATATTTGCACATTAATATATTTTCAAAGTTTATTATTTACTTCATTAATCTCTTTGTATTTGTTGCTATCTTTTATTATTATTATTATTATTATTATTATTATTATTATTATTATTATTAATTAATTAATTAGCTAGCATTATTATCATTTAATATTCCGTATTATTTTATTATTATTGTTATCATATGGTTTTATTGTGACTATTATATTTATTAATCATCTTATTATTGTTACATTGTTATTGTTATTATGATTATGATTATCATTATATTTATTATTATCACTATCATATTTATTTATATTATATTCACTATTATTTATTATCATTGTCCATTACTACTATTATTATTATTATTATTATTCTTATTATTATTAGTGCTATTTTATTGTTGCTACCATCGCCATAATTTTATTATTGTTATTACCTCGCTTTTGTTTGATTAATTTTTAGAGTATTTACTAATATAATTTTCGATATTGTCTTTGTATGAGTTTAATTTGGGTCGGGTAGTGTAAGCGTTCTCACGGCTCCCCGGATGGGTCGCGACACGCGGAATATCGCCTTGCTCGGTGAGATCTTTCTTAATTCCTTCTCTTTATGTGTTACGTGTTTACTCGTAAGTACTTGTTTTATTTTTGTACGCGTGTGATAAAAAGTCACAAAAATATTTTTACAGTTAAATTGGATTCTTCACTAATAAAATTGGGACTAATGTCCCTCGTTTTAGCCCAACAATAAAATTATCACAATCAAAACGAAGAGTCAATTTTCAATAAAATGGGATCACTCATCCCGATTTTCTTCCAAACAACCAAAGCGACTCTTCGAACCCTCTTCAAATTAATACGAAGGAACCAATGTTCCTAAATTTCGAACAAGCGCGAAGGAACCAATGTTCTTGAAATAATGTCCCGATTTATGCATGTCTTTTATTTTGATCTTGTGTGAGTGTTTAAATTTATGTACATTATTTTCCTTTGGGCCCTTGTAATTAATTTTTTGGGCAACTTTATTTATCTCTTGGGGATTGTATTCCGTCCCACTTACATCTTTAATCTCCTTTTAATGGGGTTGTATTCTGCCCCTATTTCTATTGTAATTGCGTGCTTGCGTGTTTATCGCTTTCATTTATCGCTTTCTTTTACTGCTTTATTTATTGCTTTCCTTTATCGCTTTTTTGAGTGCTTGCAATGCGCTATTTAATTTAAAATGCATCGATCGCGTGAGATGAGAGATATAATTTTAAGAAGTTAGAAACCCATTTATAATTAACCAAAGCATAAATAAGAGGGAAGTTCCGGACACCATATCTCTGGTTTAGACCAATAGAGGTGAGAAACCTTTTCCCAATTTCTTGCAAATTGGGTGGCGACTCCAAATACCTCAAAGGTGCCTTTAGGCGTCAATAGGCTAGGTTATTCTCCCCAATGTTCTATTGGGAGGGATACACCGATGATGTCTCATGGCGCCCATGATCAAAAGACGCGAACCTTCATACCTCGAATCCTAAAGCGGATTCAAAGAGAGGGCCCTTGCTGGGTTGTCCGGGTTCGGCGCGCGTCACAGTGGCGACTCCACTGGGGACTTTGTGTTTGAGACTTTACTCCGAAAGTGCTTTGGTTAAAGTATAATTGGGTTTTTAAAACTTAAAAATATATCTCTTTTCAAAAATTTGCATTGCATATTAGAGCCTTAGAATTACGCTAGTTGGTCCCTATTTTACCCCGGTGCGTTCCCGAAGCACGACCCTACTTTCACTCATTGTGGGGAAGTGTTAGGGATAATCACCAGCCCAAGCCTTGTACCTTTTGGTATATCGAAATGGAGACCCGATCGGTCGTTATGCTCGTGATGAGCTAGACCCGTTGGCGCGAACCTTGCTTGGGTAGCCTAAAGAAAATCACCCTGACTAAAGCCCATGTAATGGCAAATAGAAACTTCCCTAGGTGGTATGCTCCTTAATACGATGCTTGTGATATGGGTCGTCACGTATTAAACGAAATCAACCAATTTAAGTGGTCTTTTATCAAAGGCTTTCATGCCCCGGTAAGCCCACCTTAACTTGATTGAATTGTCCAAATACGTGAATGGCCAAAACTCATACGCGTGTACATTAGACTAGAGCTGTTATGCTGCCGGCTTTTCGCCACGCACGTTGCGCGTTCATAGGGTCCCCTGTTGACCCATGAACTAAGCCCGCCTAGGAAAGAGACCACATTGCCCCGTGTGCGGGAGTAATAAGGTTGGAAGGGTTTGTTTGCTTGCATGTGGTTGTGGATGCTGCACCGTCACGGCCATGCATTTTTAATGCCATTCATGCATCATGCTAACGAATTGGATTTTTTCAGCCATCATAGATCCATTTGAGTGGTCCAGAGATCATAGCGGGAGGTTGGTCAGAAATCAAGTAGTTGAGCAGTCAAGTTTGGCATCAGCATCGGGTTCAGATTGGGATAGAAACTCAGACTCTTATTCAGAACAATCCTCCGGGTCAGTAATGGCAGAATTACCGCAAGATTCGGGTGCTGTAACAACACAGGACTTGGACAAAAGATTCAAAGACTTTGAAAGGAAAATGCTTGCTATGATGGGGAATCTTGTCGCCCAGATGATGCCACACGCTGGACAGCCGTCCGGAGCTCCAGTTGTTGACCCAGTCGAAGCACCTGTTGTGGAGACCACTATACCAGCTACCACTGTGCCGCAGCCGGTCACTGAACCTAGAGTGGCGGCACCAGTTGAGCAACCAAGGGTGAGAATTCCAGATCCAAGGGATGATTTCTTAGGGGAAGAGGAAGATGAGCCAGTAGTTCCCCAAGCGGCGAGGTGCAAAGCTCCTAAGCTAGAGGATGATGTGGTGAGGAAGATGGAGGAAAGAATGGAGGCCATTGCACGAATGGTGTCGGTCGGAAAAGGGGTCATCCCCGAAGATGTAGACTTGGGTGAGGAGGAGCTACTGCCTCAAAGATTTAAGATGCCAGATTTACCAAAGTTTGATGGCACGTCTGACCCTTCGGCCCATCTTAAACAATATGCCTTGATCATGAAGGGCACAGGTCTTACCAGGAAGCAAAAAGTGGAGTACTTCTGCCTTAGTTTGACGGGGTCAGCGATTGATTGGTACCACGGTTTGGACAGGAGGTCAAAAGAAGATTGGGTTTTGCTTACAAGTGATTTTATGAGGCAGTACGACTGCAGCACCCGTATGGAAGTGACGTTGAAAGACCTCGAGCTCCTGCAACAAAAGTCTGGTGAATCTTTCCATGATTACCTTACGCGGTGGAGGAATCGCGTTATGGAAATGAAGAGGAAGCCCGATACCTCGGACCAAATCAGACTATTTATCAAAAATGCAAGCCCATACTTGAGGGAGGGGCTTAAGATGAAAGGGCTCAAGGATTGGGAATCCTTAAAAGACATAGCAATTGAAGCCGAATCGGAATACCTGGCAAGGAAAGCCAATAATGACAGTTTTGCTCGGAAGAACTTGGGAACCAAGGGGGAAATAGGTCGAGTGGCACTGGAAGCAACAGTAACAGAGTGGGCAAGACAGCGGAAGTTTCAGCCACTGATGCGAACCAGAGATACTATTCAAATTTGGGAAGACCATTGTCCTGGGTCCTAGAACGATTAATGAAGGAGGGAAAACTTCAGCCATTGCCAGCCAGACAAGCTAAGACCTACGGCCAGCCTAACCATAGAGGGGACCAATACTGTGCCTTCCACCAGCACACCGGTCACCTCACTGACTCCTGCAGAACTTTAAGGGATCGGGTCCAAGATCTCATTGACAGTAAACAGATCTCCGACCCTGAAAAGAGGGAAAAGAAGAAGAATGCCGGGTATAACGCCGTTCCTCCCCCAGTCTTCATGATAGGATCAAGTTTGCCAGAGTGGTATGTGTTGAGGGATCTCTACGGCAATGACTACATGGCTATCGTCCGCCCCGAACAGGAAGTCAGTAGGGAGAAGCTCCAGGTCAACATGATAGAATGTTGGGACTCAGCCAGTGAGGGTGAGACTGAAGAGGCCGACGAGCCGAAGGATGTGTGGAACTCTGGGGGTGAAGAAGACAAAGTACAAGAGGTACAGGCTGTTACTCGCAGCGGAAGAGTGGTGCCGGAAATTGAGAAGCAACAGGACCCGATGCCTCCGACGGTGGAGCAAGAAACGGAAGAGAATCAGATCCTGAAGCAACTAAAGAAGACGACAGCACAAATATCGATTTGGGACCTATTGAGGCAATCTCCGAGCCATAGGCAGAAGCTAGTTGAAGCCTTATGTGAATCGACAGTAGCCACCACTATCTCACCCTCCGAGTTATTGAGCATTGTGAAAGGGGGATCTGAAGAAAACATAGTCTACACCGAAGCCGACTTGCCAATCGAGGGTCGTAATCACAATCGCCCTCTATATATCCGAGCTCAGATCAATGGTAAGCACACGGCCTGTGTCATGGTGGATGATGGGTCCTCCATTAATGTGTGCCCACTGGTGGCGCTGCCTTCACTTGGATTGAATGAGAGCATGTTGAGTGAATCTGATCTGACTATCACTGCTTATGACAACTCGAGAAGGCAAGCTGCTGGGACTTTTAAAGCTCAAGTCAAGACTGGTCCGGTTGAGATAGAGGCTGAGTTTGTTGTCCTGCCAATACCGGCTAACTTTGCAGTGCTACTTGGAAGGCCTTGGTTTCACAAGTTGGGAGGGGTTCCATCTACGCTCCACCAAATGATTAAGATTCCCCATGAAGGCCAAATTGTAACAATTAAAGCAGCTAGTGATAATCAAGTGTCAGTGCTCGGAATTTCCAATCAGCCCTTCAGCGGTTTCCACGTGGCTATGGTGAATGAGGAAGATGAGTCGGTGGTAAGCCCTCAAGTTATCAATATGATGAAAAGGATGAACTTTCTCCCCGGGGCTGGTTTGGGTAAGAGCTCACAAGGGATTCAAGAGCCCGTCGCCACAAGGGGGCAGAAGGATAGGCGAGGTTTGGGCTACGCTGTTGATGCCAAGAAGACCAAGCCCGCAAGGAAGCCTGCGGAAGTGCCGCACATTTTGGAGACTTTTGTACCGGCTGCATCGGTGTGTGTCTACTGTGGGGAGGCAGAGCCTCAGTGGATTGATGGCAAGATCACCCCTGGTTTTGAAATCTTCAATGATGTGTTTGACTGGTCCGAGGGAATGGTCAAGGCGGTGGAAGCCTTCTGGGATGAGGAAATCTTCAATCAGACTCTAGCATGGGATCGAGAAGTTCCCGAGGAGGTTATCACCAAAAGCCTGCTGGCTGCTCAATCAAAGGGTAAAGAAAAGATGAAAGACGCAGCGGCGGTGCCAGAACTGAAGAGTCTGAATGCAACTGAGGTTCAAGATGAGGGGCCGTCGGCTTCAGCACCAGCACCAGTGGAAGATGATAATGATAGCTTTGCTGATGTACTTTTTATCCCCGAACTATTTGACAATTCTGTCTGTAATTCTGAGTACTTTAATAATATGAATGACTTTGCTTACTTGTGCGATGTTTCTCATGATTTCATTATGCATGATCACGAGCATGAATCATTTATATTTGACATTAACTCAACCAATACCACCTCATTTAATCTCGGGACTTTGGAAAATCCAAAGGAAATCTTGATAGCATCCGACGTAACTCTTGAGGAAAGGATAAAATTTGAGAGAATTTTGAAAAAATATGAAAGAGTCTTCGCCTGGACCTATGAGGATATGCCAGGGATTGATCAGGCAGTTGCTGAACACGCCATTCCGACCTACCCAGAGTGCAAGCCGGTCAAGCAGAAGCTCAGAAGGCTGAGGCCAGAATGGGCAGAAAAGGTAAAGGAAGAGGTGCACAAGCAGATCGAAGCCAAGTTCCTAGTAGAGGTCTAATACCCCACGTGGTTAGCCAATGTTGTCCCCGTAGCCAAGAAGGATGGGAGAGTCTGAGTATGTGTTGATTACCGAGACCTGAATAAAGCCTGCCCAAAAGATGACTTTCCCCTACCCCATATTGATGTACTAGTGGATAGCGCGACTGCCTGTATGATGTACAACTTTGTGGATGGGTATGCGGGATACAACCAAATCCTTAACAAGATTGTGGATCGAATCAAGACAGTTTTCATCACAGAATGGGGGACGTTCGCCTACCGAGTAATGCCTTTTGGGTTGAAGAATGCCGGTGCGACATACCAAAGGATGGCTACCAAGATCTTGGATGACTTGATCCACAAGGAAGTCGAGGTGTATGTCGATGATATGATGATCAAGTCAGCAACTCGAGAAGGACATTTCGAGGCCTTGGAAAGGTTCTTTCAGAGGATCGACAAGTATAATCTTCGCCTCAATCCTAAGAAATGCATTTTCGGAGTCACCTCGGGTAAGCTGTTAGGCCATGTGGTAAGCCAAAGGGGAATAAAAGTGGACCCTGATAAAATCAAGGCAATCAGAGAAATGCCAGCGCCCCAAAAGGAAAAGGAAGTTCGGAGTTTCCTGGGCAAATTGCAGTACATCAGTAGGTTCATTTCCAAGCTCGCTTCAGTGTGCGAACCAATTTTTAAGCTCCTCAGGAAGAATCAGCCAGTCAGGTGGAACGACGACTGTCAAAAGGCTTTTGATGTCATTAAGGATTACCTCCAAAATCCCCCAGTGCTACGACCGCCACGGCCTGTCAAACCTTTGATTCTCTACCTAGCAATAGAGGAAAATTCTGTCGGAGCCATGATGGCCCAAGAGGATGAATTCGGGGTCGAATTTGCGGTTTACTACCTTAGCAAGAAATTCCTCCCTTATGAAGCCAAGTATGTTGAAGTGGAAAAGATCTGTCTGGCAGTAATCTGGGCATCAAAGAAACTAAGGCATTACTTTCATTCCTACAAAGTGCAGGCTGTTGCCAAGCAAAATCCCCTCCGATACCTGCAACAGGCACCCTCTTTACTAGGGAAAATGGGAAGATGGTTGATATTGCTACAAGAATTTGACGTGGAATACATTACTAGAAAGACCATTAAAGGTCGAGCAGTGGCCGAGTTTCTTGCTGACCATCCAATTGAAGGAGACCAGCTATTGTATGAATTCCCCGACGAAAACGTGGTAGCCATCATCGTGCAGAAGTGGCAGATGTATTTTGATGGGGCAGTAAATAGCAAGGGAGCCGGAACAGGAGTGATTCTAGTAACCCCAGACGGAGAGAAGCTGCCATTAGCCAAGAAGCTAAGGTACAGAGCCACCAATAACGAGGCTGAGTATGAAGCCTGCATCTTTAGGTTAGAAGCACTCTCAGCCGTGGGGGCAAAAGTAGTAGAGGTCTTCGGGGACTCATCTTTAGTAATCCACCAAGTCAGGGGTGAATGGGCCGTCAAGGAAGAGCGGCTGTTGCCATATGCGAAGTGCTTGAAAGGACTTAGTGGCCGGTTTGAAATTTGCACTTTTAACTACGTGCCCCGAGATGAGAACCAATTGGCAGATGCCCTAGCTACCTTGGTATCCATGTGGGATAACCCAGAAGGAATAGTTATGAAGCCCGTACTCATTTCTAGTTCGAGCAAGCCATACTTTGAGACCGAACAAGCTGGGGATGTTGAGATTACTGATGGAAAGCCATGGTACTATGATGTCCTGAATTATTTGGAGAGGTCAATATTCCCGGAAGAAGCCACTGAAAAAGATCAAAGGCTAATCCGCAAACTGTCCACTCAATTCATCAGTGTAGATGGGGTGTTGTACAAGAGACAAGCCGATGGCATGCAACTCAGATGTTTAGATAAAAAAGAGGCTAAAAGGGTTATGGAGGAAACCCATGCCGGGGTCTGTGGGGCCCATATGAATGGTCTGGCCCTAGCAAAGAAAATAATGCGGCAAGGATTCTTCTGGTTAACAATGGATACAGATTGCTCTAAATATGTGAAGGAGTGCCAGTTATGCCAGCAGTATGCTAATCTGAGACACCTGCCGGTGTCGGAATTGTGCAACCTGACATCTCCGTGGCCATTTGCCGCATGGGGGATTGACATAATAGGGGAGATACACCCGACAGCCTCTAATGGGCACAGGTTCATTGTAGTCGCCATTGATTACTTTACCAAGTGGGTTGAAGCAGAATCCTTCAAGAAATTAGGAGCCCGGGAAATGGCCAGGTTCATCGAGCGACACTTGATCTGTAGGTACGGTCTCCCTCATCACATCGTGTCAGATAATGGGGTACAGTTCCAAGCTGAGACTAAGCAGATGCTCAAGAAATACGCCGTCCAACACCATAAGTCATCTCCCTACCGACCACAGGCCAATGGGGCGGTCGAGGCAGCTAATAAGAACATCAAGAAGATACTGGCTAAGATGGTGCAAACCTATAAAGATTGGGCTGAGAAATTGCCATTCGCACTATGGGGCTACAGGACCACCGCCAGAACTTCCACAGGGGTTACCCCTTTCTCCCTGGTTTACGGGACGGAAGCAGTTCTACCGGTAGAAATAGAACTCCAGTCATTGAGGGTGGTGACAGAAACTCAGCTACCAGAAGCCGAATGGGCCCGGCAGCGGCTACTACAGTTGAACCTATTGGACGAAGATAGGATGCGGGCATACTACCACAACCAGATCTACCAGAAAAGGCTGGCCCGCTCATTTGGGAAGAAAGTAAGAAAGCACCCATTGAAGGAAGGAGACCTAGTCTTCAAACAAATGAGGCCAGGGTTCCGGATTTTCGAGGCAAGTTCAGGCCAACTTGGGAAGGACCCTTCGTTATGAAGAAGCTTTTGTCTAAAGGAGCTGCGATCCTGACAGATAGTGATGGGAATGAATTCAGGGAGCCGGTCAACGTCGACAGATTGAAAAGATTCCACGGCTGAAGACAAAAAAAAAAAAAAAAGGAGAGAGAGAAAAAATGTTCAATCAAGAAAACCCGAGAGGGCTGATTGATAACAGGAGTGTGATGCTTTTGAGATCTATCTCGAGATTAGATGTGGTCTGGTATCTTGGGGCCTAATGTCAAATGATGATCATGTGTAATGAAATCACACGAGAAACGTATATATGTATGCAATTATGCACTCAGAGAAGTTCTTTTATCCAATGAATGTCCATAGTTCTTTTTAGACGGGTAATATGTCACTGCTGTCACTTCCCATTCGAATGAGCACAATTTATCCGTGCAACCGACAGAAATTTTATTAAAAAAAAAAAATTAAATAAAATAATAAAATAATAATAATAATAAAAATAAGGCCGTTAGAGATGAAAACCGTGACTGGCGCTCTAAGCAAAAGTTAGGCCAAAGGGCAGGGTGAAAACCTGGCAACAGGCAGTCTGTCCTATAAAAATGAAATTAATAAAAGCCGCTGGATTGGGTTGGGTCCATTCCAGGCAAAAAATAAGGCATAGGGTTGTGTGAAAATCCGACAAGGACGCATTTCCCGCTAAGAAAAGCTAGTGTGAAAATCCACAAGGGACGCACTACCTTCAAAACAACGACGCTTGGAGTGATAAGGCGGCATTACCTTGGGCAGCCCCTTTCAAGCAAAGACACACATCGGGCGCGCCTCCCTGAAAAATTATGAGTCAGAGCCCCTGAATCAGGACAGCGCCCTCCGGCACTTGGGGGCATAATCGACCAGACGAGGCCACGAGTCGTTTCAACGAGAGTTATCGCGCCTCGACCCCTGAGCCACTCAGATGATTAGTGTCACCTGCATCCTGCATAACATATACACATGCACATGCATAATTTACCCTTGCATACAAATCTCTCTTGATTTTTGCAGGAAAGTCTGGCGCCTTCACACACCGACAAGCTGGTGTTTATCAGTCGTTCAGCCGTGGTTTCACACACCGATAAGCTGGTGTTCTATCAATCACGTTCTTCAAAGTCTGGCGCCTTCACACACCGACAAGCTGGTGTTTATCAGTCGTTCAGCCGTGGTTTCACACACCGACAAGCTGGTGTTCTATCAATCACGTTCTTCAAAGTCTGGCGCCTTCACACACCGACAAGCTGGTGTTTATCAGTCGTTCAGCCGTGGTTTCACACACCGACAAGCTGGTGTTCTATCAATCACGTTCTTCAAAGTCTGGCGCCTTCACACACCGACAAGCTGGTGTTTATCAGTCGTTCAGCCGTGGTTTCACACACCGACAAGCTGGTGTTCTATCAATCACGTTCTTCAAAGTCTGGCGCCTTCACACACCGACAAGCTGGTGTTTATCAGTTGCTCAGCCCTGGTTTCACGTCGACAAGCTGACGTTCCTCAATCATGTGGCCGGAGTAGTCCTATGATGCCGACAAGCTGGCAATGTCAAGTTCCAGACAGCGACCGCGTAAGGTACGCATCTCTCCCTCTCTTTTCTGAATTTTGGCTCACTTAGGCGCCTGTGTTCTAAGTTCCCCAAAATTGGGGGCAACTGTAGACACCGGGTCCCGAGGCGGTCCAAGATCAGAATTACCCTATGATGAAACAAAAGACCAACTTTCGGCAAGAAAAGTGAGAATCGATCGTTCCCTTGTCAAGATTGTGTTTTTTCGAAAAATAATTAAAAAATATATATATTTGGGGAAATTAAAATTAAGATAAAATAATATATTAATTTTGTTTCAAAATTTAAAATTTTAAATAAAAAAAAAAAATTTTGGTCGCGAGTGACGCTGCGGCAGCGCAGGGCCGCCTGCGCGGCAGGCTGCCCCAGCGCGCAGGGGCGCCTGCGAGGCAGGCCGCCCCAGCACGCAGGGGCGCCTGCGAGGCAGGCCGCCCCAGCGCGCAGGGGCGCCTGCGAGGCAGGCCGCCCGCCTCGCGCAGGGGCGCCTGCGCGCGAGGCGGGCGCCTCGCGCGATGCCCCTGCGCGCGAGGCGTGCGCCTCGCGCGACCCCCCCTGCGCGGAGGGGCGGGCGCTTCGCGCGACCCCCCCTGCGCGCAGGGGCGGGCGCCTCGCGCGACCCCCCTGCGCGCAGGGGCGGGCGCCTCGCGCGACCCCCCTGCGCGCAGGGGCGGGCGCCTCGCGCGACCCCCCTTCGCGCAGGGGCGGGCGCCTCGCGCGACCCCCCTGCGCGCAGGGGCGGGCGCCTCGCGCGACCCCCCTGCGCGCGAGGCAGCTGCCTCGCGCGACCCGCCTGCGCGGGGCAGGCTGCGCGCAGCAACCTGCCGCGCGCGGTGCCAGGGCACCACGCGCAGGCTGCCGCGCGCCCTTGCCCCCATCCGCGCTACCTGTCTCGCCTGTCCGTCTTTTTCGCTGTTTTCAGTCTGAATTTTTTTTCAGTCTGACTTTTTGTTGTTTCACCATTTTATGACATTTTTTATTAACTAAAAATGAAAGTCTCTTTTGTCACTTGCCATTTTTGGCCAAGACCACCTTAAATGAGAATTTGGTGCTCATTTTTGAAGGGAGGACGATTTTTTTGGGGCTCCTTTTTTTCTTTCAACTTTTTCTCCAGGGGCCATTTTTGCTTTAGCTACTATTTTTTTTCTCTTTTCTTAAGTTTTAAATCTTGATTTGCTCTTCAAAAAAAGATATAATCCATCTTATTGAGTGATTTGGGTTGGGAAAATTAATTTCCTCTTACTAAAATCATCCATCAAAAAAAATATCTTCATCAAAATATTTTCTTGATTTTATTTCAAAATATTAATTTCTACATTTTCTTCAAACACTTATCACCACAAATCCGACAAGGAAAATCGATCGGGACACCGTTTCCCCAATCCAAAAATTCTGAGGGTAAACATTCTTGAACCCATCCTCATTTATTTTTTTGTATATTATTTATTATTGTCAATATTATCTTTTTTGCTATTATTATCATGTCTATTATTTACTTTCAGCATTTTAATGTGTTAATATCACTAATAATGTATTATTGGTTTGTTTTAATTTGATTTTCATGTCCATCCACTATTATTTTTATTATTACAATTAGTATTATGTTGTTTGACATTAAACTTTTATACTTTAACTTTTATTCCTTAACTTCCACCATTATTTTTTTTATCCTTCACGTTGGCTTCCATTTTCCATTGTTTTTTTAGTTCTTCTTTAACTTGCTATTTTATTCTATGTTAGATTTTGGTTTAATCATTTTTAATATTTGCACATTAATATATTTTCAAAGTTTATTATTTCCTTCATTAATCTCTTTGTATTTGTTGCTATCTTTTATTATTATTATTATTATTATTATTATTATTATTATTATTATTATTATTATTATTATTAATTAATTAATTAGCTAGCATTATTATCATTTAATATTCCGTATTATTTTATTATTATTGTTATCATATGGTTTTATTGTGACTATTATATTTATTAATCATCTTATTTATTGTTACATTGTTATTGTTATTATGATTATGATTATCATTATATTTATTATTATCACTATCATATTTATTTATATTATATTCACTATTATTTATTATCATTGTCCATTACTACTATTATTATTATTATTATTCTTATCATTATTAGTGCTATTTTATTGTTGCTACCATCGCCATAATTTTATTATTGTTATTACCTCGCTTTTGTTTGATTAATTTTTATAGTATTTACTAATATAATTTTCGATATTGTCTTTGTATGAGTTTAATTTGGGTCGGGTAGTGTAAGCGTTCTCACGGCTCCCCGGATGGGTCGCGACACGCGGAATATCGCCTTGCTCGGTGAGATCTTTCTTAATTCCTTCTCTTTATGTGTTACGTGTTTACTCGTAAGTACTTGTTTTATTTTTGTACGCGTGTGATAAAAAGTCACAAAAATATTTTTACAGTTAAATTGGATTCTTCACTAATAAAATTGGGACCAATGTCCCTCGTTTTAGCCCAACAATAAAATTATCACAATCAAAACGAAGAGTCAATTTTCAATAAAATGGGATCACTCATCCCGATTTTCTTCCAAACAACCAAAGCGACTCTTCGAACCCTCTTCAAATTAATACGAAGGAACCAATGTTCCTAAATTTCGAACAAGCGCGAAGGAACCAATGTTCTTGAAATAATGTCCCGATTTATGCATGTCTTTTATTTTGATCTTGTGTGAGTGTTTAAATTTATGTACATTATTTTCCTTTGGGCCCTTGTAATTAATTTTTTGGGCAACTTTATTTATCTCTTGGGGATTGTATTCCGTCCCACTTACATCTTTAATCTCCTTTTAATGGGGTTGTATTCTGCCCCTATTTCTATTGTAATTGCGTGCTTGCGTGTTTATCGCTTTCATTTATCGCTTTCTTTTACTGCTTTATTTATTGCTTTCCTTTATCGCTTTTTTGAGTGCTTGCAATGCGCTATTTAATTTAAAATGCATCGATCGCGTGAGATGAGAGATATAATTTTAAGAAGTTAGAAACCCATTTATAATTAACCAAAGCATAAATAAGAGGGAAGTTCCGGACACCATATCTCTGGTTTAGACCAATAGAGGTGAGAAACCTTTTCCCAATTTCTTGCAAATTGGGTGGCGACTCCAAATACCTCAAAGGTGCCTTTAGACGTCAATAAGCTAGGTTATTCTCCCCAATGTTCTATTGGGAGGGATACACCGATGATGTCTTATGGCGCCCATGATCAAAAGACGCGAACCTTCATACCTCGAATCCTAAAGCGGATTCAAAGAGAGGGCCCTTGCTGGGTTGTCCGGGTTCGGCGCACGTCACAGAGGGCAATCAAGAATCATGCAAGTCTACAGAAAAGAAGACCCTTAGAGGAGCTAGACTGCCCACACATACCTTAGTGGGTGGCAATCAGTTCTCCAAGGAACAACCAACTGTCCTTTAGGGGGCACCTATTTGACGTCGACCCCAACAAATATGTACTGCCATAGTTAGGTAACACTACAGTTCGACGGCCATGATCAGATGCCTTGCAAACCAAACAGGGGTTAGCAAAAGCATGCCATGCAAACCGAACACGGGTTACATACCAACACGATTGGGGCTATACACTGCACAGGTTAGATGCCGTAACGAAGGAGGTTAGACACCACATCAAGAGGTTAGATACCGACAGGGCTGGAGTTATACACCGCACAGGTTAGATGCCACAATGAATGAGATTAGACACCACATCAACAAGTTAGATACCGACATGGCTGGGGCTATAACTGCACAGGTTAGATGCCACAACGAATGAAGTTAGACACCACATCAATAGGTTAGATACCGACACGGCTGGACCCATACATTGCACATGTTAGATACCGCAACGAAGGAGGTTAGACACCACATCAACAGTGTAATGGCTCAAATACTGGTCTTGAATTGTCAGTGCATAATTTCAGTGTTATCATGATAATCGCAGTGTCAAACAGTGTAGGGAGTGAGTGTGTCAGTGTGAAAGCTTAATGTAAAGTGTGTTGGAAATATAGCGATTCCTGGATGGGTAATACCAGGGTGGCTATACAGCAAATCCGGCTGTCCGGCATTAGAAAAATTTTAATTTCATGAAAATAATCTGTGGGTCGTCAGGAGTCTATTGGTGAAATTTGAGCTGAAAACGGAGTTAAATTGACCTCCAAAAGTCATTCTGAAGTTGGCCTCTAGTTCGGTTCAAATTGAATCGGGGTTTGACCAAGGGCTTATAAGTGGCTAGTGGGCCCCAATAGATGTTGAATATGTAGAATAATGTAATGGAAGTGATTTCTGTGAATTTTGACAACTTTAGAGTTGTATTTTACAGCAGAAGAAAAATTAGTTGAATCGGACCGATTTAAGTGAACCGGTACCCAAATGGACTTTGATTGAGTTAAAAATTTGTAAAAAGCCTATTTTTAATGTTTTAAGATCAATGGAATTGGTTGGAAGTGGAAATAATAAGGGAAACATATAGATTCTTTGGAAAAGTTAAATGAACCGAAAAACTAAAATTTTAGTTTAAATCGGTCGAACCACCTTGGTTGGACCGGTTTGGTTCATTAGAGGGGTATATAAGAAGAGAGAAGGCCAGATTTCTCTAGAAAAATCCAGCCAAAATTGCCTCTCTTCTTCTTCCTCAAGGCCGAATTCCATTCTCCCTTCTCTCCTCCATTTTTCTTCATTTCTCCATTAATCTTTCACCAAATTTTCACCGTATAGATAATATTCAGCCCCTCTATTATCATATTGAAGAAATTGGAGTCCAATTTGAGCACTGGAAAGTGAAAAAATCAAGAGAGTAAAGGTTAGGGTAGGTTTTTGGGTTTATGATTTAGGACTTTTTAATTGAATTTATTGGTCCCTATAAGGGTTTTTGGGGCTGTAGAACACATTTATGAAGTTATATTTTACATTGGAAGCTTGATTTGGATGTTATAGCATAATTGTATTCGGCTATGGTAGGTTCTCCAAGAGAAGAGGAAGTTTCTCATGCCAAAGGGAAGGAGAAGCAAACCTAGAGTGATATAAAGCTTGGATTTGAGGTTTTTGGTTACTAAATCTACATTTTTCCTATGATTTGCATTGATTTTTAGGTTATGTCTAAGTGTAGGTAAAAGATAATGAAGTGATTAATTAAATCTAACTTAATATTCATGATTAGTAGGCTTAAATTAGTGTATAAACATGATTAGATGAAATTAAATCAAAGTGGTATGAGAAACCTAATGGAAGCCGAATGGAATACTTAAGTAAATATGGTGTTTTAATGAGTTTTGAGGCATGTAATTAATGTTTACAACATGTATAACAATTATAATGCATGATTGAGTGAATAAATGATTTAAAAGAAATCATAATGGGAAGGTGTTAGTGAGGCCGAATGGTATAATGTGGACTTAAGTGAGGTATGTGATGAATTTTGGCATAATAATGATATATATGACATGTTTAACATGAAATAAGTGTGATTGAGTGGCTAAATAAAATTATAGTGTATGATATGGAAAATGAAACTCTTGGCCGAATGGTATACCTAATGTTAATTATGTGTATTTTGATGATATATGCAATATAATGGCATAAGGTGACTATATAATGATAAATGAGTTGTATGCAAAGTGGTATGTGAAAATAAGATGTATGGTGAATTATTCATATTGACATATTGCGATAATTATATGAATCTTCAGAAAATATTGCCCTCAGTAGTTATCTGGTAGTGAAATCTAGTCCAAGATATAATTGGCTAGCCATAGGGATTCCACATCGCCGTATAAGTCATGGCGACTCACTATCGATAGGCCGATGAGAGTTTATCGCAGTATACAGTGAAACTCAGTGTATAGTATAGTGCAGTGCAGTGAAATTGGTCCTACTAGGACCATTTTATTGTGAAATGGGTTTGTGGAGTCCATGTCCCGTATATCGGGTCAATAGATTTTTTATCGGGTCCATACTAGGGGCATACTTGTAAATATGTGATAAAAATGGTTAAAATAATGAAATGGGTGAAAATGAGTGAAAACGGGACTAAAATGAAGTAAATAGAAAGTTTAGGGGTAAAACGGTAATTTTACTAAATGTTGATAAAAATTGGTAAAAATAAGTTAAAAGTGTAAGTGGAAGGGTAAAATGGTAATTTTGGTAAGATATGGTGTTAAAATGGTGAAGCCGTGAAAAGTGATAATTTAGGGACTAAATTGTAATTTGGCTAAATTGTGAGTTATAAAGTGGAAAAATAATGTAAAAAGGATGAAATTATAATTAGATAATTAAATAAGGGTAAAAATGGAAAAAGGGCATAAATGAAATAAATAGTGTAAATATTGAATAAATAAGGGCATTTTGGTAATTAAGCATAAAAAAATGAGGACATAAGTGTAATTATGGTAAAAGATGGGATATAAGTGGTGTTGGTGTAATAGTGAGCACATAATTGTAATTAATGAAAAAGTAAGGACGTAAATGGAATTAACGGAAAAGTTAGGGATATAAATGGAATTAAGTGAAAAGAATAGTGATTAAAGGGTAATTAATGGAAATAAAAGAAATTAATAAGAACATTAAATATATAGTTAATTAAGTGACTAATTAAATAATAATGTGGTTAATTAAGTGAATTATGAGTAAATAATAATAAGTGTAAATAATAAAAAGAAGTATTTATATTATATTAATAAATAGAATTAGTTAGGAAATTTATAGATTGGTAACCACAACTGGGCATTCTAATGCTCAGCACGTAGTTGTTTTTGATTTCGTGTAGGTACACGTTAGGTGAAGCAGCATACCTTAGTCTTTTTGGGAGCAAGCTAAAGAAGTTGAATGCGGTTTCTTTTTTATGTATTTAATGGATTTTATTATGGCATGTATATACTTAATCTAGTATTGGAACTTGGGTATGTAATGATGTAATACGTTATATTATCTGTGTGGTTTATTATCCTGTCTGTGTGATGAAATGTTAGATGTGATTGAATGGATGTGGACTATTATTATTGTTGTGCCCTTGCCGGGGCTGTGGATTTTCAAAAGTGCAGGTTTGGGTAGTGCAAATTATAAGCCGTTATACTGCCGAAATTTATACCAAATGAATAGTAAATAAGACAGTTATAGGTCAATCTGTAACTAAGCAATTTAGTGTATTTGTTTAAGTGATATGTAAAGTGAATAGGTATTTAGAAGATAATTGACATAGTGAATTAATATCAAGTGTAGGAAAAAAAATTGGACCCTTAATTTCATAAGTAAGTGACTTTTAACCAATCATGGTAATCGCATAGTATCGCTAAGTCGGCAGTATACGTATAGGGTATAAGGATGTTACATTTATTTTCGTATTAGAGCAAAAGTTTAGGCGATTCTAAGATCGGAGTGGCGATTTATAAGTGATTGTATATACATGCAAATGAAAGTGAATATTTTGTTATGGTACTAATGTATGCTTGCTCCTTGTTATAGTCTGATCGAAGCTTCAGCGTTGGGGATGGTGAAAGTGAAGCCTCGGCCAGTGTGGGTCGAGCTGAGACTCCACGACATCAATCTACCCAGTCAGTGCCACCTCCCTCGCCCCAACCTGAATTTTTGACCATGATGACGGATTATATTCGGCACCGAATCCATATTGAGATTGAACAACACCAACAGCAACAGCAACAACAGCAGCCAGTGCCGGTGCCACCAGTAGCTCCAGCACAGAGAAAGCCAATTCTGGAGGGGCTTAAAAAGATGGGAGCTGAAGATTTCTTTGGTAGGGATTCAGTGACTTCTGAACAAGTAGAAGAGTGGCTGTTTCGAATTAAGAGACTGTTTGAGATTCTTCATAGTACTCTAGAGGAGAAATTTGAGGGCACAGTGGCATTACTTCAGGGTCCAGCATACTTTTGGTGGGACTCAGTTAGAAAGCATACTCCAGATGATTAGTTGAACTGGGAGTTTTTCATTATCAATTTGAAAAGAAATATATTTGTACTGAATACAAGGCTGCGATGCAAGATGCCTTCTGGAGGTTGAAGCAGGGCAATAGAACAGTGATGGAATATGAAAGAGAGTTTGAGAGATTGAGTGGCTATCTTGATGATGTGTTGAGAACTGAAGCCCGATTGATGGAGAGGTTCAAGAGGGGTCTCCACAACCGTATCAAGCAGATTGTTGGTGGACAGAGGCACCCAGGCTTGAGATCCCTTGTAGCTGCAGCTATTAAAGTTTAGACATCCCAGGCAGTGAAGCAGAGAGGCAGGCACGGTTTTAGGAGAAAAGGAAACCAGGGCAGTCTATTGGAGTTGGTGATCAGAGTAAAAGATCTAGAGGACCACCACAATCTCAGAGTAGGGGTTTTGCAGTGCCGGCTGGCAGCTAGAGGAATCAAGCCGGCAGTGGCATTCTAGCATCATTAGTAAGGAGTGCACCCCGAGGTAGAGGTAGAGGAGTGTCCCAACAGTGTAATCATTATGGCAGATCTCACCTGGGCGAGTGCAGATATCTTTTGGGTGCTTGTTTCAAGTGCGGATCAAAGGAACATCTAGTTAGAGATTGCCCAGACGTGGTACCACAGTCAATGACCTCTCCAGCACCAGGAGCGGGTCCTTCAGCACCCAGCGGGTGAGGCAGGGGACTGCCTCCCACACTTCAACTAGACCTCCACCACTACCATCTCAGGGACAGGGTCGCCCTACAGGACGAGCTTATGCAGTGAGGGCCCGTGATCAGGAGGATACTCCAGATGTGATCGTAGGTAAATTTTCTTTGTTTTTAGATTCAGTGTATGCACTTATATATCCCGAGTCCACATATTCTTATATCAGTATAGACATTGCAAGGGAAAATGGGTTAGATAGCTCTCCTTTAAACCATGATATCTTGGTGAGCAATCCATTGGGTCATAGTGTGATAGTGAATCGAGCGTATAGAGATTGTCCCATCAGTGTTCAGGATTGTGTTTTCCCCACCAATTTGATTGAATGGGAAAGGATTGGTTAACCACTCATCTTGTGATGGTTGACTGTAAAAGGAAGAGAGTGACCGTTAAGACTTCAGATGATCGAGAGATAACAGTGGTGGGCTAAAGACCAGATTATCTATCCGATGTTATCTCGGCCACAACAGCAAAATGGTTGATTAGAAAGGGGTGTGTGGCTTATTTGTGCTATGCAATGGAAGCAAAGATGGGAACGCCTAACTTAGCAGATGTGCCTATAGTGTATGAGTTCCCAGATGTGTTTCCAGAAGATCTTCCAGGCTTGCCACCTGATCGAGAGATTGAATTATCCATTGATGTAGCTCCGGGAACTACACCAATTTCCATTGCTCCATATAGAATAGCACCAGCAGAGTTGAAAGAATTAAAGATTTAATTGCAGGAATTGCTTGAGAAAGGCTTCATTAGGCCCAGTGTATTGCCATGGGGAGCTCCAGTTTTGTTCGTAAAGAAGAAAGATGGATCACTCAGATTGTGCATTGATTACAAGCAGCTAAATAAGTTGACAATCAAGAACAAATATCCATTGCCACATATTGAAGATCTATTTGATCAGTTGAAGGGTGCAGCAGTATTTTCAAAGATTGATTTGAGATCGGGCTATCATCAGTTGAAGGTTAAAAAAGCATATGTGCCCAAGACAGCCTTTCGCACTAGATATGGACACTATGAGTTCCTAGTGATGCCTTTTGGACTCATGAATGCACCAACAGCTTTTATGGACCTTATGAACAGGATCTTCCATCCAAACTTAGATCAGTTCATAGTGGTTTTCATTGATGATATTCTGGTGTATTCAAAGACTCCAGAAGAGCATGATAAGCACTCGAGAATTGTGTTGCAGACTCTCAGAGATAGAAAGATGTATGCTAAGTTCGGTAAGTGTGATTTTTGGTTGAATAAAGTGTCCTTCCTTGGCCATGTAGTGTCAGCAGAGGGTATCAAAGTGGATCCAAAGAAGATTGAAGCGGTGTTGTAGTGGAGAACACCCAAGAATGTTAATAAAATTAAAAGCTTCTTGGGTTTAGCAGGCTATTACAAAAGGTTTGTTAAAGGTTTTTTCATCATTGCAGCACCTTTAACAGGCCTATTGCAGAAGGAGGTGAGATTTGAGTGGACAGAAAAGTGTCAAGCCAGCTTTGACAAGCTTAAGAAGATGTTGACCGAAGCCCCAGTGTTAACTCAACCCGAATGAGGCAAAGACTTCACCATTTACAGTGATGCATCTTTGAATTGTTTGGGTTGTGTACTGATGCAGGATGGAAAAGTGATTGCTTATGCCGCCCGCTAGCTTAAGAATTATGAAAAGAACTACCCTACACATGATCTTGAGCTTACAGCTATAGTGCTTGCATTAAAGATTTAGAGGAACTACCTTTATGGTGAAAAGTGCTACATTTTTACCGACCATAAAAGCTTCAAATACTTGCTCACACAGAAGGAGCTTAACCTCCGACAGCGAAGATAGCTTGAGTTGATAAAAGATTATGAGTGTTTCATCGACTACCACCCAGGAAAAGCTAATATTGTGGCTGACGTACTTAGTAGAAAATTTATGGCAGCATTCAAAGCTATGAATGTAAAGCTTGATGTAGCTGACAGTGGACCTTTGATAGCAGAATTATAGGTCAAGCCTGATTTTATGCAGCAAGTTAAAGCCACCCAAAAACAAGATGACAAGTTAACTGCAGTGATAGATCGAGTGAAGGATAGTGGCAGTGACGATTACACAGTGGCTCCAGATAGTAGTGTCTACTACAAGCAAAGACTATGTGTGCCAAATCAACCAGAGTTGAAGAAAAGTATCTTGACAGAAGCACACTGCAGTAGTTATGCTATGCACCCTGGGGGTAATAAAATGTATCAAGACTTGAAGATGCATCATTGGTGGCCAGGAATGAAACGGGATGTGTCAAATTTTGTGGGGAAATGTCTGATATGTCAACAAGTGAAAGCAGAACACCAAGTGCCATCCGGGTTACTCCATCCTATCACTCCCGAATGGAAGTGGGATGAGTGACAATGGATTTTGTGACAGGATTACCTCTCACCCGGAGGAAGCATGATGCAGTTTGGGTGATTATTGATAGGCTTACTAAGTCCGCCCATTTTCTACCAATGAGGATGGACTTCCCATTAACCCGATTGGCAAAATTGCATATTAATGAGATAGTGAGATTTCATGGTGTACCCACCTCCATTATTTCAGACAGAGATCCCCGTTTCACTTCCTAGTTTTGGAAGAAGTTACAGGAAGCATTGGGAACCTGATTGCATTATAGCATAGCTTTTCATCCTCAGACAGATGGCCAGTCAGAAAGAGTGATCCAGATATTGGAGGATTTGCTTAGATGTTGTGTTCTTGAGTTTAAGAACAGTTGGGAAAGATATTTGCCCTTGGCAGAATTTGCATATAATAATAGTTATTAGTCAAGCATTAAGATGGCCCCGTATGAAGCTTTTATATGGCAGAAAGTGCAGAACTCCCTTATGTTGGACAGAGTTGAGTGAAAACAAATTAGTGGGAGCCGATCTAATTAGAGAAATTGAAGAGAAGATTAGAGTGATCAAGCAGCAATTAAAGGAGGCCACTGATCGACAGAAATCATATCCTGACTTGAAAAGGAAAGATATACAGTTTCAAGTGGGCAATCAGGTGTTCTTAAAAGTTTCTCCATGAAAGCGGGTTCTCAGATTTGGGAAGAAAGGTAAGTTGTCGCCAAGATTTATTGGGCTATATGAAGTGATTCAGCATGTAGGTCTAGTGGCATACAAGTTAAAGCTTCCACAGGCCTTGGAGAAGATCCATGATGTGTTTCATGTATCGATGCTGAGGAGATACCGATCTGATCCAAGTCATGTGATTGAAGCAGAAAAAGTGTAGGTGCAAGCTGATCTGACTTATGAAGAATATCCAGTGAAGATCTTAGCCAGAGAGGTCAGACAGCTCAGAAATAAGCAGATTCCTTTAGTGAAGTGCTCTGGAACCATCATAATGTGGAAGAAGCAACATGGGAGCCTGAAGCAACCATGCAACAGTTGTATCCACAGCTTTTCAGTTCAGTTAAATTTCGAGGAAGAAATTTTCTTTAAGGGGGGTAGAATTGTAATGGCTCAAATACCGGTCTAGAAGTGTCAGTGCATAATTTTCAGTGTTATCATGATAATTGTAGTTTCAAACAGTGTAGGGAGTGAGTGTGTCAGTGTTAAAGCTTAGTGTAAAGTGTCTCGGAAGTATAGCGATTCCGGGATGAGTAACACCGGGGTGGCTATACAGCGAACCCGGCTGTCCGGCGTTAGAAAAATTTTAATTTCGGAAAAATGATCTATAGGTCGTAAGAAGTCTATTAGTGAAATTTAAGCTGAAAATGGAGTTAAATTGACCTCCAAAAGTCATTCTGAAATTGGCCTCTAGTTCGGTTTAAATTGAATCGGGGTTTGATTGAGGTTTGACTAAGGTGTTATAAGTGGCTAGTAGGCCCCAATAGATGTTGAATATGTAGAATAATGTAATGGAAGTCATTTCTGTGAATTTCGACAGTTTTAGAGTTGTATTTTACGGTAAAAGAAAAATTGGTCGAATCGGACCAGTTTAAGTGAACCGGTGCCCAAATGGAGTCCGATTGAGCTAAAAATTTTGCAACAAGCCTATTTTTGATGTTTTAAGATCAATGGAATTGGTTAGAAGTGGAAATAATGAGGGAAACATATAGATGCTCTGGAAAAGTGTAAATGAACCGAAAAACTAAAATTTTGGTTTAAATTTGTCGGACCACCTTGGTTGACCGGTTTGGTTCATTAGAGGGGTATATAAGAAGAGAGAAGGCCAAATTTCTCTAGAGAAATCAAGCCAAAATCGCCTCTCTTCTTCTTCCTCAAGGCCGAATTCGATTCTCCCTTCTCTCCTCCACTATTCTTCATTTCTCCATTAATCTTTCCCCAAATTTTCACCTCATAAATAATATTCAGCCCCTCTATTATCATATTGAAGCAATTAGAGACCAATTTGAGCACTGGAAAGTGGAAAAATCATGAAAGCAAAGGTTAGGGTAAGTTTTTGTGTTTATGATTGAGGAGTTTTTAATTGAGTTTATTGGTCCCTATAGGGGTTTTTGGTGTTATAGAGAACGTTTATGAAGTTAGATTTTATATTGGAAGTTTAATTTTGATGTTATGGGCATAATTGTATTCGGCAATGGTAGGTTCTCCAAGAGAAGAGGAAGTTTCTCATGCTTAAGGGAAGGAAAAGCAAACCTAGAGTGATATAAAGCTTGGATTTGAGGTTTGTGGTTACTAAGTCTACATTTTTCCTATGATTTGTGTTGATTTTTAGGTTATATCTAAGTGTAGGTATAAGATAATGAAGTGATTAATTAAATCTAACTTAATATTCATGATTAGTAGGCTTAAATTAGTGTATAAACATTATTAGATGAAATTAAATCAAAGTGGTATGAGAAACCTAATGGTGGCCGAATGGAATACTTCAGTAAATATGGTGTTTCAATGAGTTTTAAGGCATGTAATTAATGTTTACGACATCTATAACATGTATAATGCATGATTGAGTGAATAAATAATTTAAAAGAAATCATAATGGGAAGGTGTTAGTGAGGCCGAATGGTATAATGTGGACTTAAGTGAGGTATGTGATGAATTTTGGCATAATAATGATATATATGACATGTTTAACATGAAATAAGTGTGATTGAGTGGCTAAATAAAATTATAGTGTATGATATGGAAAATAAAACTCTTGGTCGAATGGTATACCTAATGTTAATTATGTGTATTTTGATGATATATGTAATATAATAGCATAAGGTGACTATATAATGATAAATGAGTGTATTTAAAGTGGTATGTGAAAATAAGATGTATGGTGAATTATGCATATTGACATAATATGATAATTATATGAATCCTGAAAAAATATTGCCCTTAGTAGTTGTCTGGTAGTGAAATCTAGTCCAGAATATAATTGGCTAGTCATAGGGATTCCACACCACGGTATGAGTCATGGCGACTCACTATCAATAGGCCTATGAGAGCTTATCTCATTGTACAGTGAAACTCAGTGTATAATATAGTGCAGTGTAGTGAAATTGGTTCTACTTGGACTATTTTATAGTGGAATGGGTCTGTGGGGCCCATGTCCCGCATATCCGGTCAGTAGATTTTTTATCGGGTCCATACTAGGGGCATACTGGTAAATATGTGATAAAAATGGTTAAAATAGTGAAATTGGTGAAAATGAGTGAAAACAGGACTAAAATGAAGTAAATAGAAAGTTTAGGGGTAAAACGGTAATTTTACTAAAAGTTGGTAAAAATAAGTTAAAAGTGTAAGTGGAAGGGTAAAATGGTAATTTTGGTAAGATATGATGTTAAAATAGTGAAGTAATGAAAAAGTAATAATTTAGGAACTAAATTGTAATTTGGCTAAATTGTGGGTTATAAAGTGGAAAAATAATGTAAAAAGGGTGAAATTGTAATTAGATAAGTTAAATAAGGGTAAAAGTGGAAAAAGGGCATAAATGAGATAAATATTGTAAATATTGAATAAATAAGGGTATTTTGGTAATTAAGTATAAAAAAATAAGGACATAAGTGTAATTATGGTAAAAGATGGGATATAAGTGGTATTGGTGTAATAGTGAGGATATAATTGTAATTAATGAAAAAGTAAGGACGTAAATGGAATTAACGGACAAGTTAGGGATATAAATGGAATTAAGTGAAAAGAATAGTGATTAAATGGTAATTAATGGAAATAAAAGAAATTAGTAAGAACATTAAATATATAGTTAATTAAGTGACTAATTAAATAATAATGTGGTTAATTAAGTGAATTATGAGTAAATAATAATAAGTGTAAATAATAAAAAGAATTATTTATATTATGTTAATAAATAGAATTAGTTAGGAAATTTATAAATTGGTAACCACCACTGGACATTCTAATGCTCAACACGTACTTGTTTTTTACTCCGTGTAGGTACGCGTTAGGTGGAGCAGCATACCTCAGTCTTTTTGGGAGCAAGCTGAAGAAGTTGAAGTCGGCTTATTTTTGATGTATGTAATAGATTTTATTATGGCATGTATATACTTAATCTAGTATTGGAACTTGGGTATGTAATGATGTAATACGTTATATTATCTGTGTGGTTTATTATCCTGTTTGTGCGATGAAATGTTGGATGTGACTGGATGGATGTGGACTATTATTATTGTTGTGACCTTGCCGGGGCCGTGGATTTTCAAAAGTGCAGGTTTGGGTAGTGCAAATTATAAACCGTTATACTGCCGAAATTTATACCAAATGAATAGTAAATAAGACAATTATAGGTCAATCGGTAGCTAAGCAATTTAGTGTATTTGTGTAAGTGATATGTAAAGTGAATAGGTATTTCGAAGATAATTGACATAGTGAATTAATATCAAGTGTAGGAAAAAAAAATTGGACCCGTAATTTCATAAGTGACTTTTAACCAATCATGGTAATTGCACAGTATCGCTAAGTCGGCAGTATAAGTATAGGGTATAAGGGTGTTACAAACAGATTAGATACCTACACGGCTGGGGCTATACACTGCACAGGTTAGATGTCGCAACGAAAGAGGTTAGACACCACATCAATAGGTTAGATACCGACACGGCTAGAGCTATACACCGCACAGGTAAGATGCCACAACGAAGGAGGTTAGACACCGCATCAATAGGTTAGATACCGACATGGCTGGGGCTATACACCGCACGGGTTAGATACCGCAACGACAGAGGTTAGACATCGCATCAAGGTTAGTTACAGACCAAAATGGCAAAAGCTAGACACATAACAGGTTAGACGCCAAAACGATAAGTGTTAACATGTCGACAAATTGACGATAACTACCCGCAACAACTTCATTCATACCGGAATGACAACTGCCTCAGGTACGTGTCTCTTCTTTCTTTCTTTGAGTTTTGGCTCACCTAGGCCCATGCACTACATTCACCAAAACTGGGGGCAACTGTAAACACCGAGTCCTGTGTCAGTCCAGACCAAAACGATGCTGTTCACGGGAAAAAATTTACGAGTGATTGATTTCCTTGTCGAAACTCTTCTTTTTAAATAAAAAAGAATCTTTAATTTTATTTTTGATGTTTTCGGACCGCACCGTGCGGCGCCGACTGGCAGCGCGCGAGGCGCAGCCCATGCTCACAGATGCGTGCGCGCAGTCCCGCAGAGGCTCACGAATTGCCTCGCTCAAGCGAGGTGGCCTCCTGCACGAGGCACGGCTCGCGGGTAGGCATGCGAGGCGCGGCCTCGCAATGAGGCCGCACCTCGCTATGAGGCCGCACCTTGCGCCCATGAGGTGCGGCCTCCAGTGCGATGGCCGCACCTCGTGCTTCTCCTACCTCACGCGGACTCCGTTTTTCACTGAATTTTAGTTAAAATTAAACTCAAATTCTTTTCTAATTTTTTAAAAGGATAAAACTAGATTTTTAAAAGTAAAAAAAAAGGATTTGGAATAGGATTAGGACTCCGGAAAACCTTATTTTCAGAGTCATATAAAAGGAAAAATATCCGAACATTAGAGGGGGAGAGCATTACAACGGTGGAAAAAAGATTCTGAAAATAGGATTTTTGAGAGCTAAAATTTCTTCGTTTAATTCTAATTGTTCTTGAGCTAAAGAAATTAATTCTTTGTGTTTAGATTTCAATTTCCATCATCCGTTTTCTTCAAAAATCAGAGTTTTCAACTTGAAACTTTTTGGTGACAGAAAGCTTTGATCTAAGTTCTCTCAATTTCTATTTTTAAGCAATTCTTCTTTTGCAGCCAGATCAAAGGTAAATATACGGGTTAGAGTTGATCCATTCTCCTTCTTTAATTTTGTGTCGTTCATTTGTTTTTCTCCATTGTAGTTACTGTAAATTGTAATTGGTGTACTTGTTTTTGTTTGTTATAATCAGCCTGAATTTAGAATAATTTGATTAATTTATTCACATGATGCATGCAACGTTATTTAGATCTGTAAAATATTCAATAATAATTTTACTTTCCACTTGATTTTATTTTGTTCATTAATCCATTCAATTGATTTCCCATTTTTTTTATCAAATATTATTATGCATCTAATAATCATAAGTATGTTTCTAAATTATAATTATTTATTGTGTCTGTCTCATTTAGTTGCTTTATTTTGATCATATTATTTAATTTATTTGCTTCGTTGAATTGTTTATTTTTATTATCCATTTGATTTAATTTGCTAACATTGTCTTTATTCTTGTTTTTGTTGTTTGCCAAATTTGTTTATTTCACTTTGAGTAACGTTTCTGGCGAGCTGAAGAATCAAGAGATTAGGAGTCTTCAAAATTTTGGGTTTGCATTTTAATTATTGTATTTCCTTTATTGTTTTGTATATTTTGTGCAAAATGGTATTTAAACGCGTTTATTTTATAGAAACTCACATTTTTTACAACAATAAAAATTGGGATTTTCTACTAATAAAATAAGACCAATGTCTTGGTTTTAGCCAATAAACCTTCACTTGCAAAAGGGAGTTAATTTTCATAAAACGGGATCCAATTATCCCTATCATTTTTATTGCCCAAAATAACTCTCAGATTTTTAAGTTAACACAAAGGGAACCAATGTTCCTAAAATCTAATCAATGTCCCAATTTATGTATTATGTATTTTATTTCATTCTTATTTATGCCATTTTTATTTTGGGCCCTTGTAATTAATTTTGGGGCAATTTTATTCCTTTATTTATTTATGCTTTTATTATTTTGGGGGATTGTTCTGTTCCATATTTTTCACTTGTAATTTATTTATTGCTTTCTTTATTGTTTTCTTTACTATTTTCCAAAGATGCTTGAAATGCGCTTTAGTTTTATTGCATGATCGTGTGAGAAGAGAGATAAAATAATTAACTCTAAAACTCAGTCATATAACATTAACCAAAGGTATAAATAAGAGTGAGGTTCTGAACTCTCTCTGGTTTTGGCCTCATAAGGTTAGAATTTATTTCCCAATATTTTCTTCGGTGGCAACTCCATGATACCTACCTTATGATTCCCAACAGATTCCCTCGTAGGTTGATTGCCAACAATGGAACGGGGGTGAATCCCTGTCTGTTACGAAGCAACCAGCTTTCACGAGTTGTAATGAACCTCCATCTGGTATTGAGTCCTAAAAGCAAACTTTCGAGAGCGACCCGGATGCCGAGTTGGGGTTCTCGCGCGTCACACCGGTAGCATAACGTCTCTCAGAATGTGCATGCGTATGAGTTTCGGCCATTATGCATTTAAACACTTCAATCAAATTAAGGTGATCCCACCGGGGCATGAAAGCCTTTGACGGAAATCCACTCAATTTGTTTAATTTTGTGCAATGCATGACGGCCCACATGACAAGCATTGTATTACGGTTCATCTCACCTAGGGGAAGTATCTATTGCCATTACATGAGCTTTAGTCAAGGTAATGTTACTTTAGGGCTACCCAAGCATGGTCCCTACCAATGGGTCCAGCTCATCACGAGCGTAATAACCGATCGGGTCTCTATTTGATATACTAAGAGGTACTAGGCTTGGGCTGGTGATTATCCTTAACACTTTCCCACATTGAGTGAACCTAGGGTCATACTTCGGGAACACACCGAGATAGAATAAGGGTAGAAACTAACGTAATTCTAAGGCTCTAACATGATGCAATGTAATTTAGAAGAGAGATGGAATTTTAGTTTCAAAAACTCAATTATACATTTTAACCAAAACACTTTCAGAGCAAAGTCACAAAGTCCCCAGCGGAGTCGCCACTGTGATGCGCGCTGAACCGGAAAGGCCCTCATAGAGCTCGCTTTTAGAGCTCGAGGGATTGGTTCACGTCATTTGATCTTGGGTACCCAATAGGACATTGGGGAAGGTCATCTAGTCCCATGAACATTTACGCACCTTTGAAGTATTTTGGAGTCGCCCACCCAATTTATAAGAAATTGGAAAAAGTCATCTAACCTCGTGGTCTTAAACCAGAGAAAGTGTTCGAAACTTCACTCTTATTTATGCCTTGGTTAAATATAAATGAGTTTTTAGATTAGAAAATTCCATCTCTCTTCTCACATGATTAATGCAATTTATTTAAAGGCGCAATTCAATCATCGAGAAAAGCGGTAAATGAAAGTTATAAAGAAAATCAATAAATATAGCGGTAAACACACAAAGCCACGCCATTTACAAAGGAGAAATTGGGGCGAATACAATCCCCCAAATGAAAAGAAAAGTTAAACAAAATTAAGATGGAAATTGGGACAGAATACAATCCCCAAATGAAAGAAAGCTAAATAAAATTGCCCAAAAAATAATTAATTATAAGGGCCCACAAGATATATATAAACATAAAGTTAAACAATCAAGCAAAATTTATCAAAAGAGGAGACATACATAAATCGAGATATTTATTCAGTTTGGGAATATTGGTTCCTTCATGCTCACTTAAAGAGGGATCAAAGAGTTATTTCGGCTATTGGCTTGAAAATCGGGATGAGTGATCCCATTTTTAGAAAATTTAACTCTTCATTTTAATTCGTGACATTTTACATTCCTTGGCTGAAATCAAGGACATCGGTCCCAATTTATTAGTAAAAATACCAATTTAGTTATAAAAATATTTTTGTGATTTTTTAGTTGACACGCATATGAAATAAAGCTATTTGATTTGTAAATAAATACAATTACACAAACAAGGGGTAGGTAAGGTCTCACCCAAGTGATGTACCCTCCTTCGTGTCATGACCCATCCATTCGGTAACGATGACACTCAACAAGCAAATGTCACATTTTACCCATACAGCAAAAACAAAAATCAAAAAATTAGTAATAATTCTAAAATCAACTAAATAATAATGAAAATAAGGGAAATATAGCATGAAATTAACACACATACAAAAGGAATTAAGAATCCCCGCAAAACTAGCCATGCAAACATAATAATGATAATAATAATAATAGCAACAACAACAAGAATAATAATAATAATAATAATAATAATAATAATGATGATGATGATGATGATGATGATGATGATGATGATGATACCATATAATAACATTAATAATAATAATAATACAATAACAATGATAACATTAATAACAATAACAATAACAATAACAATAATAATAATAATAACAACAACAACAATAATACTACAATAATAATGATAACATTAACAATGATGATGATGTAATGATGATGATGATGATGATGATGATGATGATGATGATAATAATAATAATAATAATAATAATAATAATAATAATAATAATAATAATAATAATAATAATAATAATAATAATAATAATAATAATAATAATAAGCCAATGAAATTAAATAAAGGAAAATGAAGAAGGTAAATAAACATGTAATAGAAAATAATAATATTTAGACATAAAATAAATTAAATAAAATAAAAGGAAATAGCAAAAATAAATATATCCAAGAATTTTTACCCTCAGATTTGATGATTTGGAAGCAAGATGTCTCAATCTATTTTTTACTTGTCAATATTAAAAAAAAAAAACTCAAAAAGATTTATCAAAAATCAAGAACACAAAAAAACTTAAAAAAATTGATTTTTTGATGTTTTGATGACAAAGCCCAAGTTAAGGAAATTGATTTTCCTTCCTCAAGTTCACCAAATATTTTCTAGATCTAAGAAAAATCAAAAAAGATGAAGAGAAGAAATTTTTGCTCTCAAAAATTGGGTTTTTCTCTCAATAAGAACTCTCTCCGACTCTCCCCCAAAATCCCTGAAAATTGAAAAAAAGGGTCCCCAAAATCTCTGAAAAATCAGATTTCACAGGTGGGAAAGGACAGGAGGGGAGCCTGCCCGTGAGTGGGTGGCTACACGTCGCACGCCCAAGTACGGGCATCGCCCGCTGGACACACGTCGCGCACCCCACGTGCACGCCAGGTGCGGGCAGTGCTAACTGGACAACCTCACGCCTCCCGTATGCGAAACCCGAAAAAGCAACCCTCATAAAAAACCTAACAATAAAATAAAATAGAAAATAGATAATAACAAATTAAACAAAAACCAACATAAATATAAGTAAATACAATCTAAAAGTATTTTGGTTATAAGAACTTGATAAGGGGAATGGTCGATTCTCACTTTATTGCCGACAAATCGGTCCTTATTTTAATCATTGGGTAACCCTGATTTTAGACCGGCTCGGGACCCAATTTCTACAATAACATAATTGATGTTAAAAATGAATAATAAGTGTATTAGAATGAAATTGATGGAAAAAGAGTGAAGTGAAAATGATTATTATATGATTAAATGAACTCAATGGCATAATTGAAGATATAAATGATAAATATATGAAATGGAAGTGAATTATAAGTGATATGTAAATTTTAAAGTGAAGTCTATTTGATGATTGAATGGCATATGTTGATATATTAAGTGATATAAGTGAAAATCTGATATTATTTACCCTTAGTAATAGTCTGGTGGTAAAATCTAGTCCAGGATATAATTGGCTAGACATAGGGATTCCACAGCACGGTCCTTATTATTTTAGTAAATAAGGTAAAATTGGGGACATAATCGTAATTTTTGAAAAAAGTTGAGGACCTAAATGTAATTTTATAAATGAATAGCTAATTAAAGGATTTAAGTGTAATTATTGACTAATGTAAGTATCTAAGTGGATAAATGGTTTAAATGAGTGGTTTGAGGACTAAGTTAAAAGGAATGAAAAGTGTAGGGGTAAGATGGTAATTTAGGGTATAATTGAGATATTAAATGTACTAAAGACAAAAAGTGTAATTGAATGATTAATGATGTAATTTGATTACGTGCTAGGGACTAAAATGAAAATTGGCATAAAAATATGATCAAAAGGTCTAAAATGTAAATTTGTATGTTAATAATAAATTAAAAGTGAAATTAAGAATAACTAGTGGCATAATTGTAATTATAGTGAAGTTGAATGGTAAAATTGAAATTTAAGGAAAATATAAGGATTAAAGTGTAAATTGGTTTAAAGATGATAGTACAAGGATTAAATGGTAATTTGTACGCCAAATGATAATTAACTGTAAAAATAAAATTATTTAGTGGCATTTTTTTAATTATAAGACAACAAAGGATATATGAATGATAAATGACCAAAGTAGTTAAATAGTGTTCAAAGATGTGATTTCGAAAGTAAATTTGTGCATGCATGCGTATAGTTTTGGTTATGAAAAATTTAGGATATGTATCTACCACTGGGCATTTTTAATGCTCAGCACGTAGAGTGTTACTGCGCACAGGTTATAATAGATTTTGATGTGGCCGAAAATTTAGCGATGATCGAAGGAAGTTTCGACAGCAAGGATAAAAAAAATTGGCAATGCAAGTATACGGTCGTAGTAGGTGAAGGCCAAGATGCATGGTATAAGTATATTAATTTGTGTATTAGTGTAACTGTTACGTTATAGTATATATATTATTGTTATTACTGTAAAAAAAAAATTCCTAATTGTTAAGTGCATTTGTAGTGCATCTCAGTGCAGTACTGTGACATTCGATATCCGTACTATCTACGGGTATAGGGTGTTACAAATTTTATTGGTATCAAAGCGAAGGTTTAGGCGGTTTTAAGATCGGAGATTGTGTGATGAGGACAAAGTAATACGTATACATGGCATGAATAGGTATTGATGATAGAGAAAATTGCATCTCATAGACACCGTGCAAGCCGAGATGGGGCCAACGGGACACATGCGATAGAACAGATCGCAAGGGGATTGTGGTTAAAGAACATTGCATCTCACAGACACCGTGCAAGCCGAGAAGAGGCCAACGGGACACCTGCGATAGAACAGATCACAACAGGATTGTAGTTAGAGAACACTGCATCTCATAGACACAGTACAAGCCAAGATGAGACCAGCAGGACACCTGCTATAGAACAAATCACAACGGGATTGTAGTTAAAGAACACTGCACCTCACAGACACCGTGAAAGCCGAGATGAGGCCAGCGGGACACCTGCGATAGAGCATATTACAATGGGATTGTAGTTAGAGAACACTGCATCTCACAGACACCATGCAAGCCGAGATGAGGCCAGCGGGACACCTGCGATAGAACAGATTGCAACGGGATTGTAGTTAGACAACACTGTAGCTCACAGATGCCGTGCAATCCGAGATGAGGCCAGCGGGAGACCTACGATAGAATAGATCGCAATGGGATTGTAATTAGAGAACACTGCATCTCACAGACACCGTGCAAGCCGACTTGAGGCCAACGGCATACATACTATAGAACGGTAGCAACAGGATTGTAGTTAGAGAACACTGCATCTTACAGACACCGTACAAGGCGAGATGAGGCCAGCGGGACACATGCGATCGAACAAATCGCAATGGAATTGTAGTTAGAGAACACTGCATCTCACAGGCACTGTACAAGCCGAGATGAGGCCAGCGGCACACATGCGATCGAACAGATCGTAATGGAATTGTAGTTAGAGAACAATGCATCTCACAGACACCGTGCAAGCCGAGATGAGGCCAGTGGCACACCTGCAATAGAGCAGATCGCAACGGGATTGTGATCATAGAACACTGCATCTCACAGACACCTTGCAAGCCGAGATGAGGCCAGCAGGACACCTATGATAAATAAATCACAACGGAATTGTAGAAAAAGAATACTGCATCTCACAGACACTGTGCAAGCCAAGATGAGGCCAGCGGGACACCCGCGATAGAACAGATCGCAACGGGATTGTAGTTAGAGAACACTACATCTCACAGACACCGTGCAAGCCGAGATGAGGCCAGTGGGACACCTACGATAGAACATATCACAACGGAATTTTAGTTACAGAATACTACATCTCACAGACACCATGCAAGCCGAGATGAGGCCAGCGGGACACCTGCAATAGAACAGATCGCAACGAGATTGTAGTTAGAGAACACTGCATCTCATAGACACCATGCAAGCTGAGATGAGGCTAACGGGAGACATGCGATAGAACAGGTCGCAACAAGATTGTAATTAGAGAACACTGCATCTCACAGACACCGTGCAAGCCGAGATGAGGCTAGAGGGACACATGGGTTAGAACAGATCAGAACGGGATTGTAGTTAGAGAATAATGCATCTCACAGACACCGTGTAAGCCAAGATGAGGCGAGCGAGACACATGCGATAGAACAAATCGCAATGGGATTGGAGTTAGAGAACACTGCATCTCACAGATACTGTGCAAGTCGAGATGAGGCAAGTGAGACACCCACAATAGAACATATCACAACGGAATTGTGGTTAGAGAACACTATATCTCACAGGCACCGTGCAAGCCGAGATGTGGCCAGCGGGACACCTACGATAGAACAGATCGTAATGGGATTGTAGTTAGAGAACAATGTATCTCACAGATATCGTACAAGCCGAGATGATGCCAGCGGGATACCTACGATAGAACAGATCACAACGGGATTGTAGTTAGAGAACACTACATCTCACAGACACCGTGCAAGCCGAGATGAGGCTAGTGGGACACATGCGATAGAACATATCGCAACGTGATTGCAGTTGGAGAATACTGTATCTCACAGACACCGTGCAAGCTGCGATGAGGCCAGCGGGACACATGTGATAAAACAGATCGCAACTGGATTGTGGTTAGAGAACACTGCATCAGACAGACACCGTGCAAGTCGAGACGAGGCTAGCAGTACACGCGCGATAGAACAAACCGCAATAGGGTTGTAGTTTGAGAACATTGCACCTTACAGACATCGTGCAAGCCGAGATGAGGCCAGCAGGACACAGGTGATAGAACAAATTGCAATTGGGTTACAGTTGGATAACACTACTTCTCATGACAGTCAGGCATCGTGCAGGCCGAGACGAGGCCCGCAGGATGAAGGTGGTTAGACGAATCGTCAAAGGGTCGTGGTAAAATAAACTACAACTTGGCAGCGAGGGGTCACCAGCTTCAACACACCATGGAAGGTAAAGGACTACCTCATGTACGCATCTCTTTCCTTCTTCTCTGAATTTTGGCTCATCGAGGCACTAATGTACTAGTTTCCCCAAAATTGGGGGCAACTATAGACACCGAATCATGAGGCAGTCCAAATCAAAGTTATCCAGTGATGATAAGATGCCTGTTCACAGGTAAAAAGGTTGAAAGTGATGATTTCCTTGTCGAATCTGCATTTTAGAGTAAAATAATAAAAAATATTAAAAAATGTATAAAAAATTAAATTTGAAAAATGGAGTTTGAAAATTATAGTGTTTTTAGTTAAATAATAAAAAAAAAATTCAGATGTCGGCCGTGGTGGCGCACAGCGTCCGCGCGTGAGTGAAACGCGGTTTTCGCTCCGCGCGCTGGGCGAGCGCAAGCGCCGATGCTCGTCCCGCGCACCGACGGGCATCGGTCGCCCCTCTTCCGCCGAAAATGTTGATTTTTGGCCCAAATTTGATTTTTTCACCAAATTTGAATTTCAATCCCATTTTTAAAGGTTTTTCATGATTTTTTCCATTTTTAAATATATATAAATAATATTTGAATTAATTAATTAGCTTTTCCTTAATTAACTATTTTTTCCTTTTTTTTCTTGATATAAATAGAAAAGGATGAAAAAAAAATGGGGGGAATTCATTTCTCAGGTTTCTTCTTGAATTTTTCTCTTCTTCTTCTTCAAAAATTCTCTCTAGGTTTTTCTTAGGTTTTCCCCTCAAAAAATAAAATAAAAATTGCTAAAAGTTAAAAAGTTCAATTGTTCTTCTTCTTCTTTTTGTTTCCAATAGAATTCCTTCTAAATATTTTAGATGAAATTTTGTTGATGAAAAATTGATTTTTGAGACAAATAAAGTGATTGTTTGTTCTTAAAAATTCAATTTTCTTACTTTTGTCTTTTAATTAGTTTTTTTACTTAAGTTTTCTCAAAAAATTTTATTTGAATCCCTTTTTGATGAAAAATAGATCTTGGGGCAAATAAAATAATTGTTTGTTCTTAAAATTCAATTTTTTTTTCATTTTGTTTTCTAAAAAAAAAACAAGATTTTCCATAAATAATTTTTTCGTGAGACAAACAAAAATAACTGTTTATTCTTGAGAACATTTTTATTTCTTTAATCAATAAATATCATTCTTTAGACAAAGAAATTCGTTTTTTGTTCTTGAAAATTTTTATTTTCTTTCATCATTTTTTAAGTAAATTTATTTTTTTGGAATAAAATTCCAATTTTTATCATCTTTAATTCTAATTTTGCAAAACAAAATAAGGAAATCAATCAACTTTTTTCCCTTTATCGAATCTGAACTCTGAGGGTAAACATTTTAAACTTGATTTTTTTTTCTTTTCTTTTATTTATTTTTGTTCATATTTAATTTATTAACATGTAAATTTTTATTGTTTTCATTTATTTATTTATTCTATTGTTTGTATATTTGTTTTATTTAATATATTTATATATTATTATTATTATTATTATTATTATTATTATTATTAACATGTTTTGTTTATTTCAATCACATTATTTAATTCATTTGTCATTCATAATACATTTTTTATTTATTTTAATTTATTAACATTTTAATTCATTTTTCATTTGGATGCCATCTTATTTTATTTTATCATTTATTATATGTTTAATTGATCTAATTGATTTGGTTACTAACATTAATTTTTTGTATTTGTTCTTGACTCCAATATCTATTTTCTCTTTTTGGGCATTCTCGTAAGCAAATGGGAAAATTCAGGAGGCTCGTTTGCTTTCATCATTTTATCTTTGTTATCTTTATTATTTGCTTTATTTGATCTTTTATTTATTTTGTCAAATGCAATGTTGTAATAAAATTGTTTATTTTATGCACGTTTAAAAAGAAAATCACAAAAATGTTTCTATTAATTAAACTTGGAACTTTTTCTAATAAAGATGGGAACAATGTCCTAATTTTTCCATCCAAAATAAATTGTCACATTAAAATTATTTTATTTAACCATGCATGTGAGGACCAATGCACTCATCCTTAATAAATAGCCCGATTTATGTATAATTTACATTTTATTTACAATGGAGGTTGTATTCTACCCCTAGTTTTGTTGCAATTTATTGTACTTTTATTTATTTTATTTTAATCTTATTTTATTTATCACTTTTATTATGTGATTGACATGTGCATTAAATTACTGCATTTAAATGAATGAGAAAAGGGATGAAATCTTAAATTCAAAACTCAATCGTAATTTAATCAAGGTATGAATAAATGGGAAGTCCCGAACCATCTCTGGTCTTAGGCTCAATGAGGTTAGAGGACCATCTCAATGTTCCATTGGGGTGGGGTCTCCAAGATATCTCTTGTTGCCAAAATAGGCCCAATTTGGACAGTCCTAGGCTCCACGAGGTTAGAGGACCATCCCAATGTTCTATTGGGATGGGGTCTCCAAAATATCTCTAGCTTGCCCAAAATGTATGCATATGCGTTGTCTTAAGCTCACTGAGGCTAGACGAACTTTTCCAATGTTCTATTGGGTGGCGACTCCAAGAAACCTCCTTATTGCCAAAATAGACGCACTTGTAATTTCTTACAAGTTTTCATGAACCTATTTCGATCGCCCTAAAAGAGGGTCTTCGGAGTGCCCTGGGGTTCGACACGCGTCACACTATGCCTCCTCTATTCTAACATGTACCACTCCGACCACTACCTCTTCCACGAGCTATTGGAGGGGTATTTGATCCTCTTCTATCACTTCCTTGCTGATCTTTAGCAGTTCTTAGCTCCTTAGGACAATTTGCCAAGAAATGATTCATGCTCCCACACCAAAAGTATCCTCCTGTTAGTTTCCTAACAAGTACTAAAATGATGCTTATTGCAATGAGGATATTTGGGTGCACTACCTTGTCTAGGTAGAGAACCCCTACCGGTACCCGATGCCGTAGGAGTTCCTTACCTTCTTGCTCTAGTAGCAGAACTCTGTACTGATTTAACTTGGGACTCTCTGGCACTTTTACCTAAAGAGGAACCACCCATGGAGTAACTCCTCTTTTAACTTCTCTCACGGCCGATTATCTCAGATCTTTCAACCTTCATAGTTGCTTGTACTGACTGATAGAAATTTACCGGTTGTAAAGATGTAGTAACTTCAACATATCTCCTGATGGAATCATTCAAACCGTCTTCAAACTGTGTACATCGGAATGATTCAGTGAGAACCGATTCTAGTACATATTTGCTAAGACGGCTAAATTCCTTTTCATACTCAGTTATAGACAAATTCCGTTGTCTCAAATTTAGAAACTACTTCCTCTTTGTCTCCCTATAAGCTTTAGTAATATACTTACTCTTGAATTCTTGAATAAAGAAATCCCATGTAAGTTGATCTAGGTACTGGGGATGGCATCGAACTAATTTCCACCAATCATAAGCGGCACCTTGCAAAAGGAAAACCGCACAAGTGGCCATCTGCTCAGGAGGACATCTCACTTCCTCAAACACTCTTTGCAATTTCTTAAGCCAATGCTCAGCTTTATCGAACTCTTCCAAGGCCGTACCATGAAATTCTTCAACCCCATGTTTCCTAACTGCATCAATTGGTGTTCTAGGGGCTGTCATCCAATCTAAAATGCATGCCATGTCTTGTGAAATCTTAAGCAAGGCTTCAGTTGGCACGATAGGAACATCTCAGTCCTCTCTTAGTGGTTCAGTAGGACCCATAACCAATATATCTCGATCCCCAGGATTCACACTTTCTGCTGACCCTTCACTAATGCCCCGAGATGTGTCCATTTAGAACGCTATAAGAAAACAATAACATCCACCTTAAGCCAACACAATCCAAAGAATACACAATCGGTTTCCACTAGTAGTCCAAAACCGCTTAAACCTATGCTCTGATACCAGTAAATGTAACACCCCTTATACCCCTTCCGGACAATGAGAGAGTGCACCAATAGAATACACGTCTAATAGTCAGAAATATAAAATTTCATCATACATTATGCTATACAAGAAATTGTAATAAAATCCATATCTCATTGCATTACTCAAAAGACATTCCATTAATGTACATGTCTGATTACAGTGTTAATATCTATCATTACAAGCCAAAAAGACATTAAATACAAAACTTAGAGCAAAAGCAAACCTACATATGGGTTCTTCTACAGATGTGTTGGCCTTAGCTAATGCGGGTTGTCTCAGGCGCTTACTTGATCTTCAGTACCTGCACGAATAGAACACTCGTGCTAAGCATAAGCTTAGTGGGGAATACATGAGATGGACAACTACTCATAGCAATCGTCGATACTAGGCACACATAATGAATGCATAAACAGAGATTATCAATAAGTACATAACGCATTACCATAATCTCAGTGTAACTAAATAGAGAGTATTCATATATCCTTAGCAAGTATATTTCAGCTCACAGTAATGAGCACATAAGAATATTATATAGTTTGCCCCCTTAACCTAGGGGGTGGATAACGAAAAGAGTACTGAACGGCGGTACCGGAAGGTACAAACGGGGGTAACAGAGAGTATAATACATTTTGCTTATATTCTTTCCCTTTGATATAAGGGATGACCCAAATAGGTTCTACATGACAAACAAGGGCTGCAGCAATCATTGTTCCTGTAGGCCTGCCTATCTATCCACTACTCAGTCTAAAGCAGGCAAGAGAGCAGGAATTCGAATTTCAGTTATTTTATACATTCATAATACCATGCCATTAAGTGAATATTTGCATAGTACACATATACCTCATATGAGTAGTTTACAAAATAGTAAAGAAATATAGTGAATATCATTTATTAATGATAAACAATCATTAAATGAAATTTGGTGCCTTTTAGAAGCCATTTGATAGCAAAATTCACAATTTCTGGAGAATAGGGGTCACACGGTGGTTGTCACACCCCAAAATAGCCCTAGTCGGATTGTGCATGCTAAGTTGGGATCGGAAGGGTATTTCAGTAAATTGTGTTTGAGAATTTAGAGTGTTAAGGACCTAATTGAGAAGTTAATTAAGTTTGTTATGAAAGATATGTGTAAGTGAGTGAAGTGCTAATTGTTTAAGGACTAAAGAGCATTTTTTTTGGTTTGGAAAAGTTGAGTGGGTTTTGAGGTCCTATTAGGATCTGCCAAGTGGATTGTTAGGTGGGCATTGAAAGAAGAAAAGAAAGAGGAAGAGAGGGAGAACACAGTCCCGATCGTTCTCTCCTCTCACGCCCTCCCTTCTTCTTCTCTTCTCCTTTCTATGCTTCTCCTTTCTTTCACGTTTGGCTTGGAGTTGAAGTTGGCTTGGATTGTTCTTTGTTTGATAAGGTGAGTTGGTTTAAGGTGTTTAACGTGTTCTTCTTCTTCTTCATTTTCCTGGTTTTGGTTGAATTAGGGTTTGAACTAAGGATTTGTGGTTTATGTGTTTGTGTAAGCTTTGGATGATAAGAAGAAGGTTAAAGGCAAGGAAAGGATTGAGGATTGATTTTGAAGCCTGATTCTTTTGGAACGTGATTTTGAGGTTTGGGAGCTCTGTTTACTGCATTTGAAATTCTTAGTGTTCTTGCCCTAATTCTCACTTAGGGTGTATATGTGTTTGCATTTTTGGAAATTGATGTGTTTTGAAATGTGTATATGCATAATTAAGTGAGTAAATGTGTTAGTAATGCATGACAAGTATTGATTTGGAAGTTCTGAGTTTGTGTTTTGAATCTACTGTAACTTTTAGGGTTTATGCTCTAGAATGGATTAAATGTGTTTAAGCATGGTTTTAATGATTTGATTGTTGAATTAAGTTGCAATTGTCTTGTTTATGCTGTTTGGGACATCGATTGAAAGGTAAGATGAGCTTGGATGTGTTTTGAATTAGATTGAAAATGATTTTATCGGGTTCTTTGAATTCTGGGTAACTGGGAATGGAAAAATCGCGTCTCTGTAGAATTTCCAGTTCCAGTGTTCTGTGAGAAGCGAGTCACGTCTCGTGACTTAGTGTCACGACGTGACTTATGTGAAGGGCAGCGTGACTCCCAGTTGCGAAGCGTGACTCTTCTCTCTGTGAGAGGGAAGTCACGTCTCGTGACTTAGAGTCACGGCGTGACTCTGGTAAGGGCAAAGCGTGACTCCTCTCTCTGTGAGAGGGAAGTCACGTCTCGTGACTTAGAGTCACGACGTGACTCCTGTGAAAGGCAAGGCGTGACTCCAAGACACGAAGCGTGACTCCTCTCTCTGTGAGAGGGAAGTCACGTCTCGTGACTTAGAGTCACGGCGTGACTATGGTGAAGGCCAGGCGTGATTTAAAGTCACGTCCCGTGATTCTCTATGAGAGTCACGAGACGTGACACTAGGTCACGCCGTGACCCTCCTGTGAGGTCAGTCATGAGTCATGACACGACTTGTGACCGACCCCTCTTCAGCTCCTTTTTCCGATTTCGCCCAGTTTTTAACCAAAATGAATTTCCTATCTTTTTTGTATGGGTCTTCACTGCTGTATAAACTATGTCATACTATTATATGCTCCTTTATAGTTTTTCTATTTTGATTTGTGCCCCGTGGCTAGTTTGTTATGAAATGACTTTCAAATGCTTTTATGACTCTTTTCTCTACTGTGTGCTATCTTATCTGATTGGTTAGCCTATTTTAGTTGTGTTTAGCATTATGTTATGCCTGTCCTTGGTCGGGTGCTTATCTAGAATAACATGCCATGTTTAAGAATGTTGTATCATTCCATGATTCAGATTATACGTTTTTAATCATTGGCATTATATGATTACACATGTGTTCTTGATATGCTTCAGTAAATTGAGTAGTGATAAAATGCAATTGATTGACCTATTGCATGCTTCAGAATATGACTTGAATGAGGTATGATTGATATTATGCTATGTTTATTTGAATAATATGTTAAATGTAATCGGGACTATGCTTGGTTTATGCTTAGTATCTGCACCTAATGCATGATTAAGATTTTGTATTGGTAACCATTGGCCTGGTAGTGCTTCTTTACCTATTTCTCGGCATGCTTTAGAATATTGTTTAATATTAAAGTGTATGGACTGTAATATGTTTTGCAATGCGAATTGCATGATATATGACCGACCTTATGAGCATATTTATATGTCTATTGTACTTTGATTTATGCATGATGTATATATTTATATATATATTTATGCATTGTACGATTCAAAATGTGTATTGTTTTATGCATGACCTGCGAGAGTCAGTCTAGTGGATAGTTAGGCATGCCTAATAGAGTCTTTCAGTAGCTGCAGCGCCCTTTGAACGTATTGGACCCTGATCAGGTCCCCCGTATGGTTCCTCGCGAACCCCCCCTCAGTACGGATCCTCGTGGTCCTTTTTAATGTATTTGGATCGGGTTAAGATCCCCCATCAGTAAAATGCTTTTGTGATAAATAAAAATGGTTTTCGATTCGTACCCGTAAGGTACCTTCAGTCGACTTGTACCCGTAAGGTACTAATCAGTTCAGTACACTCGTTATCCACTATTGTGAGTCAGCAGGTGCTTTACTGGTTTGTAGTACTTTGAAATAATTATATGAATGTGATATCCGTTTGATTATGATAAAGATCTCAGGAATCAGTTTATGTGTATATGAATGTGATTATGGGCTTCAGAATGTATGTCTGTTTTAAATAAGCATGACTTTATATCTAACATGATTATTCGTACTCGTCATGTGATTTGTTATAAGTTTCTGAATGCTTTGATTATGATGCGACTAGAGAATTTATGTATGTGACCTAAACATGTTTTGTTAATTATTAGCATGTGAACCGAAGCAGCTGTGATGGTAAGTATATGATGATTACTGCACTCTCTGCATGATGATGATATGAATGTAATACTAAGTGGTTATGCCTTCAGTCTCCGTTATCAGAATGTTTCTGCTTGATGCTTAGTATATATTAGAGTTGCGCAGCGGTATTGTGATGCTCTAAATGTTATCCTTTGGATATTTGACTAGTGTGTATGCTTAACATGATTATTGGGTTGTCAGTTCAGGCGTGGGTACTTAGTGATATTTATTGCATGTGTATAGCTCTTGTGACTCCGCATGGTAAGATGCTATCATTCGATACCCATGTAGGTTTATGCATGAGTTATAGTATGTAGTTCAGCATGATGACATTTGTATCGTATATTGTATTATGTCTGTTTTGGTATATCCTGGACATGAGTTTATGGTCTGTTTATGAGTTATGTTTATGAGTTATCGACTGAGTGCCTTTATTATGCAGCCTGATTATTCATATGCTATGAATATCCGCATTTGTCATCTGAATGTGTTTTGCCTTGGCGACCATTGTGAATGGCCGTCCATACTCTTGTGTGTTCTCCCCACTAAGCGTTTATCGCTTAGCACGGATTTCCTTTCCGTGCAGGTGGCAGGTTTGGTTCTGTTCGAGTCGCGCTTCTGCAAGGTCGGCCACGTAGGAGTTAGAAGTTCTGTATTTTGTTCAGTTTCTGTATTTCAGCTTTTGTAATTCTGTAGTATTGTATATGTAATTAGTATGTTTCGTTCTTGAGTTTTCTTTTGGGAATGTAATAGTTAGTATGTCCTTATGTTTAGTTATTCCTTTGTTTTATTATTTCGATTATGCCTCCGTTGAATGGTCATATGTATGCCTTTGTGTATGCTTTTGCTTAGTGCCTGCGTGTGCATGAGTTATTGCATGTTCAGTCTGTACCGCAAGGTAAGTAAAGGTAAGTTTTTAATTAAACCGTATTTTCGTATGTATGTTAAGTATGAATGTATGCTTCCGCATTGTGCATGTGTATATCTGTATATGTGAGCGTCGTGTAGCGCGTCCGTCGGTGTCCTTCCAACGGGGACGGCAATGGGGGTGTTACAGTGGTAAGAAAAACTTGCCCACCGTGTGAATTGCGTGAATTAAACATTGTCAAAACATAATGCTTTGACATGACAATAAGAACAATCCTGATTGCCGTGTAAGGGACTCCACACGATGGGTAAAGAATCCTGACCACCATGTGGGTCACCTAAAAACAAAGGTTACTGGACATAATACATTTACTCGGTGGCAAGGATATTCTTGAACGCCTTGTGAATTACCTTACATTGCACAAAGTTGGACAGAATACTTTTACACGACGGTAATGGCTGACCTGCCCGCCGTGTAAGCCCACAGACGGCCACATATCCATAACTTAACACGATCACACGGTGGTAAAGATATCCCTGACCGCCGTGTAACCTAGCATAGCTACATCTGTAAAGGCCTATATGTTAGCTTAGAAGTATTTAGTGTTTTCTGTAGAGTCTATTGTCTGGTTTGTGGCATGATATGATGATTCTAGTGTCTTAAGCTTGAGGCATAACAATTCTAGGATGGGTGACCTATTGGGTAGCAGTAAAACTGACTGTAGCAGTTGTATGCTAAAAAAATATTATTTCGTAGAATCAATTTGTGGGCTGTCAAGAGTCTAGTGGTATAATTTGGTACAAAAATGACATCAAATAGGTCCCCGAAAGTCAGTCTGAACTTTGCCTCTAGTTCGGTTCGGTTGAATCGAAGTTTGACTAAACTTTGACCAAATTTTTAAAAATTATTAGAGTGGATAGAAAGGCCTACTATGGGAAGTGTAAAGGCTCAGAATGATTTTTAGAATTTTTTTACAGTATTAGAATTGTATTTTACAGCAGAAACGAACTAAATCGAATCGGACCGATTTACATAAACTGGGCCCTAAATGGACTTCTGATTGAGCTAAAATTTTGTGTGGAGGCTATATTTGATATTTTAAGAATGATGGAATTGATTGGGAGTAAAAATGAGTTAAGGAACAATCAGTTACCTTAAAACAGTGAAAAATGACACGAAAATCGAAAATTGACCCAAACCGGTTCGACCGCTTCAATTGGACCTGGTCTGATTCAATTTCCATAATATAAATACTCTCATTTTGCTAGAAATCTCTAGCTTTCTCGATTGTATCTGCCCACCTCTTCCCCATTCCTTCGCCGAATTCATCTTCCTCATTTCTCCTCCATTTTTCTTCCAATCTCTCTCCATCTCACCCCATATCCAAGCCTCTCTAACATATTTCAGCTCCTCTAGATTCCATTGGTGGTCTTAAAAGTCCATTTGAAGGTTTAAAAGTTGGTAAAACCAAAACTTTTAAGTAAAGGTGTGATTTTGAGGTAAGTGATTTAGGTGTTTGTAATTTGGTTCAAGGGTTCCTAAAGGTACTTTAGGATGTGAATAAGATGTTTATGAAGTTTGTTTGTTGAAAGGAAGCTTGCTTTTATAAAATCTTCATCTTTGTGTTTGACCATTGTTAGGTCATCAAGGTGAAGGAACTTCTAATCAAGCTAAAGATAAAGGAAAGGAGTATTGAGAGGTGTATTGTAAGGATCTAAGGTTTGTGATTGCAAACTCCATCTATTTCCATGGAATATTATGTGATTTAGGTTATATTTGTTAACTAAGTATGTGATAAAGGCATGTTTAATTGAAAATAACTTGATATTAATGCTTAGGGATGTGGAAAATGATGATATGGATGCTTAAAATGAGAAAAAAAATTGTATGAAGAACTACTATGTTGCCCGAATGGGTTTTCATGTGATTTCTATGTGTTTTGATGATATTTATGGCACGTTTATGTTGTATACATGATATTTGGCATGAAATCTATCAAATGTTATGTGTTAGAGCATGTAAAATTTACATGATGCATGATGTTCATGTATGGCCGAATGGATATCACATGTAAAGGTATGATTTTGATGGGTTTTTATAAGAAATAATGGCATGGTTATGTTATACAACATGAAAATGACCTAAATAAATGTCAAAGGAAATAAAAAGAACTAATGGTAAAAAATTTATTTGTTGGCCGAATGGTATGTATGGGGTTATCCATGTGTACCATGATGAAATCATGGAATTTATGGCATGTGATGGTATATGGATGTGAATCACATGTCTAATGATGTAATAGAATGATTAGATGCCATAAAATATATGTATGGTAACTTAAAGATATGAAAAATGGAAATTAATGCCCTATATAGTACTCTGGTAATCAAGTCTAGTTCTTGATATAGTGGCTAGCCATAGGGACTCTGTAACTGCGGGGGTGAGCATATCATCTCACTTATTATAGGCCAATAACGGTCCTATTCTGTATTATTCTATCTCAATATTATAATTATATGTATTTTTATTTTCTGTATAATAGGGGTGGTCCCACGGGATCCCTCTGTTCTGTATTAAACCTATTGCGGTTCACATCTCGCTTATCCCGATCATAGATGTCTGCCAGTTTTAACACATGGGAAATATGGTAAAAATAAGCTTAAAAAGGTTAAATGGTGATTAAAATAATATTTGTATGAGAAAGGGACATAATTGGAATTACTGAAAAAGTCGAGGGCATAATAGTAATTTTGTCCATAAGTATGTAAATAAAGGTTAATAAGGGTAAAAAGGTAATTAAATGGTTAATTATGAAAATTGGTCACTTTTTAGGGACTAAAATGTAATTTGGCATGAAATTGGTAATTGGAGAGTAAAATAGTAATTTGCATGTTAAATAATGTAAAATGGTAAAATAAAATGAACTAGTGGCATTTTGATAATTTTGGTAAAGTTTAAGGGCATAATTGTAATTTTGCCATGATTAGGGACAAAATGGTAATTATGGTCTTTTATGTGTATTAATTGTGTAAATGCCTTTAATTATGTGATTTAATGGTAATTAAATGTGATATTGCATGCATAATTGATAAATAAGATAAATAATATTTAATTATGATTATTTTATTATATTCGTATTGTTGATTATGCATAATAACTTAGTCTAGTGGAAATACTTAGAATTACAATCACCACTGGACACATTTAATGCTCAGCACGTAGTTTTATTTGACTTCATGTAGGTACTCTTTATGACGTGGAGCAGTGCATACCTCACATATTTTTGGGAGCCAGCTGAAGAATTGTTTTGGAACGTTTTAAATATGTTAAGAAATTATGGCATGTATATGAACTTATATTTAGTTTTGGGTATTGGTGTGTAATAGACTGTTATAACTGGCACTAGTTAGTGATGTGTGTGATGATTTTATTTTATGTCTGGAAGTATGTGATTGCGTGATATGGCATGCCTAATAACCTATAGAAGTTTAGTTAATACAAATGGTAAGGTGTAATGTGTGATTGCATGTTAAAGTAAAATTGACCTAATGAATAGTAACTTAGGACAATTATAGGTCAATCGGTGAATTTGAGTTTAAGTTAAAATAAGTTTTGTAAGTTCTTAGTTGTTCTAATATTGCTAATAGACTTAGGTAACTAAGGTAAGTTAATAATCAATTTAAAAAATATATATTTATATCGGGTTTCACAGTAATTGACTGCTTAATAATTTGGATTCTTAATTAGGCTAACTGAATTAGAAAGGTTCATTAGTTAATTGAACGTAAGGTATAAATGTGTTACAACTTTTATTGGTATCAGAGCTCCGGTTTAAGCGATTCTAAGATCGGAGTGGATCAACAGGATTAGGATAAGTACATGTACATGCCGAATAATTTTTGGATAGTATAGTATTGTGAGGCTAATGTATGCTTGCTCCTTGTGTTAGATTGTGAGTATGGCTTCGGATGAAGGTCGTCGTGAGATTGATGCCGAGAGTGCAGCATCTGCTAGTTTTGGTCCGTCGGAGTCATCACGACATCAGGATACTCTGCCAGTTGCACCTCCCCCTCCGCAACAACCTGATTTTATGGCTATGATGGCAAATTTCTTCCAACAGCATATGCATCCTCAACCACTGTAGCTTCAGGGTCCTGACTATTAGCCAGTTCCACCTAGAAGGAGATCAATTTTAGAGCAGCTTAAGAGATTGGGAGCTGAGGATTTTTATGGTCGAGATCCCTTGACTCCAGTTAAGGCAGAGGAGTGGTTATTTAAGTTAAACAGGATGTTTGAGACCACCCAGAGTCAGCCAGATGAGATGCTACAAGGAGCAGTAGCCTTGCTTCAGGGACTGACTTATACTTGGTAGAGTGCAGTTCGTAAGCACACCCCAGCTGCTCAGATTACTTGGGAGTTGTTATTGTTTCAGTTTGAGAAGAAATATATCGGTTCAGAGTATAAATCTGCTATGCAAGATGCCTTTTGGAGGCTTAGGCAGGGGAATAAGTCAGTTGCTGAGTACGAGAGAGAGTTTGAGCGGCTTAGTGCCTACTTGGAGGATGAATCATGACCAAGCAGAAGTTATGCCATAGATTTGAGAGAGGTCTACATAATAACATCAGATTGGCTTTGGGTTCTCAGAGACATATGGATATGAGGTCTTTGGTTGAGGATGCTGTTAGAGCAGAGACTACTATGTCAGATGAGGCTGATAGATAATCCCATTTTAGTCAAAAAGGAAAACTAGGTCAGTCTTCGAGTACATCCAGTCAGGGTAAGAAGTCCAGAGGGCCTCCTCAGTCACAGAGCCGTGCACTAGCAGCACCTGCTACTACTCAGAATAATTCGGAAGGTAGCAGTGCCCCAATCACTTCCGTAGGTAGTGTACCTAGGGGCAAAGGCCATAGTACAACACCCCAGTGTAGCCATTGCAGTAAGTTCCACCATGGTGTTTGTAAACTGATGACCAGAGCATGTTTCAGATGTGGGTCCAGAGATCACCAAATTAGAGACTATCCTAAGGCTCATCCATCCACACAAACCAGCTCCAAGTGCGGGTTTAGCTCCTCAGAGAAGTCATGGCAGGGGAGCAGATCCTCTATAGACAGCTTCAGGCCCTTCAGTTCAGCCACCTCAAGGTTGTGCCACTGGACGTACTTACACTGTCAGAACCCGAGAGCAGGAGGATGCACCAGACGTCATAGTTGGTAAATTCTCCTTACTCTCTCATTCAATTTATGCTTTGATTGATCCTAGTTCCACACACTCCTATATTAGTACTGATATTGCATGAGATAAGGGGTTCTATGATTGTCAGTTATACCAAGATATCTTAGTGAGTAATCCTTGGGCCATAGTGTGGTAGCAAATAAGGTTTATAGAGATTGTCCAGTTAGTGCCTAGTTTTGTGTTCTTGGCTAATTTAATTGATCTCCCCTTTCGAGTGTTTCATGTGATTTTGGGTATGGACTGGTTGTCTACTCATCATGCCACTGTTGACTATAAAAGAAAAAGAGTGACTTTTAAGACTCCAGATGATCAGGAACTAGTTATCGTGTGTGAGAGAACAAATTTTCTCTCAGATGCGATTTGAGCCACTACCGCTAAGAGACTTATTAGAAAAGGGTGTGTAGCCTACTTGTGTTATGCAATGGAGGCTAGAAAGGAGGTGTAGACACCGGATCCCGAGGCAGCCCAAGATTAGGATTATCTAATGATGAAAATAAAGACCGATTCGTCGGCAAAAGAGTGAGGATCGATCGTTTCCTTGTCAAAATTGTCTTTTAGAAAATAAAAAACAATATATATATTTTAAAAATAAAAAAAGAAATTTAAAATAAAGAGGGGGGTTGGAAGTATTAATTTTATGTCAAAAAGTTTTGACAAAAAAAATTAAAAAAAAAATCGGTGAGGTCGTGGCTGCCACTGCGAGCACGGGGCGCGCATACGTGTGCGCAGCGCGCATGCGGTCCCTGTGGCTCACCCCCTGAGGCGTGACCCCTAAGGTGCGGGTGCTAACGTGCACCCCGCAGCATGCACCTAGGCACGTGAGGTATGCCCAGCAGCCACTGCCCGCACCTCGGTCGCCTATCAGCCCCTTTTTTCGCCGAAAAAATTATTTTTTGGATTTTTAACCCATTTTTTTTCATTTCTAAATTATTTTCTTAATTAGATTAGGGTTTTTCTTAAAAATGGGTATAAATAGAATATTTTCGAGAGAGAAAAGGGGGAAAAACTTGGAGAGTTTGGAGAGAGTTTTCTTGAGAGAAAAAACTCATTTATGAAAGCAAAAATCTCTTTCCTTCATCTTTTCTTGATTTTTCTTAGATCTAAAAAATATTTGGTGAGTTGGGATTAACTTAAAGAAGGAAAATGAATTTCCTTAACTTGTATTTTCTCATCAAAACACAAAAAATTAATTTTTTGAGTTTTTTTTGTGTTCTTGATTTTTTGATAAATCTTTTTGAATTTATTTTTGAATCTTGACAAGGAAAAAAATAGATTGAGACATTTTGCTTCCAAATCATCAAATCTGAGGGTAAAGATTATTGGATCTATTTATTTTTACTATCTCATTTTATTTCATTTACTTCATTTTTTTTTTATTTTATGTCTAAATATTATTATTTTCTATTACATGTTTATTTACATTCCTCATTTTCATTTATGTGATTTCATGAGTTTATTATTATTATTATTATTATTATTATTATTATTATTATTATTATTATTATTATTATTATTATTATTATTATTATTATTATTATTATTATTATTATTATTATTATCATTGTGATTATTACTGTTATTATTATTTCATTATTGTTGCCATTATTATTACTATTATTGTGTTATTGTTATTATCATTATTAATGTTGTTTATTATTGTTAATGTTGTTTATTATTATCATTATTAATGTTATTATCATTGTTGTTGTTATTATCATTATTATCATTTATTATTTATTATTGTTGTTGCTTGATGCAATATAATGTTGGTGGTTATGCCCTAGGCCAAATATTTAGACCTTGATGTAATCATTACATTTTCATTTATATGATGGTTTTCTTCACATTAGTATTATTGGCATGTTACATTATTGTAATGTTTATGAATAACAATGTTATTCATGTCGTCCCTAGTCATTTGTCACTAAAGGGCATAAAGATAAATTAAGACTAGTATAGATTTGCATTGATAATCATGGGATGATTACATATATGATGATATAAATCAAATCTATAGGTACTTGTTAGAGAACAAAGTACTGGATAGACCCACTGTGAGATCACTACACGGGATAGTGTCATAAATGATCTTACAATAGATATGTTATTGAATCTTTTGACCTGAGGTTATCAAGGTTTCCTACATAAGGAACATTATGTTTTGACAAAATCAAACATTATCTTTAATCGGATAATTATAAAGTTTATGATCGGACATAATGAGAATTATGCAGAGGAAAGTGAATAATCAAGATGGAATTTGTCCCTCTCTTATCAGAGAGATATCTATTGGGCCCCTCGATAAGTAGGACTATAAAAATGCATGGTCGTGCTCAAATGAATTGATGGTGTGATCAATGTCATTTGAATTTATTAGTCTACTTAGTGATTGGGAAATTATATGTTTGAACAATATAAGTTTGACATGGACCATGACTTATGTTCAAGCAAGATATCGTGTGACAAAAGGATAATAGCATATTTTATTGTCAGGTTAAAATCGGACTAATGATATTTATATTATTTGGATAGTCATAATGTCTTGCTAGAGACCAATTATGACTTGTGGGCCTATTATGGTATTGGGCCCACTGCCAACTTAATATAAACCTATTGGGTTACACACCAAGACCAAAATGAACAGAATGAGTTTTAATTAGGGTATTTCAAAATTATAATGTGGATATTTATATTTAATTTCGAAATCACACACACACACACACACACATATATATATATATACATATACATATATACATATACATACAAAAATATATATATATATATATATATATATATATATATATATATCTTATTTTGAATAAGAGATAATATCCCTAATTTATCTGTTTATGGTTTAAATTTATACATATATATATGTGGATATATGTTAATAATAACTTAACCCTAATTTTCATTTTTCTAAGAGAAAATAAAGAGTGGCTGCCATTCTTGAGAGAGACAAGAAACCTAGCCACCATATTCTTAAGAAAGAAAAACACAAAATCTAGTCGTACGTAAGGAAGCTAGCAACCCTGCGATTTTTGTTCATCGGTTTGTGCATGTGGATAACAATAAAGGGCATTCGTGGTTACAGCAGCGCTTACAATCCGATATAACAAAGAATTAGTTGATTTTTCAGCACACCAAAAGGTCGGTATTCTTAATCCCTCCTTTTAAATCAATTGAAAATACATGGATCCTGTTTGGGTTTCCATTTATATTCCGCTGCATTTAATTTGAATTATTGTGATGAAACCCAACATATAATATATATGTATATAACCTTTCAATAACTTGTCCTCTTGTTTGTTTTTTATGTCACTTACACATTTTTGGCATCATTTTTGCATGCATGTGCTTTTCTCATCTCATTTATTTGTTCCCTTCTCTTCAGGTGGGGCCCACCTATTATTCTAGTCTCATGACCACTAGCACACACACATATTTATGTATTTGTTTTCTTCTATTCATGTGTTTTTGCATGGTTTTGGCAACGTGTGATTGCATGGCTCATTCTTTACATGTTTTCGTTTCTATTTTGAATGAGTTTATGCTTTTGTCTTTTTGCCATCACATGCATGTATTTAATGTTTGATTTATTTAATTCTTTACTTGGTCATTTAATTTTGTCTTCTGTTTATTTATTTATTTTAACATAATGTTATTATTATTATTATTATTATTATTATTATTATTATTATTATTATTAGTATCATTTATTTTTGTCAATGTTATTATTACTATTATTATTATTACCATTAGTATTATTAATGTTATTATTATTATTATCCTTGTTGTTATTATTTTATTATTTCATTATTATTTTTGTTATTATTATTTTTATCATTGTTATTGTTATTATTGTATAATTTTTGCATGACTACTTTTTAATTCCCTTTGCATGTGAGTTTGTTTGTGTATTAAACTAATGTACTCATTCTAACCCATTTTATTTCTTGCATGCATGTTAACCATGTTTTATATTTTTCATGTCTTTATGTTTACGTGGTTAATTTTTTAATTATTACTAATTTTTCTTTTGTTATTCTTGTTATGTGGGTAAAATATGACATTTGCTTGTTTGAGCATCATCGTGACCGAACGGAGGGGTCACGACGCATAGAAAACCATATCGCTTGGGTGAGACCTTACCAACCCTTTATTTGTGTGATTATTTTGTTTACAATTAAGATAGTTTTATTTATACGCATGTAAGATAAAAAATCACAAAAATATTTTTATGACTAAAGTGAGATTTTTATTAATAAATTAGTACCAATGTCCTCGATTTTAGCCAAGGAATGCAAATGTCACGAATTTAAAATGAAGAGTTAAATTTTCTTAAAAACGGGATCACTCATCCTGATTTTCAAGCCAATAGCCAAAATAACTCTTCGATCCCTCTTTAAGTGAGCATGAAGGAACCAACGTTCCCAAACCGAATAAATATCCCAATTTGTGTATGTCTCCTCGTTTGATTAATTTTGCTTGATTATTTAATTTTATGTTTACATATATCTTATGGGCTCTTGTAATTAATTATTTTTGTGGCAATTTTATTAAGCTTTCTTTCATTTGGGGATTGTATTCCGTCCCAATTTTCATCTTAATTTTGTTTAGCTTTTTTGGGGGATTGTATTTTTCCTAATTTCTTCTTTGTAAATGGCGTGTTGTGTGTTTGCTGCTTTATTTATCAATTTATTTACTGCTTTATTTATAGCTTCCATTTATCACTTTCTTAGTGCTTGAAATGCGCCTTTAATAAATTGCACTAATCGTGTGAGAAGAGAGATGGAATTTTCAAATCTAAAAACTCATTTATAATTAACCAAGGCATAAATAAGAGTGAAGTTCCGAACACCTTCTCTGGTTTAGACTGTAGAGGTTAGATAAGTATTCCCAATATCTTGTAAATTGGGTGGCGACTCCAAAATACTTCAAAGGTGCCTAAGGGTTTCATGAGGCTAGATGAACTTCCACAATGTTTTATTGGGAGGGGATTCCAAAATGTCTCATGTTACCTAAGATCAAATGACGCGAACCAATCCCTTGAGCCCTAAAAGCGGGCTCCTTAAGAGGGCCTTCCCGGTTTGGCACACGTCACAGTAGCGACTCTGTTCGGGACTTTGTGACTTTACTCTGAAAGTGTCTTGGTTAAAATGCATAATTGAGTTTTTAAAACTTAAAATCCAATCTCTTTTCGAAAATTGCATTGCATCATGATGGAGCCTTAGAATTACGCTAGTTTATACCTTTATTCTGGCCCGGTGCATTCCTGAAGCACGACCCTATGTTCACTCAATGTAGGAAAGTATTAAGGATATTCACCAGCCTAAGCCGAGTACCTTTTGGTATATCAAATGGAGACCCAATCGATTATTATGCTCGTGATGAGCTAGACCCATTGGCAGGGACCATGCTTGGGTAGCCCTAAAGTAACATCACTTTGACTAAAACTCATGTAATGGCAATAGATACTTCCCCTTGGTGAGTTAAACTGTAATATAATGCCTGTCATGTGGGCCGTCATGTATTGAATAAAATCAAACGAATTAAGTGGACTTTTATCAAAGGCTTTCATGCCCCGGTGGGTGCACCTTAATTTAGTTGAAGTGTTCAAATACATAATGGCCGAAACTCATATGTGTGTGCATTTTTTAGAGACATTATGCTGCCAATTTTTTGCCATGCACCATACGCATCCATTGGGTCTCCTGTTGACCCATGGATTAAGCCCACCTAGGAAGAGACCAATTCACCTCGTGTGCGGGAGTGATAAGGTTGGAAGGATCTACTTGCTTGTATATGGTTATGAGAATGTTGCATAACACACAATCATGCATTGTATATGTCTTTTATGCATCATTCTAACATTCTGAATTTTTCATCCATCATAGATTCATCTAAGTGGACTAGAGGTTCCAACGGTTGCCTAGTAAGGACAAACCTGCTCTTTGAATTACTAGAATTAGTGTCTAATTGGGATTTTGAGCCACTCTCAATGACTAGTGAATCACCCTTAGAATCATCAATGGCAGAAGAGACCGGAGCTTTAACCACTCAGGACCTTCCCAAGAGACTAGAGGATTTTGAGCAGAGGATGTTAAAGATGATGGGCACCGTGGCCAAAAGGGTTGCTCCTCCTCCTGCTGCACAACCCCCTGTCGCTCCATAACCACTGGTAGTCCCTCCTCGGGGGCAAGTTGAGCCTCCTGCTGGTGAAGAGATCCCCATTATGTGTAATACTACTCACCAACCTATCATTGAGCATAAAGCTACTACGCCCGTTAAGCCAAGAAGGGCAAGGATCCCTAATCCTGATGAGGATTTTATGATGGAGGATGAGGTCGAGGAGTTAATAGCCCATCAAGCTGTGAGGGGTTGAGCACATAAGGTGGAGGATGAGATAATGAGAGGGATGAGACAGCAGATTAAGGCGATCACCCGCATATTATCAGCTGAAAAGGGGATCAACCCCGAAGATAGAGATCTAGGGGATGAAGAGCTGTTGCCCCAAAGGTTTAAGATGTCTGAGCTGCCGAAGTTCGATGGTACTTCAGACCCATCTGCATATATTAAGCAGTATACCCTGGTGATGAAGGGCACAGGGTTGACCAAAAACCAGAAGGTGGAATATTTCTGTCTTAGTCTAGTGGGTCTAGCCATAGACTGGTATAACGAGTTGGACAGGAGATCTAAAGAGGACTAGGACCTTTTAATGGAAGTGTTCATAAAGCAGTACGACTGCAGCACTAGAATAGAGGTCACCTTAAAGGACCTCAAACTCTTACAGCAAAGGAGTAACGAGTCATTCCATAAATACCTCACTAGATGGAGGAATAGGGTCATGGAAATGAAGAGAAAACCTAACACTACTTACAAGATTAGGCTATTCATGTCACACCCCGTTTGCCCCCTAGCAGTATGAGCCCATTTGTGTGTGCATGCCTGGTGTGCTTTGGCTTTTGATAAGGGCATTTTGGGTATCATGCATGATTTTGGGTTTTGTTTTAGTGTGGGTGCTCGTATAGTATTTAAGTGCATGTGTTTGTTGGGTTGTGCTTGTGTGTGTTGCTCACACATCCGTAGGGTATAAGTGAGTTGGGTTAGCATTGTGTGTTGCAGCATGTGTTGTTGCTTGGGTGTGAGTGGTCAAGTTCCACCAATCTAAGGATGACATGTGGTTAGGGTTTTTGGAAATGGGTGTAAAAAGAATGAGAAAGAAGGGGCAGCCACTTCTACTGCCTCTCATCCCGTTTTCTCTTCCTTATTACTCCTTCTTCCTCTTTTCCCTTCCCATTTGTGTCCTGGTATTTGATTCAAGTGATTTGTGGTGGAAATTGATCGCTCCTCAACCTCCACTAGGTAAAGTTTTATGCATTTTCATCATCTTCTTCATACTGTTCATTTTCTTCTTCGCATTTCTAGATTGGGTTTTGATCTAGGGTTTTTGTTTGTGTGTTTTTGGTGTGTCGGCTATTAGTTGAGCCTCCCCGTGACCCAAAAGGCAAAGAGAAGGCTGGGAGTAGTGGAACTAAGTGACTGAAGCTAGGATTACAGGTTTGGGAATTTCTGCATTTTTATGTTCTTGATGTGTATAATTGTGGACGAACGATCTGCTAGAAATTTGATGAACTTATGATGCATGTCATTTAAATGAAATGAGTATTCGATGACGCAAGTTTTTATGCATGACTTTTGAGCTATGAGAACAGTTTGGGTTTTGCTGTGAATCATTTGTATTTTCTGGGTTTGAGTTGAACATGATGTGATTTTGTTCATTTGATCTGTGTGTGTGTACTTTATGGATTAAATTTGTATCTGTGCATTTGTTTGAGGCGATGGTAGTGTCTAATCCGAGGTAAGTTGGTTTTGGGTTGGTTTTGAAGTTTTGAGCAAAGCTGGAGTTCATGGTTGTGAGTTATTTGGATTTGCAGAACCTGTGTAACCAAGTCTCGATCAGATGCCATCCGATCTGGAATTGGTATGAGCACGATTCATGCTCTTGGGTGAGAGCCAGGATACGCTACATGCTCAAGAGCATGACCCGTGTCATGGCCAAGAGAAGGAACGCGATTCATGCTCCTTGGCACGAGTCGTGTCCCCTTTCCTCCCCGAGCATTCTGCTTTCCGATCCGACGGGTTCCTCTTCTTTTCGATCGGCACGAGTCGCATGCACCCTCGGTCGTCCTCACGATTGATTATCTGACCGCCGATCAAAAGGAAGAGATCCGATCGGAATTGCCAAAGCCTTCGTTCGGCTTGTGCAGATCGGGAGCCCTTGCTCCCTTCGCAAGGAGCATCGGCACGAATAGTGCTCATCAAGCCGACCCGTGCTCTTGCTCCCCTAGCGGGTGCTTCCATTCGGTCTATACTTCAAGGTTGCTCTGTTTTGACTAAAGCAATTATATGGTCTGCTCTGTATATATTATTATTACTGTATGAATTATAGAATGCTTTTAAATGTATAATAATTGGATTTCCTCATGATAATTGGGTGTTATATCTTGGAAATGCTCTGTTTTATGCATAACCTGCTAGAGTCAAGTAAGTGGATAGTTAGGCATGCCTAATAGATTCTTAAGCTGTAGCCTCAGTTCCGTTTGGACCCCGATCAGGTCCCCGTTTGGTTCCTTACGAACCCCTCAGTATTTGGATCTTGTTTAAGGTCCCCTCAGTAAAATGTTTTGTAATTGATAAAGTCAAATGGTTTTCGATTCGTACCCATAACGTACTGTTAGTATTCGATTCGTACCCATAAGGTACTGTTCGTATACTCGTTATCCACTATTGTGAGTCAGCAGGTGCTCTTTTTTGTTTTGTTCCGCTTTGATATGATTACAAGAATATGGTATTCGGATGCATATAATGATAAGTATGAGAAATCAACTAAAGTTTAATTTAATGTGGATGTGAACTTCTGAATACATGTCTTTATTATGCAAGTATGATTATATAGCTGATATCATTATCCGCATTTGTCATATTGTATATGTATGGCATTGACGACCATTGTGAATGGCTGTCCACTCTTTTGTTGTGTGTTCCCCACTAAGCGTTTATCGCTTAGCACAGTGTTTTATCCGTGTAGGTGCGGAGGATGGTGTTCTTTTGGGAGAGTCGTCGCCATTCAAGCCAACACATAGGGATTAGTGTTAGGGCATTATTTTTGACAGCATGTTGATTGTTTTGTACCGGAACTCTCTTTATGCCATTATTTTGTAAAGCTTCTGCATTTATATACTTTTGGGTTATGTAATTATTTATTCTGGCTTTTGATCCGAACATTATGGGTACGAATTTTGCTATTGTAATGATGGATTATTCTGATGCTTATCAAGGTTTTAATTTTTTCGAAATGATGTACGGTTATTATGTATGAATGTATGCTTCGTATCTTTATCTGCTTGGTGACACACTCGGCTCATACGGCTTCTCACTCCTTGACGATGGGTACGCCTACGTATGGGTAGGGGGTGTTACAGTTTTTGGTATCAGAGCCTAGGTTTAGGTGTTTCTGGGTGTTGTTGATGTGTTGAAGTGCATAGATGTGTATATATGTTCAGGACTGTGTTGGCTGATGTGACTGTCTTCTTTTATTTGTTTAGGATGTCTTCTGATTCGATTTGTGGATCTCTTGAGGGATCAGCTGAAAGCGTGTATCCCCAAGCTATTGATCCTTCTGTCTCTGTGTCGGCTCAGCATGCTAGGGTCCAGCCGAGGCCGTAGCCATGCCTTTTGAAGCTATGTTTAGGCCGTCGCAGGACATGGCTAGGGTCTTGGAGAGAGTGACTGCTCCTAGAGCCCCTAGATAGAGCTTGAGAAGGGCTGGTGCTGAAGATTTCTATGGTACGGGTTTAGATGAGTCAGAGCTAGCTGAGAAATGGTTAGACAAGGTGAAGTGTGCATTAAGAGAGATTCGGTGTCCTCCTGACCAGCAGGCAGAGTGTGCAGTGGCTTTGCTACATGGGTCAGCTTTCGAATGGTGGGAGTTAGTTTGTAGGCACCCTCAGTTGCCCGACCCAGTTACTTGGGATTTCTTGGAGAGAGAGTTCACGAAGAAGTACATAACTCAAACATATAAGGATGCTAGGTGGGCACAGTTTCTGAGCTTGAAACAGAGAGCTATGTCGGTCTCAGAGTTTGAGAAGGAGTTTAACCGGGTGGCTAGGTATGCTCCTGAAGGTATTATGACGGATGAGTTTCGGATTAGGCATTTTGAGGCAGGATCGAATGAGTCCTTGAGAGCTATGTTGATTTCCTTGATGAGCACCCTAGGGGTGAATTATTATCAGATTGTGGAAGCTGCTGTTAGAGCCGAGAGATCAGAGTCTGTGTTAAGAGAGAGGGCTCAGAGGAGGAACCCTTCTCGTGGTGGCTCATCTTCTTCATCCTCGGGTAAGAGATCTAGGAAACCGCAGGATGAGTCATCATCTGGACCACCACTATAGGTAGAAGACAGGGTTCTACAGTGGTATCTGGTTCTGGTAAAGGTGGTAGATCTGAGCCTATTCCCATATGTTCGCATTGCAGTAAGGCTCACCGGGGTGAGTGTAGGTGGCTCACTGGTGGGTGCTTCAGTTGTGGGAGCACTGAGCATCTTTTGGCTAGTTGTCCGAGGTTGAATGAGGAATTGGGTTCCCAGAGAGAGGCCAGCAGAGTTAGTTCTAATACCACACAGGCTACTCGAGGTAGAGGCCGAGGTAGAGGTCGAGGCGGTCGACCTAGAGAGGGAGCTGCATCAGAGTCTGTTGAGCATCAGTTGCCAGTCGCAGCTAGAGCTTATGCTATGAGAGCCAGAGAGGAGCAGGATGCGCCCGATGTTATTGCTGGTAAGTTCCTACTCCATGACACTGAATTGTATGCTCTAATTGACCCTGGTTCCACACACTCATACTTGTGCATGGATAAGATTGTTGATAAGTTGCATGTGGTAGATCAGCTAGATTATGAGATATGTGTGACCAGTCCACTTGTAACACCCCCTTCCCATACGTAGGCGATCCCATCCGAAAAGGAGTGAGATGCCATATGAGTAAAGGTGCCACCAAGCAAATACAAAGTAAAACATACATCCATTCATAACATACATACAGAAATACAAAATAATTAAAAACTTTACATGCAGAAAGCAAAAGCTGATCATGCATTACTATAATAAACTATTACAATAATGATCTGATCAACTAGCTGAAACAAAATAATATTACATATACAAAATATAGATACAAAAGCGGAAGCTGATACAAAACTGATACATGAGAGTTCTATACAAAAAGAATCATCACTGATATAAAACTGAGCCCTACACTAAACCCTTCTGTGTTGGCTTGATGACGGCGACTCTCTCAAAGCAAAACGCCTTCCGCACCTGCACGGGTAAAAACACCGTGCTAAGCGATAAACGCTTAGTGGGGAAACACACATAAATAATGGACGGCCATTCACAATGGTCGTCAAGGCATAACACATTCACAATGGCAGAATGCAAAGGTTATAACATAATCCATATAAACATGCTCATATTTAGAAGTCATACAATCAGTAACTCATAATCATATCCATTCCAGAATAATCCAATATATATTTCATCATTAAACTCATTCAGACAATCCATTCATAGCCAGATCAGATCAGAACAATTCCATTAACATTTAAAGAACACCTGCTGACTCTAGATAGTGGATAACGAGTGTACTGAAGGTACCTTACGGGTACGAATCGAATACTGAGGGTACCTCACAGGTACAAGTCAAATATTATTTTATTTATCAAAACATGTTATTCATATACTGAGGGGACCTTAAACAAGATCCTAATACTGAAGGGTTCGCGAGGAACCAAACGAGGACCTGATCGGGGTCCAAACTGAACTGAGGGCTGCAGCTAAAGACTCTATTAGGCATGCCTAACTATCCACTTACTTGACTCTAGCAGGTTAAGCGTCATTCAAATCACATTTCAGAGTACGGAATAGAATTCATCAGAATTTCATGATATCATTTATATCAAAGCATATAAAAGTATGGCATGCATCATACCACAATATAAGTCCATTCAGAAGCAACACCAAATTCATTTCTGAGTCAAAAGCCGAGAAAATTTCGGAAAAAGAGCAGAATGGGGAAAACAGGCGAGATTGGCTGGTCACAAGGCGTGACTGGGCTCCTCACAGGGCAGGTCACGAGACGTGACTGAGGGTCACGTCTCGTGACTTGCTCTGTTCCTCGCGGACCACGCCTCGTCTCTCGCTGATCACGCGACGTGATCTCGCAGATCACGCGGCGCTCTCACAGGTCACGCGACGTGACTGGACGTCACGTCTCGTGACTCACTTCTCTCTTCAACAGATCACGCGACACACCTACACTCAGCCGGTCACGAGGCGTGACGGGGAGTCACGTCTCGTGACTTGCTTCATTTCAGCTGGTCACGAGTTGTGACAGGCAGCCACAACTCGTGACCGGCCTCAAGCTGGCAGGTCACGAGGCGTGACCTGAGGTCACGTCTCATGACTTGCCTCTCGTTTTGGCGAGTCACGCGACACTGATCTGGAAATGGGAAAATTCATCAGTAACGCGATTTTCCCATTTCCAGAATTCTCAGAACCCAGAAATCAATCCCAAACTTGATTCAAAACTAATCAAACCCGATCTTACCTTCCAGTAGACATCTCAATTAACATAAACAATATACAAATATCTCAATTTAGCAATTAAACAACCAAATCAAGAATACATGCATTGAAGCTATTCAAGAACATAAACCCTAAATTTTTTACAGTAAACTCAAAATCACACAAATCACAATCAATAGCTCCCAAACCTGAAATCTAAGCTTCTATCACTTAGCTCCACTAGGTCCAGCAACCTCTTTACCCTTCGGATCATGAGGAGCTTCAACTAGAACACAAACACAATAATGCAACCCTAAGTTAAACCTAAACTTAAGGAAGAAGAAGAAGATGAAAATTACAGTAAGACAAAGACAAGGATATGCACTTACCAAGTTAGGAGCAAGAGTGACCAATTTCCACAATCACACTTAATTAACAGATAGCAAGCAGTAATTAGGAGAGGAAAAAGGAAGAAGGAGATGGAGGTTGAAGGGAAAAACGTGAATCTAATTTCCTTTCACTCTTCCTTCATTTCTTTCTTCATTTTCCTTAACCTAATACACATGTCATCCTTTTAGGTGGTGAAACTTGCTCACTCACACCCTAACTCCACACACAACACTCACACTTAATGTATTCCTAATTAAAACACCCTACAATGGCATAAGCAAGTGCACACAAATGTAACTTAATTAATTCACACCCTAATGCCATGTATGCACCCACGTACTAACAAAATCCCAAAATATGCATTTTACTAGAATACCCTTATGAAATGCCGAACACATGCGAATGCTTACACATACAGACAGACAGACAGGCTCATTCTACTAGGGGGCAAATGGGGTGTGACACCACTAGGGCATAGTGTCAATGTGAGTAAAGTCTATAAGAATTGTCCTTTGTTGGTTGATGGAGTTGTATTTCCAGTTGATTTGATTAAGTTGCCTTTCAGAGAGTTTGATCTGATTCTAGGTATGGACGGGTTGGGTAAGCACCGGGCTGTAGTTGATTGCCATAGGAAGACGGTGGTGCTTCGGGATAGAGATCGGTCTTCTGTGATTGTGAAAGGTTTAGGTACTAGTTCTTTGAACAATGTAATTTCAGCAATACAAGCTAAGAGGTTCATTAGGAAGGGTTGTGAGGCTTTTCTAGCAGTTGTGTTGGATTCCAAGAGGGATCAAGTTCGAATTGAGGACATCCCGGTTGTGCGGGAGTTTAGTGATGTGTTCCGGAATGAGTTACCTGGGTTGCCTCCTGAGAGAGAAGTTGAGTTGTCCATAGAGATTATGCCGGGTACCACTCCCATATCAAAAGCACCTAATCGGATGGCTCCTGTAGAGTTGAGAGAACTCAAAACTCAACTACAAGAGCTATTAGATAAGGGGTTTATTAGACCCAGCATATCTCCATGGGAAGCTCCGGTGTTGTTTGTTAAGAAAAAGGATGGGTCCTTGCGGATGTGTATCGACCATAGACAGATCAATAAGGTCACAGTGAAGAACAAGTATCCTTTGCCTAGGATTGAGGATTTGTTTGATCAGTTTCGAGGTGCGGGTGTCTTTTCAAAGATTAATCTTCGGTCGAGTTATTATCAGTTGCGAGTTAAAGATGCAGATGTGGTTAAGACTGCATTTCAGACTCGGTATGGCCACTATGAGTTCCTTGTGATGCCGTTTGGTTTGACCAATGCTCCAGCGGTATTCATGGATTTGATGAACAGAGTGTTTAGGCCATACTTAGATCGGTTTGTAGTGGCATTTATAGATGATATTTTGGTGTATTCCAAGGATGAGAAAGAGCATGAAGAGCATCTCTGGCTGGTTTTGCAAGTGTTGAGCGAGCACCAGTTGTTTGCCAAGCTTAGTAAGTGCGATTTTTGGCTTTGGGAAGTATCGTTTTTGAGTCATATTATATCGGCTAAGGGTATCCAAGTGGATCCGGCTAAGATTGAGGCGATAGTTGATTGGAAAGCACCTAGGAATGTTTCGGAAGTGAGGAGTTTTCTCGGTTTAGCAGGCTATTATCGTCGGTTTGTGAAGGGCTTTTTAGTTATTGCTGCTCCGATGACGAGGTTGTTAAGGAAAGGAGTCAGATTTGAGTGGTCGGATACGTGTCAGGCTTATTTCGAGCAGTTGAAGAAGTTGCTAGTCGAGGCTCCTATACTTACTCAACCCATCTTGGGTAAGGAGTTTGTAATGTATAGTGACGCTTCGGGTGTCGGTCTTGGTTGTGTTTTGATGCAAGAAGGTAAGGTTGTGGCTTATGCTTCTCGATAGTTGAAGCCACATGAGAGGAATTATCCGACGCACGATTTGGAGTTAGCGGCTGTAATCTTTGCTCTAAAAATTTAGCGCCATTATCTGTATGGGGAAAAGTGTAGGATCTTTACGGACCATATGAGTTTGAAGTATTTCCTCACGCAGAAGGAGTTGAACATGAGACAGCATCGTTGGCTTGAGTTGTTTAAGGACTACGACTGCGTATTGGATTACCACCCGGGTAAGGCCAATGTAGTCGCTGATGCTTTTAGTAGGAAGTCGGTTTCAGCCTTATTTTTGAGACGGTTTAGATGGAGGTTTGATTTAGATGGAGCTTTGATTGCTCAGTTGAGAGTGAAGCCTACCTTGAGACAGAGGATTGTGGATGCTCAGAGGGATGATGAGAGGCTACAGTGGATTGTGCAAGAGGTCAGATCGGGCAAGCAGGCAGATTTCTCAGTTCTGGATAGAGTGTTAATGTATAGAAATCGCTTGTGTGTGCCTGAGGATGAGGAGTTGAGGAAATAGCTGATGAGTGAGGCGCATAGTACAATTTTTACTATGCACCCTGGCAGTGAGAAGATGTATCGGGACATGAAGCAATTTTATTGGTGGTCCAGTATGAAGAGGGATATTGTGGATTTTGTGTCCAAGTGCTTGACATGTCAACAAGTAAAGGCCGAGCATCAAGGTCCTTCGGGATTGCTTACGCCTTTATCCATTCCCGAGTGAAAATGGGATGACATTGCCATGGACTTTGTATCTGGTTTGCCTTTGACTCAGAGGAAGCATGACTCAGTTTGGGTGATAGTGGATCGACTTATGAAGTCAACTCATTTCTTGCCAGTGAGGGTGGACTATCCGATGGATAGGTTGGCCAGTATCTATGTGGATGAGATAGTTCATTGCATGGAGTGTCATTAACCATAGTATCAGATCGAGACCCAAAGTTCACTTCGAAGTTTTGGAAAGAGTTGCAGAGAGCTTTGGGTACCAAGTTAAACTTCAGTACGGCATTCCATCCTCAGACAGATGGTCAGTCAGAATGGGTCATTCAGATTCTGGAGGATATGATGAGAGCTTGTGCTTTGGATTTTTCGAGTAGTTGGGAGAGATATCTGTCGCTTATGGAGTTTGCCTACAATAATAGTTATCAGTCGAGCATCGGTATGGCACCATATGAAGCTTTATATGGTCGACAGTGTAGGACTCCAGTTTGTTGGACCGAGCTATCCAAGCGTTCAGTGATTGGACCAGAGTTGGTCAGGGATACTGAGGAGAAGATCAGAGTTGTGCAGCGGAATTTGAAAGCGGCTAAGGATTGATAAAAGTCTTATGCCAACTTGAAGAGGAAAGATGTGCAGTTTGAGGTCGGGGACATGGTTTTCCTTAAGGTTTTGCCTTGGAGGAAAGTGCTTCAGTTTAGAAAGAAGGGTAAGCTTAGTCCTCGCTTCATTGATCCTTATGAGATTTTGGCTAAGGTTGGTCCGGTAGCCTATAGATTGGCTTTACCGATGGAGTTGGCGAAGTTGCATGACGTGTTCCATGTTTCGATGCTTTATCGGCACAGATCAGATCCTTCACATGTTCTTTCAGTTCAGGATGTACAAGTGCAGCCAGATTTTTCTTATGATGAGGAACCGAGAGCCATCCTAGCTCGAGAAGAGAGACAATTGAGGAGTAAGCAAATCCTATTGGTAAAAGTGTTATGGAATCATCATGGAGTTGAGGAAGCAACTTGGGAACCAGAAGAGTCGATGAGAGCTCAGTATCTGCATTTGTTAAGTTTAGGTGAGAATTTCGAGGACGAAATTCTTGTTAGTAGGGGAGAGTTGTCACACCCCGTTTGCTCCCTAGTAGTATGAGCCCATTTGTGTGTGCATGCATGGTGTGTTTTGGCTTTTGATAAGGGTATTTTGGGTATCATGCATGATTTTGGATTTTGTTTTAGTGTGGGTGCTCGTATAGTATTAGAGTGTGTGTGTTTGTTGGGTTGTGCTTGTGTGTGTTGCTCACACATCCGTAGGGTATAAGTGAGTTGGGTTAGCATTGTGTGTTGTAGCGTGTGTTGTTGTTTGGGTGTGAGTGGTCAAGTTCCACCAATCGTAGGATGACATGTGGTTAGGGTTTTTGGAAATGGGTGTAAAAAGAAAGAGAAAGAAGGGGCAGCCACTTCTACTGCCTCTCATCCCGTTTTCTCTTCCTTATTACTCCTTCTTCCTCTTTTCCCTTCCCATTTGTGTCCTGGTATTTGATTCAAGTGATTTGTGGTGGAAATTGATTGCTCCTCAACCTCCACTAGGTAAAGTTTTTTGCATTTTCATCATCTTCTTCATACTGTTCATTTTCTTCTTCGCATTTCTAGATTGGTTTTGATCTAGGGTTTTTGTTTGTGTGTTCTTGGTGTGTCGGCTGTTAGTTGAGCCTCCCCGTGACCCGAAAGGCAAAGAGAAGGCTGGGAGTAGTGGAACCAAGTGACTGAAGCTAGGATTACAGGTTTGGGAATTTCTGTATTTTTGTGTTCTTGATGTGTATAATTCTGGACGAATGATCTGCTAGAAATTTGATGAACTTATGATGCATGTCGTTTAAATGAAATGAGTATTCGATGACGCAAGTTTTTATGCATGACTTTGAGCTATGAGAACAGTTTGGGTTTTGCTGTGTATCGTTTGTATTTTCTGGGTTTGAGTTGAACATGATGTGATTCTGTTCATTTGATCTATGTGTGTGTATTTTATGGATTAAATTTGTATCTGTGCATTTGTCTGAGGCAATGGCAGCGTCTAATCCGAGGTAAGTTGGTTTTAGGTTGGTTTTGAAGTTTTGAGCAAAGCTGGAGTTCATGATTGTGAGTTATTTTGATTTGCAGAACCTATGTAACCAAGTCCCGATTGGATGCCATCCGATCTGGAATTGGTATGTGCACGATTCGTGCTCTTGGATGAGAACCAGGACACGTGACGTGCTCAAGAGCACGACCCGTGTCATGGCCAAGAGAAGGAACATGATTTGTGCTCCTTAGCACGAGTCGTGTCCCCTTTCCTCCTCGAGCGTTCTGCTTTTCGATCCGACGGGTTCCTCTTCTTTCTGATTGGCACGAGTCGCATACACCCTCGATCGTCCTCACGATTGATTGTCCGACCGCCGGTCAAAAGGAAGAGATCCGATTGGAATTGCCGAAGCCTTCATTCGGCTTGTGCAGATCGAGAGCCCTTGCTCCCTTCGCTAGGAGCATCGGCACGAGTAGTGCTCAATAAGCCGACCCGTGCTCTTGCTCCCCTAGCGGGTGCTTCCATTTGGTCTATACGTCAAGGTTGCTCTGTTTTGACTAAAGCAATTATGTGGTCTACTCTGTATATATTATTATTACTGTATGAATTATAGAATGCTTTTAAATGTATAATAATTGGATTTCCTCATGATAATTGGGTGTTATATCTTGGAAATGCTCTGTTTTATGCAGGACCTGCTAGAGTCAAGTAAGTGGATAGTTAGGCATGCCTAATAGAGTCTTAAGCTGCAGCCTCAGTTCCGTTTAGACCCCGATCAGGTCCCCATTTGGTTCCTCGCGAACCCCTCAGTATTTGGATCTTGTTTAAGGTGCCCTCAATAAAATGTTTTGTAATTGATAAAGTGAAATGGTTTTCGATTCGTACCCATAAGGTACTGTCAGTATTCGATTCATACCCGCAAGGTACTGTCCGTATACTCGTTATCCACTATTGTGAGTCAGCAGGTGCTCTTTTTGTTTTGTTCCGCTTTGATATGATTACAAGAATATGGTATTCGGATGCGTATAATGATAAGTATGAGAAATCAACTAAAGTGTAAGTGAATGTCGATGTGAACTTCTGAATACATGTCTTTATTATGCAAGTATGATTATATAGCTGATATCATTATCCACATTTGTCATATTGTATGTGTATGGCATTGACGACCATTGTGAATGGTCGTCCACTCTTTTGTTGTGTGTTCCCCACTAAGCGTTTATCGCTTAGCACGGTGTTTTATCCGTACAGGTGCAGAGGATGGTGTTCTTTTGGGAGAGTCGTCGCCAGTCAAGCCAACACAGAAGGATTAGTGTTAGGGCTTTATTTTTTACAGCATGTTGATTCTTTTGTATCGGAACTCTCTTTATACCATTATTTTGTAAAGTTTCTGCATTTATATACTTTTGGTTATGTAATTATTTATTCTGGCTTTTGATCCGAACATTATGGTAACGAATTTTGCTATTGTAAAGATGGATTATTCTGATGCTTATGAAGGTTTTAATTTTCCCATAATGATGTATGGTTATTATGTATGAATGTATGCTTTGTATCTTTATCTGCTTGGTGACACACCCGGCTCATACGGCTTCTCACTCCTTGAGAATGGGTACGCTTACGTATGGGTAGGGCGTGTTATAATTCATCAGGAGCTCCTGCCCTTACTTGAGGGACTTGATCAGCTTTAAGGGGTTCAGAAATTGGGAGTCACTTAAGGACATTGCTATAGAGGCTGAAGGGGTTTACCTAGTAAAGAAAGCAAGACAAAATAACTTTATTGGGAAAAATTTTGGGAACCAGTCAGGGTACAGATCAGGCAGTGCTAGAAGCAGTAATGGTAGAAATGGTAAGGCGGCTGAGGTTTTAACTACCTAAGTGGGACAAGGCCAGAGGCATTTTTCTAACTTAGGCTGCTCTCTATCTTGGGTGCTGGAGAGGCTAATAAAGGAGGGCAAGCTGCAACCATTGCCATCCAGGCCAGCTATGAATCAGGGACAGCCAGGGCATAAAGGTGATCAGTACTGTGCCTACCATCTGCACACTGGGCCTCTGACAGATTATTATCGAACTTTAAGGAACAAGATCCAAGATCTTATTGACTCCATACAAATCACAGATCCTGAGAAGAGAGAGCTGCCGAAGTTCAATGGGGGATTATATTTCGTCCCAATTTTTATCTTAATTTTGTTCTTCATCTATTCTTTATTCTCATCTTTATCTTTAGATTCAATTCTTCAAAATTTGGTTGGCTAATTGGTTAGTTGGTTGACAATTGATTGAATTGTGTTCCTAGATCAAGGTGAGTGGTTAAGTTTGGGTTGTTCTTCTTCTTTTTCCTTTTCTTTTGATTTGAGCTAAAAGTGATCTTTAGTTTCAATTTTGGAAATTGGATGTTGATTGTAGTGGTAGGAACCAGAAAAGACAAAGGAAAGGAGAAGGTTGGAGAACCTAGTACCAAGTGAGCTCATAGGAGCAAAGGAGAAAGAGGTTTAGGAAACTCCGATTTTGTGTGTTAAATTGATAATAGAGAAAATCTAAAATGTATGAATGAATTGTGTATTTAAATGAATTAAAAATGTGTAATTATGCAACGTGATGAACTGAATTAAGGTGATGAGTGATAAGTTCAAATCTATGTTGTTTTTATGTGAATTTTCAGCTCACTTTTGAGTTTAGAAGTCCTTATTTCAGTGTGTTTTTGTTAAAGTATTTTTAGATTTTGTTTGATACACTAAAGTGAGTTTTTATGTTGTTTTCGGTGTTTTAGGTGGCTTACACGGCGGTGAGGAAGTTCCATACCGCCGTGTACAATGAAAAGTATCAGAGTGCAGCAGAAGAACATCACACGGCGGTAAGGATCTGTCTTACCGCCGTGTACATCGGGACTTTGAGTTATGTAGGAGGCTACACAGCGGTTAAGTACTTCTCTCACCGCCGTGTGAAGCGTGATTAACAGCGCTGTACATGGGAGCAAAAATTCAAAGAGGCTGACCGAAAGCCGTTTACATGGCGGTAAGGACCTTCTATACCGCCGTGTAACCCGAAAATCACGCATGTGAATAAAATCTGCCCAAAATCAAAGATTGTCATGCCACCGTTTGACTTTAACTGTTATATAGGGGCTGAAGTTAGACATTAAGGGGGATCTTTTTAGAACGGAAGTCAGAGATTATTATTATTTTCTCTGCAACCTAAGTTTAGATTTTTCAGACATTTTTACAATTAATTATTCAGTTGGGATTGATCTAGAGAATTTGGGGATTGGAGAATTTATCATTCATTTTGGAAGTCTTATTAGCTGATTCAGTTTGAAGAACGTCAATTTTGATTATTGTAAGAATTTCATTTTCAGATCTCAAATGGTAATATCAACTTCTCTCTATTTATTTCAATTTTTATTTCAATCATGAGTGAGTAGTTCTTTTCCTTGTTAAGGGATGCCTTGAATCCCCAATAACCATGTGAATGCTTTGTGTGGATTGATTTATGCATATGCTTCAGTTTTATCTTTTCTAAATTTATCTGTTTGTTATTGAAATTAATGCAAGTTTGAGATTGATCTACCATGATAATCTTTGATTGTAATTCGTTTCATGAACTTACACATACTCTGTTCTATTTCTATCGATTTTCATTGATTTGATGAATCCGAGATGGTAGTTAAATCTGTGGACTTCTATTTAAATAGGTTCAGAATGGTGAGAGATAATTGAGTTTTGATGTCTGAATCCGGGATGGTAGGATCATCTAAGCTCAGAACTTAAGACCTGTTTTGATTACTAATTTATGTGCTGAATCCGGGATGGTAGGTGCATGGTATAGGCTAGGTTGTTCACTGAATTGCATATGTAGCTGTTATGTTTGAGCATTTGCATGGTATTATGGGAAGAATGGGTACTCCTTAGTAAGATCTATTAATCATTTTATCAAATCTTTATCAAAATTGATTATTTTAACGTTGTTGAATTAATTATTTCATCAGTTATTTTTCTTAATTTTGCATTACATAACTTATCACTCTCAACAATTGGGAATTCTTTAGCATACATTTATTTATCAACGCTTGCACAATTCAGTCCCTTGGGTACGATAACTCGGGGTCTGAAAAATTACCCCACTGTATTACTTGCCAATTCAGTACACTTGCTGAGGTCGCGTCAAGTTTTTGGCGCCGTTGCCATAGACTGGCGTTGTTAGTAAGTTTTGATTTTTATTTGTATGTGTTTTTATTTTACTGATTTTATTATTTCTTATTCTTTTCAGGTAGTTGTGGTGTATGAGTAGATTGAGGCAAGAAAAATTAGCACCCTACAACCCTGAAATCGAGAGGACTTTGCACCAACGCAGGAGAGCCAGCAGAGGTAACAACATGGATAACAATCCTCCTCCTATTGGCGAATTTTCTCCCGAGAACGAACAAGTGCCAGGAGCACAAGAAGAGATGCCGGGTAATTATGGAGAAGAAGTCCTAAGGCAGAGGACAATAAGAGACTATGCTGTACCAAGAGAGAATGAAGACCATCGGACAATTGTGTTGCCTAGAGGAATGCAATTTGAACTCAAGCCAGCAACCATTACTATGGTACAGAGAAACCAGTTTTCAGGAGCAGAATTGGAGGATCCTGCACAGCATTTAGATATATTTTTGGAGGTTAGTGACACAGTTCAGATACCGAGTGTCACTTCTAATGCAGTAAGGTTGAAATTATTTCCATTTACATTGATTGGAAAAGCAAGGGACTGGTTGCAGATGTTACCAAGTCAATCAATAAGATCATGGGAGCAATTACAAGAGAAATTCTTAATGAGATTTTTCCCTCCCACCAAGACTGCAAGAATTCATAACAGCATTATGTGTTTTGCTCAAATGAATGAAGAGCCTTTTCATGAGGCTTGGGAGAGATTTAGGAGATTATTGAGAAGCTGTCCACACCATGAGATAGTTGTACATCAATTGATGACTTTATTCTATGCTGGAGTTACCCCACAGACAAGGTCACTTTTGGATGCATCATCAGGAGGTTCCTTTTTGAATAGGCTACCAGAAGAAGCTTTTCTTATGTTGGATGAGATGGCAGCAAATGATGCTCAATGGGCTGCTCCTAGAGCAATTCCAAAAAGGCAAGGAATACATAATGTGGATGAAGTATCAATGCTGAAGGCACAGATAGAATCAATGCAGAAGGAGATGAGTGGATTGAAGGTTCGAAATGTGTCCTTAGTCTCTCAAGAGAGTGGGCAGTATGAAAGCGGTCAATATAGTCAAGAAGGTGGAGCAATGGGAGATGTAAGTGCTGTAGGAGATTACCGCAGGAATGACCCTTACAGTAACACCTATAATCCAAGTTGGAGGAACCACCCAAATTTCTCTTGGAGGGATGGAAGTCAGAATGCTTCATCTTCTCAACCACAAACAAGAGGCCCTTTCAACCAAAATAGCCATCATAACCACAACCAGTCATACTAGCCGCAATCCTCCACTAATTACCAAAACTCCTATCCACCATATCTCCAAGGACAGGGCTCAAACCAATCCCATTCTCAAGCTTATCACCCACCGGATTATCAACCAAGGCCACCTGTACAAGAAAAGAAGCCGAATTTGGAAGATATGTTGGCTAGCTTCATGAATAGTCAGCAACAGTTTGTGAACAGCCAACAACAATTTATGGCCAATCAAGAAGCAAGGTGGAAATCCCAAGAACAATGGAACCGAAATCAAGATGCGTCCATGAGGAACTTGGAAACACAATTGGGCCAACTTGCAACTTCAATGTCTAATAGATAACCGGGAACTTTTCCCTCAAATGTAGATCGGAATCCCAAGGAAGAGGCAAAGGCAATTGCATTGAGGAGTGGCAAGGAGGTAACACAAGGCAAAGACCAAGGTAAAACATCTTCACCATCTTCAGGTAAGGGGAAGCCTACACGAGAGGTAAGTAACTCTAACTCTATGTTAGAAGTAAATGAAAACGCTCCTACAGTTGATAAAGGTAAAAGTCTGGTGAATCCCAAAGCAGAGGATCTTGATATTAATAGGTTGTCATTTCCTGCTGTGGCCAGAAATGAAAAGAAAAATGAGCAATTGGATAGATTTTTAGAAATGTTTAAGAAACTGCACATTAACCTACCATTTGCAGAGGCCTTAGCTTACATGCCCAATTATGCAAAATTTATGAAAGAATTGTGCTCAAATAAAAAGAAATTAGAAGGGCATGGAACTGTGCAACTTACAGAAAATTGTAGCGCTTTAATAATGAATAAGATTCCTAAAAAATTGGAGGATCCAGGTAGTTTTACATTACCATGTGAAATTGGTGAAAATTTTTATGGGAGTGCTCTATGTGATTTAGGTGCTACCATAAATCTGATGCCATATTCTATTTGCAGGAAACTTCATCTTGGAGAGCTCAAGGAGACGGGCATGAGGCTCCAACTTGCAGATAGATCAGTAAGGAGACCTAAGGGGGTGATAGAGGATCTGCTAGTGAAAGTGGGAAAATTCATTTTTCCGGTGGATTTTGTAGTAATGGAGATAGAGGAAGACCATAAGATACCACTTATAGTGGGGAGGCCATTTTTGAACACAGCAAAGGCTTTGATCGATGTACATGGTCAAACTGTTACCCTACGATTCAATGATGAAAAGCTAGTGGTGGATATGAATAAAGCTCAAAAATACCCATTAAACGATATGGAGGAATCTATTTATTTTGTGGATGCAGTAGATAAATGTGTGGAGGAAACTCAGGAAAATGTTTTGGTAGCTGATCCACTGGATGAAATTGTGGTGCATTCATTGGATGATGACAAATTGGAAGATGAGATAGAGAGAAAAGCGATAGCAGTTGTAGAAGAAGAACAGCAAGAAGAACCTGATCCAAAAAAGGAAGAGTCAAATTCTGGACTTAAACCTCTTCCTTCTCATTTAAAATATGTATTTCTGGAGAATGAAAAAAAACAGGTAATCATTTCTTCTTTGTTGTCAGGTGATGAGGAGAAAATGTTGCTGGAGGTATTAAAAAAACACAAGGAAGCTATTGAATGGGAAACATCAGACTTAAAGGGGATAAATCCAAGCTACTACACCCACCGGATCCTCATGGAGGAAGAATGCAAACCAGTAGCTCAGCCACAAAGGAGACTTAACCCAGCCATGCAAGAAGTGGTAAAGAAGGAGGTACTTAAGATCCTTGATTCAGGTATAATCTATCCTATTTCCGACAGCAAATGGGTTAGTCTAGTGCAATGTGTCCCTAAGAAAGGGGGAATGACAGTGGTAAGGAATGAGCTAGATGAGTTAATTCCAACTCGTACGGTTACGGGTTGGAGAGTCTGTATCGATTATAGAAGATTAAATAATGCCACCAGAAAAGATCATTTCCCATTGCCATTTATTGATCAAATGTTGGAAAGGTTAGCTGGAAATAGGTTTTATTGCTTTTTAGATGGGTACTCTGGATATTTGCAAATTCCTACAGCCCCTGAAGATCAAGAAAAAACAACTTTTACATGCCCTTATGGCACATTTGCATATAGGAGAATGCCCTTTGGGTTGTGCAATGCGCCGGCTACGTTTCAGCGGTGCATGATTGCGATATTTCATGACTTCATATAAAAATTTATGAAGGTATTTATGGACGACTTCACCATTTATGGGAGTGATTTTGAGAGCTGTCTAAGGCATCTGAATTTGGTGCTAAAGAGGTTTAAGGAAACTAATTTAGTACTAAATTGGGAAAAGTGCCATTTTATAGTGAGAGAGGGCATTGTGCTTGGGCACAAAATTTCTGAGAAGGGGATAGAGGTTGACAAAGCCAAGGTAGAGGTAATAGAGAAGTTACCACCCCTAACTAGTGTGAAAGGCATTAGAAGTTTCTTAGGACATGCAGGATTTTAACACCGTTTTATCAAAGATTTTTCAAAAATTGCTAAGCCTTTGTCCAATTTGCTTATGAAAGATGTTGTTTTTAATTTTGATAGTGAATACATGCTAGCTTTTGAAACTTTGAAGCAAAGGCTCATTTCAGCCCCGGTGATTATATCTCCGGATTGGAATTTGCCATTTGAATTAATGTGTGACGCTAGTGACTTTGCAGTTGGGGCAGTGCTTAGACAGCGGCGGGATAAGGTATTTTGTGCGGTTTACTATGCAAGTCATATTTTGATAGGAGCTCAAGTTAACTACACCACAACTGAGAAGGAACTTCTTGCAATCGTGTATGCTTTTGAGAAGTTCAGACCGTATTTGCTGGGTGCAAAAATTGTGGTGTGGTTGGACCATGCGGCTTTGAGACATTTGTTTGCCAAAAAGGAATATAAGCCGAGATTGATCAGATGGGTGCTCCTATTGCAAGAATTTGACTTGGAAATCAAAGATAAAAAAGGGAGCGGAGAATTTTATGGTGGATCACTTGTCAAGACTGGAGAATGAACACATTGAGAAAGGGGAGATTTCAGATTTATTCCCTTATCAACATATCTGCGCTCTATTTGCAAGTGAGCTTTCTGTTCCCTGGTTTGCTGATATAGCTAATTTTCTTGCAGGAGGATTCATGCCAAAGGACTTCATGTGGCAGCAAAGGAAGAAGATGCAAGCTGATGCCAAACATTACATTTTGGATGACCCATACCTATTCCGTTTGTGTGCTGATCAAGTGCTGAGAAGGTGTGTCTCAGATGAAGAGACGGGTGAGATTATCACAGCTTGTCACAGTGGGGAAGCTGGTGGGCACCATGGGCCAAATAGAACGGTATCGAAAATTTATCTTCTGGTTTTTATTGGCCTTCTATGTTTAAGGACGTCCAAATTTTTGTGAAAACATGTGATAGGTGCCAAAGGGTAGGCAATATCTCTAAGAGAGATGAGATGCCATTGACTAATATGCTTGAGGTAGAACTTTTCGATGTGTGGGGGATAGGCTTTATGGGGCCTTTTCCGGTTTTATATGGATTTGAATATATTCTAGTGGTCATCGACTATGTGAGTAAGTGGGTAGAAGCTGTAGCCACTAGAACTTGTGATGCTATGATTGTTTTAGATATTTTGAGGAAAAATATATTCACTCGGTATGGAGCCCCTAGAGCCATTATTAGCGATGGTGGTAAACATTTCGTTAACTACCAATTTAAGGCTTTACTGAAAAAATTTGGTGTGAGGCACAAAATCACCACCCCATATCACGCTCAAGCTAATGGACAAGTTGAGGTATCTAATAGAGAACTCAAATCGATCCTAGAGAAAACTGTAAATTCATCTAGAAAGGATTAGTATTTCAGGTTGGATGAAGCTTTGTGGGCTTATAGAACTGCATTCAAAACATCTATAGGGTTATCCCCGTTTAAGCTTGTCTATGGTAAATCGTGCCATCTCCCTGTCGAACTAGAACACAAGGCTTATTGGGCAACCAAGTTTCTTAATTTTGATGTTAAGAGTGCAGGTGAGAAGAGACTTCTCCAGATGAATGAGCTGGAAGAGATACGTTATTGGTCATATCAACGAGCAGAGAGGTATAAGGAAAATACAAAGAAATGGCACGACAAGAAACTAGTCAGGAAAGAATTCACTCCAGGTATGAAAGTTCTCTTATATAATAATCGATTAAGGTTATTTCCAGGAAAACTGATATAACACCCCCTACCCGTACTAAGACGATCCCATCCGATACGGAGTGAGATGTCGTACGAGTCGAGGTGTCAACATGCATGTACGAAACAAACTATACAATAAAACATATAATCATACATAACATGTATACTTAAACACAGGTTAATTAAAATTTTTTTCACAATAAATTACAGCAAATCACGCATCGTGTAATAATATTACATGCCAAAGGCCATCACAATAATTCTGATCAACAAGCTGATACCAAAATAATATTACATGTCCGTATATGAATATAACAGCGGAAGCTATATAAAAATATTACATAGAATAAAATCCCTAACTCTAGTCCCTGCTGTGTTGGCTTGACCTCAGTGACTCACTCTAATAAAGCTTCTTATTTACCTGCACGGGTAAACACACCGTGCTAAGCGATAAACGCTTAGTGGGGATACACACATATCATATGGACGACCATTCACAATGGTCGTCAATGCATAACACATTCATGATGGCATATTTTTAATACGGTCATAATATGTATACACTTAGGCTCGAATTCACAATCATATATTCCGCATCGCATGCTTATATTCATCTCCATATTATCTCATTCAATAATACTTTTGTACAATCAACATATAACAGAATAAATCACATATCACATAAAGATCCTGCTGACTCATAATAGTGGATAACGAGTATACGGACAGTACCTTACGGGTACGAATCGCTAAATCTATCATTTTATACAGACAGTACCTTACGGGTACGAATCGCTAGATCTATCATTTTATCCAGACAGTACCTTACGGGTACGAATCGCTAAATCTATCATTTTATCCAGACAGTACCTTACGGGTATGAATCGCTAGATCTATCATTTTATCCAGACAGTACCTTACGGGTACGAATCGCTAAATCTATCATTTTATACAGACAGTACCTTACGGGTACGAATCGCTAAATCAAAACTTCTTTTATTTTTTCTTTTCAAAGCACTATAAGAGGGACCTGATCGGGGTCCAATCCAATCAAAATGCTGCAGCTATAAACTCTATTAGGCATGCCTAACTATCCACTGACTTGACTTTAGCAGGTCATGCATAACACAATTCACATTTGTTCAATATGAATATCTATTGAATTTAACATGCATAATTTAATTATTTTTAAGCATGACACATTAAGTTAATAAGTTAAGGCATAATATGGCATACAAATATTTAGCATAGCAAAAATACAATTATAAGATGTAAAGCATATAAGAAGACATTAAATAACATTTAGACAACTTATATAATATTCAAATCACAAGTTCTTGCTTCCTAATTAAATTAGATTTATTAAACTAACATATTAGGTTTAATTCCTTAATCATTAATTATAAATATATTATATAATTTTTATCATGAGTATTTATTCATAAAGCAAATTATTCTTATAGTTCGTGTAAACTAATTATGCTATACTGGTTCAAGACAGATTGTATGTCTAAACTTACAGTACATTTTACACATAGTTAAAAACATATTTAGGAAAAACGTTCTTCAGAAAAATTGTTCTTTAGGATGTTAGCTTTCAAATGAGATAAATATGAGGTCATTTGGACGTCTATAACTCCAGATATGATCTAAATAATATATACTGTTCCACAGACACACCTGACAAATTTTGCTACTGTAATGGGCGATTTTAAAATGGTTAGAGTCCGAATTAAATTATGGTTTCTTCTACAAAATTTTAACCAAAGATGTCATGGTTCTAACATAACTGGGATTATACAATTTGGAGTTATAAAACTCTATTTATGTTAAAACCAATGAGCAAAGGTCAATCTGTGTGCTTTCCAACTAGTCCCCAGACACAGGGCAGAATCCGTTTACTGAATTAAAAGGCATTTTTGGACAAGTAACCGACATTTTCAAACCAAGTGGTCTTCATAGAAATTAATCCTCAAGATGTTAACTTTCTATTGAAAAAAAGTTCAGATCGTTTGGATCTGAATTCAGAGAGATATACTCAAATGTTTCTACCCTGCTCCACTGAAACACCTGACAATTTTTGCTACTGTAATGGGCAATTTTAAAATGGTTAGAGTCCGAATTAAATTATGGTTTCTTCTACAAAATTTTAGCCACGGATGTCATGGTTCTAACCCAACTGGAATCATGCAATTTGGAGTTGTAAAACTCGATTTATGCTAAAAACAATGAGCAAAGGTCAATCTGTCCCTCAAAAACGGATTTACACTTTGAAATTCAACAACTTCAAATCAACCCATTTTACACCATCAATTCACCAAATTTAATCCAAACCATCAAACACATAAATTAACAATCAAATTCCCAAACAAATCACAAATAATTTCCAAACAAAATCCCAAACCTGAATTTTCACTTCTAATGTTTTGTTCAACTTGATCCAGCAATTTTTTTGCCTTTAGGATTTGGAGGAGGTTCAACTAATCAAGAATTTACCAAAATACACAAATATAAATTCTAGATTAAAATTCAATAATTGAAAAAGAAATTGAAGAATTAAATGAAATTAGGAGTTGATCTTACCAAATTGATGTTAAATCAATTAATTTCTACTCTCAATTTACTTAGATTTTTGTTAGGATTTTTAGGTGAATTGAAATGAAGAAGAAGAAATGAAGAAGAAGAAGAAGAAGAATAAGAAATGGAAATGCATTTACGGGAAATGAAAGAATTCCCTCATCTCATACATATTTCATGTACATTTAATGTACATTTCATTTAATTTCATTTACATTTCATTTGCATTTCATTTCACCTAACTTCATTTGCATTTCATTTGCATTTCATTTCACCTAACTTCATTTGCATTTCATTTCACCTAACTTCATTTGCCACATGTCACTTCCTCATTGGTGAACACTAATCACTCATACCCAACTTCCATACACTTGTACACATTCTAATCATCCTCACATGACACACCCTACTAGTGTGTGAGCAAAGCACACAATAACATACCCTAATAATTCACTCTACATAGGTATGAGTATCCACATACAAACACTACCCCCCCTCACTCATACCCTACAAGGGTATATGCATGCACACCTAATTATTTCCCAACTAATTCATACCTTATTAGCATATATGCACTCACATGGTAATAAAACCCTTATAACATGTAAACTACCCAAAATATCCTTGTTAATTATCAAAATACATACAATTGTACGTATATATATGATTTATACTACTAGGGGGTATACAGGGTGTGACAACTCTCCCCTACTCATAAAAATTTCGTCCTCGAAATTCTCACCTGAACTGAATAATTGCGGATACTGAGCTCTCATTGACTCCTCGGTCTCCCAAGTCGCTTCTTCGACTCCGTGATGATTCCACAACACTTTTACCAAAGGAATTTGTTTATTTCTCAATTGTCTCACCTCTCGAGCGAGAACAGCTTTTGGTTCCTCATCATAAGAAAAATCTGGTTGCACTTGCACATCCTGAACAGACAAAACATGTGAAGGATCTGATCTGTATCGACGAAGCATCGACACATGAAACACATCGTGCAACTTGGACAACTCCTTCGGTAATGCCAATCTGTAGGCAACTGGACCAACTTTAGCCAGAATCTCATATGGTCCAATGAAGCGAGGACTAAGTTTACCCTTCTTGCCAAAACGAAGTACTTTTCTCCAAGGAGATACCTTAAGGAAAACTTTATCCCCAACTTCAAAGTGCACATCTTTCCTCTTCAAGTTTGCATATGACTTTTGTCGATCTTTAGCCGTTTTTAAATTCCGTTGCACAACTCTGATCTTTTCCTCTGTGTCTCTAACCAAATCTGGTCCAATAACAGATCTCTCAGATAACTCGGTCCAACAAAGTGGAGTCCTACACTGCCGACCATACAAAGCCTCATATGGTGACATGCCGATACTCGACTGATAACTATTATTGTAGGAAAACTCCATAAGTGTTACATATCTATCCCAACTACCTGGAAAATCCAAAGCACAAGCTCTCATCATGTCTTCTAGAATCTGAATAACCCGCTCGGACTGACCGTCTGTCTGAGGGTGAAATGCTGTACTGAAGTTCAACTTGGTACCCAAAGCTCGTTGTAACTCTTTCCAAAACTTAGATGTGAACCTCGGGTCCCGATCTGAAACTATGGACAAAGGCACTCCATGTAACCGAACTATCTCATCCACATAAATACTGGCCAATCTATCCATCGGATAATCCATCCTAACTGGTAGAAAATGAGCTGACTTTGTAAGTCGATCCACTATCACCCAAACTGAGTCATGTTTCTTCTGAGTTAAAGGTAAACCTGTTACAAAGTCCATGGCTATATCATCCCATTTCCACTCGGGAATAGACAAAGGCGTGAGCAAACCTGAAGGGACTTGATGCTCGGCCTTAACTTGCTGACATGTCAAGCATCTAGATACAAAATCTGTAATATCCCTTTTCATACCAGACCACCAAAAGAACTGCTTCATGTCTCTGTACATCTTCACACTGCCTGGATGCATAGCAAAAACTGTACTATGTGCCTCACTCATAAGCTATTTTCTTAACTCTTCATTTCCCGGCACACACAAGCGATTTTTATACCTAAGTACCCCATCCTGAACTGAGAACTCTGACTGTTTCCCATTTTTAACTTCTTGCAAATTTCGTTGTAGCTTCTCATCATCACTCTGAGCATCTATTATCTGTTGTCTCAAGGTAGGCTTCACTCTCAATTGAGCAATTAAGGCCTCATCTGAATCAAACCTCCATCTGAACCGTCTTAAAATCAAAGCCGACATCGATTTCCGACTCAAAGCATCAGCGACTACATTGGCCTTACCTGGGTGATAATCCACAATGCAGTCATAATCCTTAAACAACTCAAGCCATCGTCGCTGTCTCATGTTCAACTCCTTCTGTGTGAGAAAATACTTCAAACTCTTATGATCTGTGAAGATTTTACATTTCTCTCCATACAGATAATGGCGCCAAATCTTCAAAGCAAAAATCACAGCAGCCAATTCCAAATCATGTGTCGGATAATTCCTCTCATGTGGCTTCAACTGTCGAGAAGCATAAGCCACAACCATGCCTTGTTGCATTAAAACACAGCCAAGACCAACACCTGAAGCATCACTATAGATGACAAACTCTTTACCCGAGATGGGTTGAGTAAGTATAGGAGCCTCAACTAACAACTTCTTCAACTGCTCAAAACAAGCCTGACACTTATCTGACCACTCAAATTTGACTCCTTTTCTGAACAATCTTGTCATCGGGGCGGCAATCACTGAAAAACTCTTAACAAATCGACGGTAGTAACCCGCCAAACCAAGAAAACTTCTCACTTCTTGAACATTTTTAGGTGCTTTCCAATCCACAATTGCCTCAATCTTTGCTGGATCCACTTGAATACCCTTAGCAGAAACTATATGACCCAAAAATGACACCTTCTGAAGCCAGAAGTCACACTTGCTCAGCTTGGCAAACAATTGATGCTCTCTCAAAACTTGCAAAACTATCCGAAGATGTGCCTCATGTTCACGCTCATCCTTGGAATACACCAAAATATCATCTATAAATACCACTACAAACTGGTCCAAATATGGCCTAAACACTCGGTTCATCAGATCCATGAAAGCTGCTGGAGCATTGGTCAAACCAAACGGCATAACAAGGAACTCATAATGGCCATAACGAGTCCGAAATGCAGTCTTAATCACATCCTCATCCTTTACACGAAGCTGATAATATCCTGACCGAAGATCTATTTTCGAGAAAACACCTGCACCTCGTAGTTGATCAAACAAATCCTCAACTCTAGGCAGCGGATACTTGTTCTTTACTGTTACTTTGTTGATCTGCCTGTAGTCTATACACATTCTCAAGGTTCCATCCTTTTTCTTGACAAACAGAACAGGAGCTCCCCAAGGAGATATGCTGGGGCGAACAAATCCTTTATCCAATAGCTCTTGTAGCTGAGTTTTGAGTTCTCTCAACTCTACAGGAGCCATCCGATAAGGTGCTCTCGATATGGGTGTAGTACCCGGCATAATCTCTATGGCTAACTCAGCTTCTCTCTCTGGTGGCAAACCCGGCAATTCACTTGGGAAGACATCACCAAACTCTCGCACAACTGGTATATCATCAATCTCTACTTGATCCCTCTTGGAATCCAGAACCACAGCTAGGAATGCTTCACAACCTTTTTTGATAAACCTCTTGGCTTGTATTGCAGATATCACATTATTCACTGAACTAGCACCCAAACCTCTTACAAAAACTGGATCTCGATTTCTATCTCGAAGCACAAAAGTCTTCCTATGGCAATCAACAACAGCCCGGTGTTTATCCAGCCAATCCATACCCAAAATCAGATCAAATTCTCTGAATGGTAGCTCTATCAGATCCGCAGGAAACTCAACTCCCTCGATCATCAAAGGACAATTCTTGTAAACTCTACTCACATTGACACTATGTCCTAATGGACTGGTCACACATATCTCATGTTCTAGCTGATCTATCACATGCAGTTTATCAATAATTTTATCTGTGCACAAATATGAGTGTGTGGAACCAGGATCTATTAAGGCATATAACTCAGTGTCAAGGAGTAAAAACATACCAGCAATCACATCAGGACCATCCTGCTCCTTTCTAGCTCTGGCGGCATAAGCTCTGGCTGAACCAGGTGGAGGACGCTCCACTGACTCAGAAACAGCTCCACCTCTAGGTTGACCACCTCGACCTCTACCTCTACCTCTACCTCTAGAGAATGAGGCATTCGATCCAATTCCACTGACTCGATTCTGTGGACCTGAATCCTCAATCATTTGTGGACAAGTAGCCAAACGGTGCTCGAAACTTCCACATCTAAAACACCCTCCAGTGAGCCATCTACACTCACCTCGATGTGCCTTATTACAATGTAAACACATAGGTGGAGGCTCAAATCTACCACTTCTACCAAAACCAGATACTGCAGAACCCTGTCTTCTGCCTCGTGTAACTGAACCAGTATAGAACTGATGATGCGAGTCTCTAGATCTCTTACCAGAAGAAAAGGAAGGACCACCCCTTGAAACATTTCTTCTCTGAGCTTGTTCTTTCCTCACTATTTCATTTGTCTCCGCCAACATTGCAGCCTCGGTAAGCTGATAATAAGTAACTCCCGGCATACACCTCAAAGGAATCAAAGGCACCTTCAGTGATTGATTCAATCCAGCCTCAAAGTGCTTACATCTAAAGTCCTCTGTCATAATTCCAACCGGAGCATACTGAGCCAACCGAGTACACTCTTTCTCATACTCAGAAACAGACATACCCCTTTGTTTCAAGTTTAGAAATTCTGCCCATCTTGCACTTTTATAAGCTTGGGTGATATATTTCTTTTTAAACTCCTCTTCAAATAACTCCAAAGACACAGGATCAGGTATTTGAGGTTGATTACTCACCAAACCCCACCATGCATATGCTGCCCCTTGTAATAGTGCCACTGCACACTCTCCTTGCTGCTCAAGGGGACATCTGACTTCCTTCAAAGCCCTTTTTAATTTATCAAGCCATTTTTCGGCTAACTCTGATTCACCTAACCCTGTTCCATAAAAGTCTTCAGCACCTGCTCTTCTCAAACTCTCTAAAGGAGCTCTCGGAGCAGCCATTCTTTCTAAAATCTGGGCCATATTCTGATTCATTCTGAACATAGCCTCAAAAGCAGCAGCAGCAGGCTCGGGTTGCACCCTAGCTGGTTGTGCAGACAAAGATGCTGAAGGATCAACTGCTGGAGGATTTACACTTTCAGCCGATTCCTCAAGTAAACCACGATTTGAATTCGAGGCCATCTATAACAAATCAAGAAACAACTGCATCAGCCAACACAGCCCTAGACATAGACACATTTACGCACAACAATCACAACATCACCCAGAAAACGCCTAAACCTAGGCTCTGATACCAAAACTTATAACACCCCCTACCCGTACTAAGACGATCCCATCCGATACGGAGTGAGATGTCGTACGAGTCGAGGTGTCAACATGCATGTACGAAACAAACTATACAATAAAACATATAATCATACATAACATGTATACTTAAACACAGGTTAATTAAAATTTTTTTCACAATAAATTACAGCAAATCACGCATCGTGTAATAATATTACATGCCAAAGGCCATCACAATAATTCTGATCAACAAGCTGATACCAAAATAATATTACATGTCCGTATATGAATATAACAGCGGAAGCTATATAAAAATATTACATAGAATAAAATCCCTAACTCTAGTCCCTGCTGTGTTGGCTTGACCTCAGTGACTCACTCTAATAAAGCTTCTTATTTACCTGCACGGGTAAACACACCGTGCTAAGCGATAAACGCTTAGTGGGGATACACACATATCATATGGACGACCATTCACAATGGTCGTCAATGCATAACACATTCATGATGGCATATTTTTAATACGGTCATAATATGTATACACTTAGGCTCGAATTCACAATCATATATTCCGCATCGCATGCTTATATTCATCTCCATATTATCTCATTCAATAATACTTTTGTACAATCAACATATAACAGAATAAATCACATATCACATAAAGATCCTGCTGACTCATAATAGTGGATAACGAGTATACGGACAGTACCTTACGGGTACGAATCGCTAAATCTATCATTTTATACAGACAGTACCTTACGGGTACGAATCGCTAGATCTATCATTTTATCCAGACAGTACCTTACGGGTACGAATCGCTAAATCTATCATTTTATCCAGACAGTACCTTACGGGTATGAATCGCTAGATCTATCATTTTATCCAGACAGTACCTTACGGGTACGAATCGCTAAATCTATCATTTTATACAGACAGTACCTTACGGGTACGAATCGCTAAATCAAAACTTCTTTTATTTTTTCTTTTCAAAGCACTATAAGAGGGACCTGATCGGGGTCCAATCCAATCAAAATGCTGCAGCTATAAACTCTATTAGGCATGCCTAACTATCCACTGACTTGACTTTAGCAGGTCATGCATAACACAATTCACATTTGTTCAATATGAATATCTATTGAATTTAACATGCATAATTTAATTATTTTTAAGCATGACACATTAAGTTAATAAGTTAAGGCATAATATGGCATACAAATATTTAGCATAGCAAAAATACAATTATAAGATGTAAAGCATATAAGAAGACATTAAATAACATTTAGACAACTTATATAATATTCAAATCACAAGTTCTTGCTTCCTAATTAAATTAGATTTATTAAACTAACATATTAGGTTTAATTCCTTAATCATTAATTATAAATATATTATATAATTTTTATCATGAGTATTTATTCATAAAGCAAATTATTCTTATAGTTCGTGTAAACTAATTATGCTATACTGGTTCAAGACAGATTGTATGTCTAAACTTACAGTACATTTTACACATAGTTAAAAACATATTTAGGAAAAACGTTCTTCAGAAAAATTGTTCTTTAGGATGTTAGCTTTCAAATGAGATAAATATGAGGTCATTTGGACGTCTATAACTCCAGATATGATCTAAATAATATATACTGTTCCACAGACACACCTGACAAATTTTGCTACTGTAATGGGCGATTTTAAAATGGTTAGAGTCCGAATTAAATTATGGTTTCTTCTACAAAATTTTAACCAAAGATGTCATGGTTCTAACATAACTGGGATTATACAATTTGGAGTTATAAAACTCTATTTATGTTAAAACCAATGAGCAAAGGTCAATCTGTGTGCTTTCCAACTAGTCCCCAGACACAGGGCAGAATCCGTTTACTGAATTAAAAGGCATTTTTGGACAAGTAACCGACATTTTCAAACCAAGTGGTCTTCATAGAAATTAATCCTCAAGATGTTAACTTTCTATTGAAAAAAAATTCAGATCGTTTGGATCTGAATTCAGAGAGATATACTCAAATGTTTCTACCCTGCTCCACTGAAACACCTGACAATTTTTGCTACTGTAATGGGCAATTTTAAAATGGTTAGAGTCCGAATTAAATTATGGTTTCTTCTACAAAATTTTAGCCACGGATGTCATGGTTCTAACCCAACTGGAATCATGCAATTTGGAGTTGTAAAACTCGATTTATGCTAAAAACAATGAGCAAAGGTCAATCTGTCCCTCAAAAACGGATTTACACTTTGAAATTCAACAACTTCAAATCAACCCATTTTACACCATCAATTCACCAAATTTAATCCAAACCATCAAACACATAAATTAACAATCAAATTCCCAAACAAATCACAAATAATTTCCAAACAAAATCCCAAACCTGAATTTTCACTTCTAATGTTTTGTTCAACTTGATCCAGCAATTTCTTTGCCTTTAGGATTTGGAGGAGGTTCAACTAATCAAGAATTTACCAAAATACACAAATATAAATTCTAGATTAAAATTCAATAATTGAAAAAGAAATTGAAGAATTAAATGAAATTAGGAGTTGATCTTACCAAATTGATGTTAAATCAATTAATTTCTACTCTCAATTTACTTAGATTTTTGTTAGGATTTTTAGGTGAATTGAAATGAAGAAGAAGAAATGAAGAAGAAGAAGAAGAAGAATAAGAAATGGAAATGCATTTACGGGAAATGAAAGAATTCCCTCATCTCATACATATTTCATGTACATTTAATGTACATTTCATTTAATTTCATTTACATTTCATTTGCATTTCATTTCACCTAACTTCATTTGCATTTCATTTGCATTTCATTTCACCTAACTTCATTTGCATTTCATTTCACCTAACTTCATTTGCCACATGTCACTTCCTCATTGGTGAACACTAATCACTCATACCCAACTTCCATACACTTGTACACATTCTAATCATCCTCACATGACACACCCTACTAGTGTGTGAGCAAAGCACACAATAACATACCCTAATAATTCACTCTACATAGGTATGAGTATCCACATACAAACACTACCCCCCCTCACTCATACCCTACAAGGGTATATGCATGCACACCTAATTATTTCCCAACTAATTCATACCTTATTAGCATATATGCACTCACATGGTAATAAAACCCTTATAACATGTAAACTACCCAAAATATCCTTGTTAATTATCAAAATACATACAATTGTACGTATATATATGATTTATACTACTAGGGGGTATACAGGGTGTGACAACTGAAGTCACGGTGGATGGGACCATTTGAAGTCGTAAGTGTGACTGATTTCGGAACTATCACAATCCGAAAGCAACCTGGGAGTGAGGAATTCAAGGTAAATGGCCATCGATTAAAACCATATTTTGAGAACCGCGCTAAATTTGCAGCGGTGACCATTACCTTTGAGAACGAATAAGATAAGTTCCAAGTCGAGCTGAAGACTCAAAAATCAGAACTAAAATAATTTCTAACTTTATTCTCTTTTGTTTTAATTTTTATAGTTCTAGTTATTTTCAGTTTCAAGATAATTTCCTTTTCATTTAGTGGTCAAAAATCGGTTTTGGAGATAGTGTACAATGTTTTAGAGTGCTTGGTGTAATTGTTGCTTAGTTCAGGTTATATTTCTCTTAAAAATTCACTTTACACGGCGGGGAGGAATCTTCATACCGCCGTGTACAACTTGCATTTCATGACCTGATTCCAGTAGCATTTTACACGGCGGTGAGAAGTACTCATACTGCCGTGTAAATTGTGATTTAAAATAACTGGTTCCAGTGGCTTTTTACATGGCGGTATGGTATCTTCATACAGCCGTGTAAAAAGAAAAACCCTGTTTTTAAAATCCACAATCACCAGTTTCTTTTTGGCAATTTTTAAACACCAAAATTCTCTCTCGTCTCTCTCTACTCGGTAATCCAAAATTTTTGAAATTCCTTATTTTCACTTGGTTGAATCATGTTTCAAGAACATCTTTTGCACATTTTGTCTGCACTCCTTCAACCCAAGTAAGTTTCCTTCCTTCTTTCCTCTTTCTATCAGTTGCTGGTGTTAGGTATTTACATTCTTCTTCTTTTTCTCATTTCTTTCTGTAATAAATGGATGGAATTTGTGCTTTTTTGTTAATTGTTGGGTTGTTGTGTGATAACATGGATGAATTGGGGGTATCAAATGCATAAGAGGTGTTTGTTTTATATGCAAAAATCTGTGGCCACCAGGTGTTTGACGTATTGCCTGAATGAGTATTATATCTCATTTTTCTCTCAATCACATATCTTGCTATCAACAGTGGTGAATCTTTTGGCCTCCATATACCATGCAATATATTTGTCTCAGGCTGTGATTAACCTTTGAATCGGTGTTTACGCATGAATAATATGGCAGTATGGTAATGCAGTGAGAATGCTTTAATTCTTTCCATTCTATTTATTTATGTTCCATTTGCTGCTAAGGAAACCTGATGGTGCATTATTGTCAAAAGTACTAGCATTTGTCATTCTTGAAGTTTATCTCTGTAGCATTAATTTCTCAATGTTTCTGCACATTGCTTTTAACTTAATTCCTACTAGCCTACTGCTTTTGTTACAAATTTAAGCCATTGTTTTCCTCCCTCTAATTGTGTTTATCTACTGATGCAGTGGCTCCTAAAAGATCTAGAATGGACCAGGCATCGTCTTCTCAAGAGAGGGATAGCTCTGTACCCTCTTGGGTCCCAACTAGGTGCCACACTGCTTACAATTGTCTTATAGCTACAACATACCTGCCCTCCACATTTCTTGATTTTGAATACTTAAGGGAGCTGGGGATTAGGGAAGAAATTGATGAGTTGATTGCAGGAATAGGGTGGATAGAATTTTTTCAAAAAAATGAGCGAGTTCATCCGAAGTTGACCCGGGATTTCCTTGCAACCGTAAATTGTAAGATTGATAATGAAGACGAGGAAGACCCTGGGGAGGTGACGTTTTGGTTGAATAAGAGAAAGTATACGATGACTTTTAATGAATTTTTAGACGCTCTTAGTTTCCCGGTGGATGATGTCCGGCATCTTCCAGACTTGGATAAACAGATGACTTGGGCCACAATTCGGGATCCAGCCACAGCCACTCAATATGTTACTGGATTGTCTAAGGCGCATCACCTTCGAGACCATGCATTGAGAATCTTGCATAGATTTTTTGCTCTCTCTTTTTATGGACATGTAGAAGCAGCTGGAGTGGTGAACCAGGCTGAGGCTTTATTTCTACATTGCATGATCCACTGGATCCGCTTGAATGGAGCTTATTTTTTGTGGAAAAAATTTGAAGATTTGCAGGGAAACCCGAAGAAAGTCAAGAAGATTGCGATAGGATGGATTATCATAGTCTTGGCCAAAACAGTAGGCCACAGCTTCTTAGGGTCCGATTTGGGAGCTAGCAATTTAATGGACTACAAGATGTTGAAAAATCTGAAGCTCATTGTGGATGACCATCATTTCCACCATGAAGTCCGATTGTCAACCCGGGACGAGTACTTGAGACTCATCGAAAGGGGTCGAGTCCAATTATCGGTGGAAGGAGCTAAGGATGTGGATGAGCAGCAAAAGGAGGCTGGTGGTGCAGCTACTGCTACAGAACCCGCCCCAGCAATGCCAGCCTATGACTTATCCCAGATTACTGCGCATTTAGAGACCTTGCAGACTGGTCAAGCTCAGATTAATTCTCAATTGGATCAGTGGGTTAGCTTTATGGAGGATACCCGTACTGAAAATGTTCAGATTATGGGGCGGTTGGACATGCATGAGCAGCAGTTAGCCCTGCAAGCACAGAGTTTGGCAAGGCTGGAGCATTCCATACACCTTTCTCGGCAGGAGTAGGAGCATTTTTACCGGACCATGATGGATCGCTTTCCTCCACCACCACCTCTGCAAGAGTGAAAAAAAAGTTTCTGGGAGTTTTTCTGATCTTACATTTGGTTACTTCAGTACTTCTTACTTTTGATTTCTTTTTGGTTAGATTACTTGCTGGGGACAGCAAGTTCTTAAGTGTGGGGTGGGGAATTAAAACTTGTTGTGAAATTATAACTGAATGTATCTAACCTTTAGTATTTTAGTTATATGTGTTGGATTTATTTACACTTTTGCACTTTATTTTTGCTTTAGTTATGCTTTGTGTCATGCTGTGTGTTTCTTGTTTTAATTATTTGAGTTATTTGATTTGAGCTGGTTAAATTCTCTCATGATTAGTTTAGTAAGCCCTTAAGTTGTTATTCCAGCTTAATTTTCAAACTTGAATAAGTTATTTAAAGCATTTAGTTAGCAAGGGAGTAAGTTCTGTTTAAGAGTTTTTCCTCCTAACATTTTTCAAAGTAGAGCATACAATTAAAATTTCCAATAGTTTGCACTTAAGCCAGTTTTTACAAGTCGAGAAAAACCAGCCATGAAATCTTCTGATCAAAAAGTCTTTAGAGCACTAGAACCTTCCTCATTGCCCTTCGAAACGATATAACGATTAAGGCATGAATTTTGACATGATTTAGGCATCTTTCTTTGTTATGTCCCTTTAAATAAACTTTCTCTTACCTATGGAATTAATTACCCTTGTTAGCCAATTTTGAGCCTAATTGAGTATGCTAAATGCGTATTTCGAGAACTATCTTGTTTGCATAACTTATTGTTACCATTAAACCTAAAAAACCTTTAGCTTAACCTTATAGGAGAGCTGGCCACTCTATGATTGTGGGGGGTTGCTGTTGGGAAGTTTGGGTGATTGAGTTTCATGTGGTGGTGTGGATGAGTTTCACTTTAATTGTCAACAGTACAAGTTAGACTGAATGTCTTAGTGAGTTTGAAAAAAAAAAGAAAATGAAGATAATGCCCTTGTTGATTTGGTATGGAATTTGTAGCTGATTATAAGTTATTGAAATATTCAAGTGTGGGGTAGTTTATCTTCTCTATTTAAAAAAAAAAATATATATATATATATATATAAATTTAATTATTGTGTTTTGTATTCAGTTATTGAGAATTCAATAAAATTGTGTTTCTTGTTCTCATCTTGAAATTGTTCATCAAAGTTTAAGGAATTTGTATTGCACTTTTTTTAAAGAGGAAGAGCGTAGGAGGAGTTTTCTGTTATCTTTGAATAAAAGATGTCATGAAAGGATTGGGTAAGAGTGGTTGCTTTCTTGTTATTGAACCATTCTGATTTTTCTTATAGCCATCACACCTTGAAACTTGCATTACAACCTGTTTAAGACCTAATGATCATGTTTATGTCTTGAATTGTTTAGTGGAGATGACCTTCGGGTTCCGGTACCAAAGGAGAGGCCTATGGTGTTTCTAGTGTTTTAATTGAGAAACCATAAGTGCATTCGTGCACTAACTTATTTGGTCATTGATTAATTGGTGCTGGAATTTTAATTTTGAAAATTATTAAAACTTTGGTTTTGGCCCTTGCACACACACACGCTGGAAATTTATTTGTATTATCTTCATTTGAATTTTGTTTGAGTAAGAATTTCTCTCAAGTGGAATTTGCTAAGTGTTCTCTTTGTGTTTTGAATTTCTATTTTCTTGCTTGGAAATTGAGAAAACTGGAATTGAAGAGGCATTTTACTCGAGGGCGAGCAAAAGCTAAGTGTGGGGTATTTGATAAGTTCAAATCTATGTTATTTTTATGTGACTTTTTAGCTCACTTTTGAGTTTAGAAGTCCTTATTTCAGTGTGTTTTTGTTAAAGTATTTTTAGATTTTGTTTGATACACTAAAGTGAGTTTTTATGTTGTTTTCGGTGTTTTAGGTGGCTTACACAGCGGTGAGGAAGTTCCATACCGCCGTGTACAATGAAAAGTATCAAAGTGCAGTAGAAGAACATCACACGGCGGTAAGGATTTGTCTTACCGTCGTGTACATCGGGACTTTGAGTTACGTAGGAGGCTACACGGCAGTAAGGACTTCTCTCACCGCTGTGTGAAGCGTGATTAACGGCACTGTACATGGGAGCAAAAATTCAAAGAGGCTGACCGAAAGCCGTTTACACGGCGGTAAGGACCTTCCATATCGCCGTGTAACCCGAAAATCATGCATGTGAATAAAATCTGCCCAAAATCAAAGATTGTCATGCCACCGTTTGACTTTAACTGTTATATAGGGGTTGAAGTTAGACATTAAGGGGGATCTTTTTGGAACGGAAGTCAGAGATTATTATTATTTTCTCTGCAACCTAAGTTTGGATTTTTCAGATATTTTTACAATTAATTATTCAGTTGGGATTGATCTAGAGAATTTGGGGATTGGAGAATTTATCATTCATTTTGGAAGTCTTATTAGCTGATTCAGTTTGAAGAACGTCAATTTTGATTATTATAAGAATTTCGTTTTCAGATCTCAAATGGGTAATATCAACTTCTCTCTATTTATTTCAGTTTTTATTTCAATCATGAGTGAGTAGTTCTTTTCCTTGTTAAGGGATGCCTTGAATCCTCAATAACCATGTGAATGCTTTGTATGGATTGATTTATGCATATGCTTCAGTTTTATCTTCTCTAAATTTATGTGTTTGTTATTGAAATTAATGCAAGTTTGAGATTGATCTACCGTGATAATCTTTGATTGTAATTCGTTTCATGAACTTACACATACTCTGTTCTATTTCTATCGATTTTCATTGTTTGATAAATCCGGGATGGTAGTTAAATCTGTGGACTTCTATTTAAAAAGGTTCAGAATGGTGAGAGATAATTGAGTTTTGATGTCTGAATCCGGGATGGTAGGATCATCTAAGCTCAGAACTTAAGACCTGTTTTGATTACTAATTTATGTGCTGAAACCGGGATAGTAGGTGCATGTTTTAGAGAAGCTGGATCCGAAAGGCAGGCTAAGGTATAGGCTAGGTTGTTCACTGAATTGCATATGTAGCTATTATGTTTGAGCATTTGCAAGGTATTATGGGAAGAATGGGTATTCCTTAGCAAGATCTGTTAATCATTTTATCAAATCTTTATTAAAATTGATTATTTTAACGTTGTTGAATTAATTATTTCATCAGTTATTTATCTTAATTTTGCATTAGATAACTTATCACTCTCAATAATTGGGAATTCTTTTGCATACATTTATTTATCAACGCTTGCACAATTCAGTCCCCTGGGTACGATAACTCGGGTTCTTAAAAATTATCCCACTGTATTACTTGCCGATTCAGTACACTTGCTGAGGTCACGTCAATGAGTTTAATGAGCTAATTTGATTGCCATGAGTTTGTTGACTAGAACATATAATCTTATTTTTAGGGGACTTGAGAAATTGCCAAGTAATTTGTATGTGTTTGGACTTTTAACGTGGAATTGAATGTGCCAAAGGGTTTGTGTATATATCAGGGTAATATGGTCTGAGTTTGGAGTATTGGATTTTCCAACTTTGTGATTTCAAGCTTGAACAACTTAAAACTGGTTTTATAGGTTAAATTGACCGATTGGAGTTATTTATATCATAACTTGAGTTGTATGACTCTAAAATGAATGAAGTTAATGGGATTAGGTTCCTAAGATATGTGCCTATAAATGTTATAGAAATGGTTATGTTGATTTGAGGGATTTAAGGTCTTCAAAAGTATACATAAGTGTAGCTAAATCCTGTAGGAGGGTTTTTGGAGCAAGTTTTGTTCCATTGGCCATAACTCCTTAATCTTAAGTCCAATTTTAATGAGGTTTGTGTCATTGTATATTTTACATGTAGGTGAACATATGGTTAAAAGGCCATGATGGCAGAAAATGATGTTAGGTTGGGTTTTGGAAGTTATTTGTGTGGATATTGCAAAGTGCATGAAAAAGAGGTATGTGGAGTGGAGCTTTAAATATGAAGTTCAGGCTCTGTCACGAGTGCGACAGGGGCCGCGAGCACGATAAAGTGCTCCGATAGGAAAAGTTGCCAATTTATTTTCTGTAGCAAGCGCGGGCTTTGCCGTGAGTATGACAGAAGTCATTTGTTTGGTTCTATCAAGTGCGCGATTTATGTCGCGAGCGTGACAGAAGGGATTGTTGAGGTCTATCGCGAATGCAACAGAGTCTCAAGTTAGGGACATTTACTAAATGTCATATTTTGTGTGAATTATGTTATTTGTCTATGAATAATGATGCATATGAGATTATAAATCTGTTGGTTTATGTAATTTTATACAGTGAAGTGGGAATGTGTTTAATAAGCTATATATATGTAACCAAGATATTGTATGTTAAGATATTGTTTCATGCGAATATATGAATGTTAAAATATTCGCATAAATGAATGATAATTGGATTAAAATTTAGCCTGCAAGTCGAGTAGTGGATAGATAGGCATGCCTATAGGGTCAAAATGCTGCAGCCGAAGCATTTGATTCCATTTGGAATCCCCAATGCATATAGAATCCTTCTTGGGTTCATATAAGTATTTACATCTTATTGATTATATCGGTACCTATAGGAACTAATGCAAAAGTGTCCATCTTTGGATACAAATGCGAAATGTGGTGCTTATAAGTACAAATGCGTTACCTGTTATCCGCATCTGTAAGTTACAGGCAAGGCTAATAATAAATGTTGTATGTTATTAAGTGAATGTGAACTTCATGTGTTATAAGAACAATTAAATGAGTGCTAAATTGATTATGAAGCGATACGAACTTATGCATGATATGAATATTATTATGAATTATGAGAATGTTATGCGATATCAGAATATATGATCATGATCCATTAATAATGTATATGTATAATAAGCCAAGCATGTTGATATGTATAAGAAGCATGAATATAAGGCATGTGTTTGATATTATTCAATGAATGATATGAATATATATATTATATTGTTTCCCCACTAAGCATTACCGCTTAGCACGGGTGTTAATCCGTGTAGGTTTTGAAGTGAAGCACATCTAAAGGACGGTCCTGCATCTTCGTTGGTCAACACTATGGTCTGCTGCTTAGTGTAGGTTTTTAGAATTTTGTATTATGTATAAAGTAACTACTAGTTTTGGCATGTAAAGTGAAGTGATGTAAGAACTGAATATTATAAGTAATAGAAGTTGACTGTATGCATAAGCATGAGTTTTAATAGTGTATTCCGCTGCATTTGAATGAAATTTGTTAGTTTAGGATTTTGTGTATGACTCAATTGTATGCATATGTGTATGTGATGCATGTCGTGATGACCATCTTCGACTACCGTAGCGAAGCTATGTGAGCGGTTGGGGATGGCATTACATCAATGTACTATTTTATAACCAAAAATTGATTTGTAAATAATAAGCTTTCAATTAATAAATAATTTTATATATAATTAAATAATTTGGCAATTTTCTTAATAAATAGGGACCAATGTCTTAGCTTTTAACCAATAAAACTCACAATAAATGATTCTTATCATTGTATGAGAGGATCAAAGTCTAATGATAAATATTTCTTTTTCAAATAAATCTAATAAATAGCTCGCTTTGTAGATATTTATTGAATTCATTATGGATATCTATGCCATGATTTACAACTTTCTAGTTTAATTAAGTGCACTTTACTTTCTTATATCGTGATATATATGTGAGGAGAGAGATAAAATCATTAATCTAAAAGGCCTATCTATGTCACATCAACCGAAGGTATGACTCATAAGGTTGGACTACCATTTTCCAATATTTTATTAGGTGGCAACTCCATCATACCTACCTTGTGGTGTCCAAAGATACATTGTAACACCTCGAAATGTACCCTGGACGGATTGGTACATGTCTAAGTATGGTGGTGACAAACTTATGTGAGTTATGGTGTTGGGTGTGCGGAAAGGTTGAATTTGGAATTGATGTAAAAGTTTTGGTCAGTGTGACTTATTGTAAAATTGTGAAGTATGGAGTTGGGGATGTAATTGAAAGAATAAAATTAATTATATGGGCCAATGTGAAGATTTATATAGTTATAAGTTAAATACAAGAAGAATTAAGAGTGGAAGGATTGAAAGAGAAATTTGACACAAAAATCTTGGATGGACCAATAGCAAGGTGACATGTGGCAAGGAGATAAAGTTGAATTGGAAGAGGTATAAAAGTGGAGAGAGGAGGTGAGAGAGGGCAGAAAAATCTGCTCTACCCTCTCTCTCGTTCTCCCCGTCTCCTCTTCTTCTTCCCCTTCTTCTTCTTCCAATGCCATTGCTTCTGTCTAAGTCCAAGCCACAGGATTTGAATGATGATCTTTGCTAGTTCAACTGATTTGGGGTGAGGAATTTGTAATGGAAAGGTGAGTTATGAGTTTTAATTTTTGCAATTTCTATTTGACTAATTAGGAACCCTAATTATTGTTATGTGTTTTGATGAGGAAATTGGATGATTGTGATGATGGATGAGCAATCAATTGAGCTATTAGGAGCAAAGGAAGTCAGGTTTGGGATTTATGTGGTTTTTAAATGTTTGGCTTTTGAAATTTGGGTTATGATTTCTAGGTTTTTAAACTTGGGTAAGCAATTTGTTCTTAGATCTTTTTTGATCCCTTCCTTGAGTGTAAATCTTAGGTAAAATAATGGGTATTATGTTTTGAATGTCATGTGATGAATTTGTGGAAGTTCTATAGGCTAATTGCATGTTTTGGAGAAGATTTTAGTGTGGAAGTTTGTGTTGAGCTTGGCATCTGTGTGTGATGCTTGACTCTATCGTGAGCACAATAGAGTTTAGTGATCAGAGCACTTAATGTGGAGCTCTCTGTCACGAGCGCGATAGAGTTTTCGGTAGCCAAGCCTCTGCCAGGCTGTCCCCTATCACGAGCACCTTTGTGTGCGCGAACGTGACCAAGGCCGACCCTACCCGCCCTCTGTCACGAGCGCGACCTCGATCGCTAGCGCGACAGAGATCGGCCAGTTTCTTTTCGTTAGTGCGGCTGGTTGTCATGAGCGTGCCTATGTATGCCATTTGCCTCTGTCGCGAGCGCGACCTTCCCCTATGCTTTAAGAGACTTTTATCAGTTATACTTTACATAGTTTCTCACTTGTGGTGTAAATGTATGACTTTAATATGGAGTATAACATGTTTCGCCATGGGATTAATGATTGAATTATGAGAATTAATTTTCCATGGTTATTTTATATTTGAGCATATATATGAAAGAATGTAAACTTGGTTGGTGAGTTTAAATGTGTGCAGGATATCGATTGGTATGAGGTTATTTGATATGTTTATTTGACCACATAGATTTATGAAAATGTACATGGTTGTTATTGAGAAAGATAAGCACGATTGTTGTGAATATCATGCGAGTAATTGAGTATATGATGGATGTAACGTGTATAGTCTGCGTTAGTCGGTCAGTGGATAGATAGGCATGCCTATAGAGTTCTGTTAGCTGCAGGCCAATGTGTTCTGGACCTTGATCAGGTCCCCATTTGGGTCCTCACAATCCTCAATGTGTTTCGATCTTGTTTAAGATCCTTTATGTGAAAATGTTTTTGAAAGAAAAGGAAAGAAATTGCTTTTGTTTGTACATTCGGGTGCTAATGTGTTCACTCGTTATCCACTCCCTAGACTTAGCAGGCAATAAATGACTAAAGGAATGTGAACGAAATAATAAGTAATGGTTTGATGAATATATGATGTCTTGCATGAAAGTATGAGAATAAGCTTTTGGGTATGAATGTGAACATTTTGTCTAATGTGGCTTAAATGCTCTAAGCTAGTGCTTTGCGCACTTATGTGCTCGGATCCGATATGGACTCTTATGTGAAATTGTGAATTTACCTTCGGGCATCTGTGTATTATTGTATCTTAATTCCAATACTAGCTAAATAAAAAGATGGTATAACAAATAATGCACTTTATACTATAAGTATATAATTTGAAGCATATGCATAAATGTAATGGACGAGTCTTTTATTATAAATAATTATTTTGGTAAGTAGGTATGAAGGATCTTTGATTGCATAAAGATATGTACATGAAACATGTATACTGTTAATCTGTTCAAAGGTTAGGAGTATGGTCACTTTAGAGAATTATTAGAGTGTTTAAATTGTGTAATTGATATAGTCAAAGAACTGGCAATGAGTGTTTCAGGTACATTTATCTGCATGTGTTGAAGGTGCTTGTATATTTGAACTTAAGATATATGCTATGATATGTATTATGTCTTCAGGATCCTAGCCTTGATATGTAAGGTAAAATACCAGGTATGGAACCTATGTGTTTTGTATATGCATGCATATTGTATTTGACCTTAAGAGCTTATGTTAGGTAAATGTTGAGTAGTAAATTAAAATAGGGAAAACAATAAGGATAAGATAGATTGATGATATTTATATTGTAGACTTTTTGAAGAACTACGTGGTTCTAATTCCCAATTTATGGGATACGTAGGAAGCTTGAAATATTTATTTCAAGCTTGAACCAAATCTTAAGACTATTATATGTTCAAAAGTGTTGGAACGTACCATGGCTAGAACAAGTGAATTCATTTGTGTTAGGTCACACGATTGTTTGGGCATGAATTAAGAATGCATATGAAAATATGAATGTCAAGGATTTTAAATGGACAAATAATATAGCTATATTTAGTTAAGAGAAACTATGATTAGGAAATGTTGAGGTAAATTAAGTAAATAGCACGACAGTTAAATATAAGTTTTTGTCTAGAAACAATTGATTTTAATGTCTAAACGTATTTATTGCTTAAAATGTACAAGGTTAATGTATGCAATGATTTATTAACATTATGGCATAAGAATTTATAATGTGGACTTATTGTACCTTATTAACTTGTGAATTTTGTATAACTGTTATGCATGCATGTGTTTGACTTCAACAACCACTGTGAATGGCTGTTTATTTTATGGTTTTCTCCACTAAGCCTTTGCGCTTAGCACGGGTGTTTGTCCATACAGGTTAGGAGATGGAAGTTTCGTGCGGGCACTTCGCAATGATTTTGGCCAACGAGCCTGTTAGTGTTAGTTGAAATCTTTGCAAATGATTGTAATATAGTTAAGTTTTATTTTGTAAATATTATGGATTGTATGTTTTCGAGTGTATAGTGGTTTGCCAGATATGTAAGTGTACGTGATTTATGGGTCAGTTGGTTTTTAATTTTAAGAAATTTTATTATTTTGTCTCTTTAATTGCCATGTTTGTGTTGTCATCTTGTAACATCATCCACTCTCCATCACACCTGCCTATGTTATCACGCAGTGTGTGTCGTGCGGGTATGGGGTGTTACATGCATCCCGAGGTCTATTGCCAATAATGGTATAGAAGTACCCCAAAACGTTGTCTCTTGGTTGGTAAGGTTTGAGACTCGGTGAATTGGGTAGATTTGCTTGACCAGTGCAAAGCGACCAACCATTACGGATGGGAGATCTTCACCTAACTGTCCCTAAAAGTGGGATTGGTCTAGATAAATGGTATGCCTGATGTTCATCATAGTGGTGACTCCACTGGAGACTAAGAGACTTTGCTCTAAAAGTGCTCTTAGTTAACACAACAAGAATAGGCCTAAGATTAAGAAATTTCATCCTTTTTCGAATTTGCATTAAAATCATACTAGAGCCTTATATTATGTTAGGTGTCATCGTTTTACCCCAATGCCTTTCAAAAGCATCACGCTGTGGTTACTTAATGTGGAGAAGTGTTAAGGATAATTACCAATCCAAGCCTTATACCTTATGGTATTATCCAATGGCAGAAATTGATTAAGTACCGATAAAAATTTAACGGCGAAATATGTTCCGTTGCTAAGTAGCAACCAAATAGTATTTTCTATCGGTAATTACAGACGAAAATATATGTCCATCGAAAATTGCCGACGGACAGGAAATTCCATCACTAAAAAATGAAGGGAATATTTCCCTCCATCTTTAGCAACGAAATTTACGGATGAAAAATTATACCGTCATCAAATATGGCGCATATACCGATATTAGCAACGGAATATGATTTTTGTCGCTAAATTTTAGTGACAAAAATTTATTTCGATCGATTATTAGTGACGAAATATTTTTTTCGTCGCTATAAGAAGGCAAAAAATTCCTAAATAAAATTTAAAACAATATTAGAGACTGAAAGAAATTTTCATCGCTAATAATTAGCGACGAAAATGTATTTACGTCGCTAAAATATTTTAGCAGCGAAAGTAACCTTCCGACTAAATGATATGTAGAAGAAAAAGACCGAATGGTTACATTAATCCAGAATTTGTTGAAGGAGTTCAATTTTTTTATAGAATATGCATGTTCTCAACCTGCATACATGGACAGATTAAAAATTAGATATTCATGTAAAAAGTGCAAACACATTAGTTATCTTCCTGCTGATGAAGTGCATCTCCATTTGTTTAGAAAAGGATTTGTTCCAAACTACTTCAAGTGGTCACGGCATAGGGAGCCTATGACATGTAGCACCTCAAGGATTATCATGTCAGTAAATGTACGTGAAGTTCAAAGAGGGAGTGAATTTATGACATATGATGTGGGTGCAACTGATAATCCTTATGCCTAAATTGTTTATGATGCAGCTGGTTGTGAGTTTAGAAAAAATATACCCCATGTCGAACAACCTAACCCAAATGCGAAAAACTTCTATGACTTACTAAAATCAGCTGATTAAGAATTATGGCCAGGTTATGATAACATGACCCAGTTATCGTCGGTTGCTCGAATATTGAACATCAAATCTGAAGCTCATATTTTTTATTAAAGTTTTGATAAAATTCTTGCTTGGTATAATGAATCATTGCGTCCTATCCATAAAATGGTTGATAATTTTTATAATATAAAGAAGCTTATTCGAGGTATTTGTTTGCCTGTTGAGAAAATTGACAGTTGCGGGTTGAGATGTATGTTGTTTTGGGGAGATGATATGGATTTACAATATTGCCAATTTTGTAGTCAGCCTAAATTCAAATCGAGAAATTGTACCAAGAAGCAGAAATTTGTACCTTACAAGCGGATGTATTATTTCCTGCTAACCTCTAGACTACAAAGACTATATGCATCTGATGTTACTGTATCTCACATAAGATGGCATGATGAATATGAACACTCTGAGGGAATAATGAGCCATCCATCATATGCACTTGCACGGAAACATTTCAATAACATCCATCCTAATTTTGCTACTGAAAGTCAAAATGTTAGGATGTATTAATCACTGACGGGTTCCAACCTTTTAGTCAATCAGACCAACAATATTCATCCTGGCCAAACATAATTACACCTTATAATTTACCCCTATGGATGTGTATGAATAAGGCATATATGTTCTTGACAGTGATTGCTCCAGGGCCTAGGAATACAAAACTTAAAATTGATGTATATTTATAGTCATTGTTATTTGAATTGCAGCAGCTTTGGGATCTCTATGTGGAAACATATGATGCATCTCTCAAATAGAATTTTATGATGAAAGCAACTTTGATGTGGTCGGTTAATGACTTTCCTGCATATGCTATATTGTCTGGTTGGACCACGTCTAGGAAATTACCTTGTCCTTACTGTGATAATGATTTAGATGCTTTTTGTCTTCATAATGGGTGTAAAACATCTTGGTTTGACAACCACAGGAAGTTCCATCCACCAAATCACCCATTCAAATGTAATAAGCAGAAGTTCATTAAGAATAGAGTGGTACACGCACCCCCTCCAGTGATTAGAGGTAGTAAATTATTCTTACAGGAGATTGATGAATTAGGTTTTCCTTGATGCTGAAAAGGCTAATAGCAGTAATTGATATAAAGTATTTATTTTATGATAGGAGCAATTATAAGAGACAATTTAGCAGCATATACAGAATTCTGAAAATGTTGATGAGACTCAGATATTCTATGACATGGTTAGTGGTAGGGACCGGCGAGGACGGGTTTTTGGCTTGGGGTCTTTAGCCAACACCTGCTACTCGTAATCCTCCTCATCAAGTACAACTACATCTAATAGACGGTCTACATCAACTAGCGAAGTACTAAAACTTTGAAATACAGTACACGAGCTGAGATCTCAATTGCAACAATCATTTGACTTCATATTTGAATTACAAAATGAGGTGAAGGATTTGAGGGGTTTAGTCCGAACATCATTGCAGCAGCCTCATTGTTTGCTATCGGTGCCAGCACCACTAGCTTATTTAGGATTTTATCATAAATATACATTACTGTTATGTCCTTTAAATAATTATTAACTAACTAAAATAATTTAAATTATATTATATTATTTTCGGACATTATAATTTTGATATTAACTTTAATTTTTTTTATCATTCAACATTAATTAATAGGTTGTAGGATTAATAGGTAGGATTTTTAAAAAAAAAAATAATGAATTTGTATTAATTTCCCGACGAAAATGTAATTTTCGTTGGAAAATATTCCGACGGAAACTATCTTTCTATCGGGATAGTTGCCGACGAAAATATGTTCCGTCGAAAATATTTATTGATGGAATATGTATTTCAATCGATAAATCTGCCGACACAAAGGCATGTTCCATGGGCAAGTTAGACAATGGAAATGCATTTTTCGTCGGTAAGTTTTCTGACGGAATATATTTTCCGCCGGGAAATTTTTCGACGAAAAAAATGCCGATGGAATTGACAATTGGCAGTATCACTTCCCGATAGAAAATCTTGACTTTCATTTGGGAATCTCCATCGGGAAATAGTAAATTTCTTATAGTATGGCTACTTGATTGGTTGTTATGCTCGTGATGCATTAGACCCATTCGGTACGGATCATGCTTGGATAACCTTAAAGTTGTGTACATGGACTCAAGCCCATGTAATGGCATAGACACATCCTCAAGATTAGTTAATAAGCTTCTGAATAATTTTGCATTGTCTATGATGTGGCCCTTTGTGTAACCAACAAACCCAAAAAACATAAATACTTGCCTGTCGGGCCCTTTATGCCTAGATAAGCCCCTTTTCAGTTTGTTTGGATCGGTAGAATATATCATGGCCAAACCTTTCGCATGAGCTTTAATTAAAGAGATGTTATGCTATCAAAATTTTATCGTGCACCATAGGTGTCCATTGGGTCCCACATTGACCGATGGATTAAACCCGCCTAAAAAAGAGACTTTTGACCACGTATGTGGGAGTAATAAGGTCAGAAGGACTTGCATGTGCTTGTTTATGTTGCATTCATGTGTATATATCCATTAGGTATAGTAGAGCATGTACATATTGTCACGTACAATAGCATGTACATATTATTAACATACATACATCATTGCACCATGTGTCATGCATGCTATTGTGTGATATGCATACCATTGTGTGATATGCATACCAAGCACCATATACACCTTATGTTAAATAATATACCACATCATGTGCACATCATCATGCTACATCTTCTATTATCATACCATATATATACCATTATGCATGAGTTATATCATGTACATATGTTATATCATCCATAAATCATTGTACCATGTGTCATACATCATGTATATATCACTGAAAACATATACCATTCATCATATACACTCATTCCTATACCATGAATCATACATCATGTATATACCTTTATGTTATGTCATGTATCATAAACCATGTACATTCTCTGCATACATATTTCAAAAAAGAAAATCCATAAAAAAAATCTACATACATCTCATGAGTCTGCATGTGTACTTTTTACCATTCATCATGTCTTAACTCTCTTAATTGGCAACCATCCTAGATCAGCCATTAGAATTGCCTCTATGGAAAATATGTCTCATCATTTAGTAAACTCTTCTAATGATAACATGCATGATTCAGAGGATGCACCAACTACTCTTTGAGAACTTCGTGAGACCTTGGCTCTCTTCAAGAGGGAAATGCTCACTCCTTTAGCTACAGTCTCATCTTGCACCTCAACCAGCACCATTATGCATTTCAATAGTTCAAATTATGGGGGACCATCTAGGTCAGGGCCATTCTATAAGAGAGCCAAGACAAAAGGAAGGAAAGAACTACTCCAATTTTGGTGAACCTATATCCTAGTGCCTAAAAAGACTCCAAAATGAAGGAAAGTTGCAGCCATTATAATCGAGATAAGTTCAAGATCAACATTTGCCAACTCATAGGGCTTACTATGAGTACTGTAGACTCTTGGTTCTGAGGTAGCTAAAAAAAAAAGGAGTTGAGTCATGGGTAGCCCGTGACTCGCTAGGTGAGTCACGAGCTACCTGTGACTCGTGTAGCAGGAAATAAAGAAAAAGAAAAGAGAGGATAGAGGGCAGGAAAAAAATGAAGGAGAAAAATCGAAAGAAAGAGAGAAAGAGAGGAAGATGGAGAAGAAGGAGACGCCGGCCACCTCTGGCGACGAAAGACGACATGCGAGGATTATGGAAGACAATCCCTTCGCTCCCCACCAATCATCCCCACTCACCGGCAACAGGGAGATTGCGGAGGAGGCGCTACTATGTGGCACCATTTCGGCAAGCCACTCCTTCAAATAGAGGCACGGAGGGTACAATCAAACTCCAGGCGACCAGGCAAAGCTTTCGGTACCAGTCAATCGTGCTCATGTGCCAGCAATAGCTAGAGCAAAAAAGGGAAAGTGGCTGTCCAATGAAACCAATGGCAGCTCTTTCAAGTGCTTGACCACAGTCGGAGGACTCCTGGCGACCTGATCTCCATTTTGGCAGGGGCAGTGTCAACACCAAAGAGACTCCGATGACCGACAACTTGTGGACAAAGTTTAATGAAAAAATAGCCAAAAAAGGTAAATGAGTTGGCCAATTCAATTTTCCATAAATGTAATTTATTTTATTTTATGTCTATATTTATAATAATTTGTTGAATTTATTTGACTTGAGCATATTGTTGTTGTTGTTAAATATTAGTGTTATTATGTGACACCCCGTTACCCCCGTTGGAAGGATACCGGAGCGCCACGCGCACAAACTCATATATAACTCAAACACATGAACATATACTCGAATACGCTAAGAAAACAAATACATTTGATCAAAAGATAACAAATCCATATACATAACCATATAGTTTTTACAAAAGGGATTTGTTACTGATAAGCGTTTACATAAACAAAATCATACTCCATATACAAAAATACAAAAAACAATACAGCGGAAGACAAATTAACTCCAACTAAAGACTTCTAGTGGCCGACCTGCAGATGTCCGACTCCAAGAAGAACCCTCCACTAGCACGTGGTAAGCGATAACGCTTAGTGGGGAGGAACAACACATACAAGTACATATAATTGCAATAACATATAAATGAGCTTAATAATAACAATAGCATATAAACATACACTACTCATGCTTATAACAAGTATTCATCATACACGTGTTTCGAAAAGTAACCATTCATATCTAAGTAGTCATTATTCAGGTGCATCTACACAATACCACATTGAGCCGTTCATGTCCAAATACAAATATTACACTTCATCTTGTCATAACGCATAAACATATACGTGTAACATATATTCATATCATATAGCTAATAGCTTCATATATCAATCTCATGTAACAACCTCAAGTAATAGCCTGATTACTCGCTAACTAGTGGATACGGGTATTAATGATACTGATAGGACACAGTATCCCAAGCATATGGAGACATGAGTCTCAAAATATTTCTATAAACATGTATACCCAAAAGTATACCGGAGACCGAGGCGTCAACCATCTTATATGACCCAAACGGGGCCCGCATGTAACAAATAACATATAACAGCTGCACTCACACCCTGACCCTTAATAAGCGCTTATCCATCCACTAACTATGACTACCAGGCTCAAATTACATTCATACTACAGTATATGCATATATATACATCTCATTACAATATAGAGGTATAAACTACCAATATATATTCATGTAACTTAATCACACATGTATATTGATCCTAAGTAAAGTCATGTAAATCATTTACAGATATAAT